>OV884051.1:11762500-12362500 GCA_930367265.1 Catocala fraxini
GCCACCTTAGCAGTATAAACCTCTCGTTTATCGTGGCTTCAAGTTCTGATTCATGGATGTTCTTTTTCCTCGTTTACAGTGTACATAGATGAACCCTAATTCTTCTCTCTTAGCCTTTATTATTCCCAAGTCACTTGGGGTCGGCTTTTCTGGTCTAACCGGATTTGACTGGATATCAGTTTTTACACGGAGCGGCTGCCACCTGACCTCCGCAACCCGAAGGCTAACGATACCCTAAGGCTAGACCAGTGTCAGGATATTAGAGGGTACTGACTTTCCCAATAACGACTGCCATAGATGTTCATGGCAGCCGGGACCAACGGCTTAACGTGCTCTCCGAGGCACGGAGCAGGCGATAATTGTCAATCAATACGCACATAATTTCGAAAAGTCATATAACTTCCGAAAGTCAGAGGTGCGCGACGTGGGTTCGAACCCGAGACCCTCTGCATTGCAGTCTGTTGGTGTCCCCACTGAGCTATCGCTGCTTTCTATTTCATCTAGTTCTATATAAGTGTTTTATATAATGTTTTCCTGAACATTCCATGGGACTATTACTATGTGGAAAGAGGTTTAGCTAGTATATAAGCATATATACTTAAAAATAGTCACATATTTGAGTCCTGTCGAGTCTTGAATGTTCTTTTCCTCGTCTATATGATATACAGTACTTATATCATATCTATACTAACATTATAACGCTGAAGTGTTTGTTTGTATGGTTGAAGGTGCTAATCTTAGGAACTACTGGTTCAAATTGAAAAATTCCTTTAGTGTTGGATAGCCCATTTATCGAGGAAGGCTATGGACTATATGATATCACACTACGACTAATAGGAGCGGAACATCAATGAAAAATGTTGCACAAACGGGGAAAACGTATTCCTTTAGAGAGCTTCGGTTGCGTGCGTTGCGTAAACGGTTAAAGTTACGCAACAATCGGAATTGTTCCTCTTAGAAAGTGAAAAAAATAGTCCGCGGTAGCATGTATCTCCTTTTTTCTTTTTATCTTTTAAGCTTGACTCACTATAACCTTTTTTATGATGATCAAATTTTTTGTAGGTACCAAATTTAATCAAATTTTGTTCAATGGATTTCAAGTGGTTCGTAGATAAAAAAAAGAAAGTTTCAGCTCCTTCACTCTCTCTAAACACCTCTCTCTTTAGTGTGACGCAGACGAAGTTGCGCGGGTCAGCTAGCAGAGCATAAACAGCAGATATACTGAACAGATTTGTTCCAAGTGACGAGAGATCATCTGATTGAACTCAATACGAAATATCTGCTCCTAAGATTCGTAGTGAACACTAATTGTAAACAATCGCTCTGTGTTATATCGCTAACACTTCGCTTTGGAATGACCTTCCGCCATAGTGTAATGTTGGCTATTCAGTGACTAATTGATGATTAAGCTCTTACTTTTAAGTGTCATATTTATTGAATACAAAAATTCATCATCAATATTAATTAATAATAATAATAATAATAATAATAATTTTGGACAATTGTGGCGAACAAGCCAGATATTGTGCTGATAGACCGATTGGAGCGCCGAGCAATGATCATCGATGTTACCATTCCGCATGACGAGAATCTTGTGAAAGCTGAAAAAGAAAAAAAGAGTTGAAATACTTGGACCTAGCTCACGAGATTGTCGACATGTGGCGTGTGGACTCGGCGATCATTGTGCCGATAGTCATTACAGTCAATGGTTTAATACCTAAGAGCCTCGACCACCACCTGCAGAGGCTCGCGTTAGATGGCTGGATCAAGTCCTTGATGCAAAAGGCAGTACTACTCGACACGGCGCGTATTGTGAGGAGATTCCTCTCTCTGGGGCCCTAACCACCGGCAGCTTGGACCCTGTTCCCGATGTCGGTGGGTCATTTCAGTTTTTATATTTTTAAATATGTATAGATTTTATATTTATATTTAAAAATGTAATTATTAGAAAAAAAATGTAATAAAGAGAATAATAATTTTATTGACACAAATTAAGCTGCAGTAATTTAGAATTCTCTGACCCCTGCACTAGTAAAAAGTGTGTTGCAGGAGCCAGTGTCTTCCCCCTATTACAAGTTACAAATATTTTATGTCATTAAATTAACACATATCATAAAAAGGAATATTTTCTAGTTTCACAAAACATTAAAACAATAAAAAGGATTAGTAATTAAGGTACACTTCATTTTAGTGCTATTACACTAGTAAGCGATTGCTTATGTGTGAGTGTGTGTGTGTGTGTGTGTGTGTGTGTGTGTGTGTGTGTGCGTGTGTGTGTGTGCGTGTGTGTGTGTGTGTGTGTGTGTGTGTGTGTGTGTGTGTGTGTGTGTGTGTGTGTGTGTGTGTGTGTGCGTGTGTGTGTGTGTGTGTGTGTGTGTGTGTGTGTGTGTATTTGTATGTGTGTGTGTGTGGATGTGGGTGGGTGTGTGTGTGTGTGTGCGATGATTGGCCCTACGACAGTGTCTTGGGATCGAAATTTTGGCAGTCCATCAATCAATTGCACACCAATGTTAAGTTATAAACGTTAATAGATTCTCAAGAATTGGACTTACTAATATTATAAATGCGAATGTGGAGTTAATATTTGTTACGCTTTCATGACTTAAGACTGCGCCGAGCGTAAGACGGGGTTGGACTGAATGACAGAGCTCGATATTCAAATCGGCGCGCGGCCGCCATAGTAAAATTGTATGGAGGATTTGAAGTGCTTTTTTGATAAATATGTATCTTTATTGTCAACCAATAACTTATATATTTGGGACGGACAAATTGTATTATAACTATTTATGTTTCGTTTAAGCTGTAAAATAGGATAGATTTCTACTGTTATAATCTAAAATCACGTAACACGAGCTTACGTTTTTTCATTTTTCGTGCAAATGTACGTAATTATGTAGGCGAAAATATTAATTATTTTAAGGTTTTTTACACGGAGTAATTGTAAACACATTCATTGTTATGGTAAATGTATAGTTTATATTTGTATTAAACAAAAAGTATTGATTTTATCAACATAACTGTGACTGCCTGTTTTGGCACATTTTGCTCGGCGCAGTCTTAACTACTTGACAGTTCATCATGAAATTTCCATGGGTACACGGTGTCAGAGGAACTGAAAATTACATAGGGTACGTTTCATCCAGAATAGGGATAATTCGTGACAAAACTGAGATTATCGCGAGCAAAGCAGCAGGTAAAATCTAATATACTTATAAAACGAAAAATCTCTTATTGCCTAGAAAGCTGAAACATTTCATGATTTTGCAATATTTTTTTTATACATCTAAGGTGGCAAACAAGCATACGGCCCACCTGATGGTAAGTGGTCACCGTAGCCTATGGACGCCTGCAACACCAGAGGCATCACTTGCGCGTTGCCGGCCCTTTAGGAAAGGTCGAATATTGCTATTTCACGTCGATATTCTGTGAGAGTCCTTCCCCGGTCGAGCCAGCCCATTCATGCTGAAATCAGCGAGGCTCTACTACACAAGAAGTTATATAATTATGTTATTAGCTATTTATATTGTAGTCAAGGATTTCTCGAAATTCGGGATAGGGTATAAAGAGGATTTTCGCTTAATATTACTTTGTTAATTAGGTGCCTATATAATAATTATAATCACTAAGAAGTTAAATCAGCAAGACGTCAAAGCCTTGCACAGCACTCAAATTTACTACGGCTACTACACCAAAAAAATCAATTATGACATATAACAAAAATCTGCATGATGTCGGATCATTATCATTCTCTTGCCCTGGTCCTAATTTATTTGGGGTTGGCGCAGTATGTCCTTCGCTTCCATACTTCTCTGTCACCCGTCATCTGATCATTTACCCCTTTTCCTTTCATATCTATCCTCACACAGTCCATCCATCTTTTTCTTGGCCTTCCTCTCCCTTTTCGTCCCTCTACCCTCATATCCATCACTTGCTTACCTACATACGTATCATCTCTTCGCATAACATGTCCATACCAAGCCAAACGATTTCCTTTCACTTTCTCGTCTATGGGCACCACTTTCAGACTACCTCTTACGTATTCATTCATAATTCTGTCCATTCTCGTCACTCCACACATCCATCGTAACATTCTCATCTCTGCTACATGCAATCGTTTCTCATCTATCTTCTTAGTAGCCCAACACTCAGCTCCATATAGTACGACAGGCCTTATCACCGCCTTATACATGCGACCCATGATGTCGGATAGTTCTCAATATTGTTATCGAAGATATGTGAAGTCTGCCAACAAGCACTGGGCCAGCGTGGTGGACTATGGCCTTACTCACACTGAGAAGAGACCCGTGCCCAGCAGTGGGACAGTTTACATACAGGGCTGATATTATTATCCAAACTAAATAAATGCGAATGTGAGTTTGTTTGTTACGTTTACACACCTTAAGACTGCGCCGAGCGAAATGTGCCAAAACAGGCGGTCACAGTTAAGTGAATAAAATCAACACTTGTTTTTAATACAAATATAAAATATACATTTACCATAACAATGAATGTGTTTATAATTGCTTCGTGTAAAAAACTTAAAATAATTAATATTTTCGCCTACTAAATTACGTACATTTGCACGAAAAATGCAAATACGTAAGCTCGTGTTACGTGATTTTAAGATTATAACAGCAGAAATCTATCCTATTTTACAGCTTAAACGAAACATAAATAGTTATATTACAATTTGTCCGTCTCAAATATTTAAGTTATTGGTTGACAATAAAAATAAATACTTATCAAAAAACACTTCAAATCCTCCATATAATTTTACTATGACGGCCGCGCGACGATTTGAATATGCGCCGCACGAGCTCCATCATTATCTGTCTTACGCTCGGCGCAGTCTTAACTACTCGACCGATTATCATGAAATTTCGCATACACTTTGTCTGGACAGATAACATCCAGGTAAAAGTACCGTTCCCGAGGGAGAGCCTTCGGGAACAATACTTTTTATAATTTACTAGTAATTTTTTATATTAATTCAGTTATCAACCTCCATTTGACGAGCCAGGGGCCAGGGGCTCATAAATGGCTTGTTTGTTTAACATATGAGGGAATGTGGTTCTGTAACTCAAACAATACTTTATTACTTACTATTTATAGCGGCGCTCACAAACTGTTGGGGATCATAAAGTTTCTTGTATAACAATCAACATTCCTTAAAATAGTTTAATGGGCCGTTATTATATGCCTGCTTCTTCGACACGGTGGTGAAGTGATTGAATTGAACGTGTCTATAAGAAAAAATATTTATAAAAGACACGAACTTTTGGTAACCCTTTTAATTTTTAATCTACATGACTGTTCTTTTTACGTAACGTCATTTAAGGATTATGTCACTTTTTTACAATTTATATGTAGGTCTTCTACCTACATATAAATAAATAAAAATAAATAATAAATAAATGTCGCCGCCATTTTATCACAAGACTTAACAAATTATATACCTAAACCTTCCTCATGAATCACTGTGTCTATTGGTGAAACCGCATGAAAATCCGTTCAGTAGTTTTTGAGTTTATCGCGAACAGACAGACGCCACGGAGGACTTTGTTTTACAATATGTAGTGATTACTGACTTAAATACAAAGAAAATAACAATAACAATAGAATGAATTCTTAATAAGTTTAGTAGTTAAAATAATACCAGTACTCAATAACACCCGGTTTTTGAAGAGCAGATCAATACGAGAATTATTTAAAACAGACGATCAAACGCATGTCAACTGCTTTCATTGACCGACTGATTTAATAACAACCAATCAAATGATTGCAGCGATAGCCTAGAAGGAAACCGTTGGACTGCCACGCAGAGGTCTCGAGTTCGAACCCAAGGCGCGCATCCCTGACTTTTCGAAGTTATATGCGTATAAAATAGTTCATTATCCCTTGCTTTAACGGTGAAGGGAAAACATTGTGAGGAAACCTGCATATCTGAGAGTTCTCCATAATGTTCTCGAAGATATGTGAAGTCTGCCAACCCACACTAGATTTTCTCGTACTGAGAAGAGGCCCGTGACCAGCAGTACCAGCAGACTAATATTATTATTATAATCAAATGATCTTGCCCGTTCTTCTCATGAGCCCTACACCCTTGCTTTGCTGAACGTGGCAGTAAATGTAAATTCGCAGAAAAAATTAGTGTAAATTTGACATTCATAAGTGTTACCTTGTAACCTAATCTGAATAAATTTATTTTTTAATTTTGAATTTTTTGTAATTTGAATTTTTTTATATTAGTTTTGACTGGTTTTGAAATTCCTTGATTAGCCTTTCAGAAGCCGGGTTAGGTTATATATATAGCCTTTCTCGATAAATGGGTTCTCAAGCACTAAAAGATTTTTTCTATTCGAACCAGTAGTTCTTGAGATTAGCGCGTTCATCCAAACAAAGAAACAAACTCTTCAGCTTTATAATATTAGTATAAATCTATACTAATACCGCAGTTGTTTTAACATCTGCAAATCATAGCATACCTAAATCAGAAAAATAAATCGTGCATGTTTCTCATTATATCGATCTCTATGAACAATTGTTTATCTTAAATCGAAAAGATCACTTGAACATTTTAAAGTAAATAATAACTGGAAAATTACAAGACATGCAAGGGGGATATGGGTATCCCTAGAGCGCTATATCTGGACTTCAACACGGAACATATTTTGGAACCAGTACAATAAAAAAATGCATGCCGAGAGCATTAGCAGTTAATAAGATATACGCGCACGTCGCGCACCTCTGACTTTCGGAAGTTATATGACTTTTCGAAATTATGTGCGTATTGATTGACAATTATCGCCTGCTCCGTGCCTCGGAGAGCACGTTAAGCTGTCGGTCCCGGCTGCCATGCACATCTATGGCAGTCGTTATTGGGAGAGTGTCGACACAAAAGATCCCACTGGGTCGAAGTGTCGCCGGTCTGCACTGACTGGCCCCCCGTATGATACATACATAATAAGATAAGCAAGATGACTACACGGTTGGCGTAGATGTCTTTTTGCTCGTTTGGTCTCTGCCACTGATCCAAATGGTATGGGTTCGATCGAAAATTTGTGTGATACAGAATCATTTGTTTCTAGTCTAAGTATACTTTGTGTTTATTGTATAAACATTTATTGTATAAACATTTATTGTATAAATGTTTGTAAAATTCTTTGTCACACAAGAAGCATGCAAAACAGCTACATGTTTTTATTATATCTATACATATATATATTGTCGGCCTCGATGGCGTAGTGGTTAGTGTAACTGACTGCCACGCCTAAGGTCGCGGGTTCGATTCCCGCACAAGTCAAACATTTGTGTGCATGAACATGGATGTTTGTCTTGGTCTGGGTGTTTCTATGTATAATATGTACGTATTTACAAAAAAAAAGTATATATGTATGTTTATCCATTGTCTAGAACCCATAGTACAAGCTCTGCTTAGTTTGGGCTAGATAGTGTTGTGTGTATGTGGTAGAATATTATTACATTATTATTATTATATATTTCAGCATCTGTGACATACAGGCAGACAAAATCGCATCGTAAGGATTCTATTTTAACTAATTTAGTACTAAACCCAAATAATGAAAAAGAAATACCCTTTAACATGTATCGCTGTCAAATTGACAGTAATAGTGACATCACTAATGTCATAAAAAACCGGAATATAACACAATGACGTCACAACGTCGCCATCTTGAAACTTCGTTCACCTAGTGTTGTCGGTTATTCTATTTCTGAACGTAATGAAGTATACACAATCTATTTTTTCCACACTAACTGGCGATTGTAGGATAAAACTTGTGAATGTCTTGGCAAATGTTCCTGAACGTACATATAGAAATTTTTTTGTTATTATAATGGTTCTTGTGATGTTTATACAGCATATGTCGAAATAGTCATTCACAATTCATTACATATTATAAAACAAAGTCTCTCGCCTGGTCCGTTGGCGATAATCTTAAAAACTACTGAACGTATTTTCATGCGGCTTTCACCAGTAGACAGAGTGATTCATGGTGAAGGTTAAAGTGTATAATTTGTTAAGGTTTTGTCCGACCCGTGCGAAGCCGGGGCGAGTCGCTAGTGCAGTATAAACAATCTATTTTTCCACACTAACTGGCGATTGTAGGATAAAACTTGTGAATGTCTTGGCAAATGTTCCTGAACGTACTCGTAGAATATTTTTCGTTATTTTGATGCTTTTTTGTGATGTTTATACAGCTTATGTCAAAATAGTCATGAAATATGCGAAATTGAAAATCATGTTTTTGTGCTAATTAGGCAAACTTATGTTTTGCCTAATAGTAAGCTGTTTCTATCTTGCCATACATTTTTTATTGCTACTAATGGCAGACGAGCCAGCTACCACTATGCTTGGCCCACTTGTTGGCAAAAGGCAACTGCCACCCTTTTTTTTTTCTTTTTATTTTACTCGTCAAAATGACCATACTCCGCCTGATGGTAAGCAGTCGTGTGGTCTAAGAGCAGTGGCCTCCACACCGTCTTCATAGCAGCCGAGGCGATGTTGAGGTCTCTACTTTGACGGCTTGACAAGGTGCTTTTTCACGCCCCGATTAAAGGACCCAGGATTGAAGGAAGAAGGAAACACGTGCCTTGGCAGAGAATTCCATGCCTTGATCGTTCGGCAAAGGTCTGAGGACCCAAACTTGCTGGTACGCACTCTAGTCGACTCTACCGTGTAAGGATGGCATCTGAGCCCAGCACGCGTTGTTCTGGATAACTACCTATGGACTTAAGCGCAATGTCAGTCACAGACAAAACCAAGCCCACCGTTTTTTTTTTTTAAAGTCACCTCCCTCTTTATTATTAGTTCCTGTATATCTGCTTTATAATCATTCAAACATTTGACGGCCTCGATGGCTTAGTGGTTGGTGTAACCGACTGCCACGCCTAAGGTCGCGGGTTCGATTACCGCACAAGTCAAACATTTGTGTGCATGAACATGGATGTTTGTCTTGGTCTGGGTGTTTCTATGTATAATATGTATGTATTTACAAAAAAAAAGTATATATGTATGTTTATCCATTGTCTAGTACCCATAGTACAAGCTCTGCTTAGTTTGGACTAGATGGTGTTGTGTGTATGTCGTAGAATAATATTGTTACGCCCAGTGACATCTCTCGGCATTGTGGGAAAGACTCGGCAGTTCCGTCTAATAATTTACACCGCCATCTATTGACATCTTACCGAACTATGTAGTAGGTATGCTTACGAGAATCGTAGACAAGATGCTGGTACTTTCTCGAATCATCGTACTGTTTGCATACCGGGAGCGGCATTGCTAGAAAGCTCTAAAAGCGCTTTACCCGCGTATAAATAGGGCGTACACGCACCGCCAAGTCAGTTTACAATCGTAAGCGGTCAAGTGTTCATCGAAGCGAACGGAAGCGGTAATACTACGGAGTTTGAAGCAGTACAGTGAAAAATTGTGGTATAGTGTTTGTGTTTTAAATTTAATTGTGTGTCTGAATAAAACGTGTTTTAGTCGGTAATATTGTTTATATTCTTATCCGTCGAACCCAGCACGTAACAATATTATATTATATTATTATTATTAGATTATACATAGAAATACCCAGACCAAGACAAACATCCATGTTCACGCACACGTGGCAGTCGGTTACACTAACCACTACGCCGCGCCGTAGAGAGCGACATTGATAATTTCTTGTCAGAAAAACACAATAACTTTTTGTTAACCCCACCCAGTATTCGAACCCTTCTGCGCAGTAGTCACATTCTACTATATAACATGACTACACTTTACTGCCAAACCCAATATCTACACAAGCCTATAAACATCTAGTCCAGTCGGCAACCTTGTCGACCAAAAGAGCCAAATATGGATAATACACATTTTTTTTACTTAAGCCTTGCTTTAGCATAAAATAATTATGGAAATAATTACGATTAGAAGAATACTCTTGAACTTGCTTTTTTCGATTATATAATTATTACCATTATATTATTATTATTGGCTATTATCTTATTATAGTTTAACTAACAGTAAATTGAATAACATTTAGTTAGGCTGGCTCGACCGGGAAAGGACTACCCTCTCACAGAATATCGACGTGAAATAGCAGTATTCCTACTGTTGTGTTTCGTTCGGTGAGTGAGAGTACCGGAGGCCCAATCACTCGCTTTCCCCCTTCCCGCTCCTTCTCCGTCCCACTTCGTTTCCTAAAGGGTCGGCAACGCGCAAGTGATGCCTCTGGCGTTGCAGGAGTCCATGGGCTGCGGTGACCGATTAACACCCGGTGGGCCGTATGCTCGTTTGCCACCTCAGTTGTATAAAAAAGAAGATAAAAATTTCGTGGTAGAGCCGCAGCTGAGAAGTAAAAGTGCCGCATGCGGTTCGCGAGCCGCGGGTCGCCGACCACTGCTAGTCTATGGTTATAAAGGTATCTATGGCCCTTTATAACATATAACGAAAGCTGTTCGTTATATTAGCTATCGGCTTATAACAGCCTTGTGTTACAATAACTTAATTATAATCACTCCCATACCCGAGGGATCCCTAACTAACGGACAAGGCTGTCTACGAATTACATATCTATACAATACTACATTTTCCCCGCGGCTTTGCTCGCTATACAGTAGATTTTTTAAATTAGTACGTTGTTCTGCGTGAAAGATACCCCTCTATGTCCTTTTCTGTACCCCTGACAACGGGTATCCGAAATTGCATGATGATCAATCGAGTAAACAAACTCAGATTTTTTTCTTTTTTATGCAACTAAGGTGGCAAACAAGCATACGGCCCCCTCTTGCGCTTTAGGAAACCCCGACCCTTTAGAAAAGGAAGAAGAGAAAAAGGAAGTGGGAAGGAAAAGGAGCGGAAGGGGGAAAGAAAAAACTCACTGAACAAAACAAAACAGTATGAATAATGCTATTTGACGTCGATATTCTGTGAGAGGGTAGTCCTTCTCCGGTCGAGCCGGCCCATTCACGCTGAAATCAGCGAGGCTCTACTACTCAAACCCACATTCGCATTCATAATATTAGTTTCAATTCATTTATATTCTCTAGTCTATATTAGCATGAGCATATTATATTATTAATAATAATATTTATTTATTGACAGAAAAAATAAGATACATTTACGGTTAGCAGCGATAGCTCAGTGGGGAGACCAACAGACTGTAATGCAGAGGGTCTCGGATTCGAACCACCCACGTCGCGCACCTCTGACTTTCGGAAGTTATATGAATTTTCGAAATTATGTGCGTATTGATTGACAATTATCGCCTGCTCCGTGCCTCGGAGAGCACGTTAAGCCGTTGGTGCCGGCTGTCATAAACATCTATGGCAGTCGTTATTGGGAAAGTCAGTTCCCTCTAATATCCTGACACTGGTCTAGCCTTAGGGTATTGTTAGCCTTCGGGTTGCGGAGGTCAGGTGGCAGCCACTCACACATATTAAATTAATTCTTAAACTTCGTTAATTTATAGTGTATACAATATAAATGAGGTTCAAAAGGTTGTGTTTAAGACTGCCTGAACTAGGATAAACCTGTATTTCAGGACATCACTTGACAATTTTATTTTACACTAGCGCATTGTTAATGCGAATATTTACAGTCTAAAGTACATCTACGATTAAAGGTGTTTAGTAAGTAATATACAACTTTAAATTTACTATCAATATTATTTTACGACTTCTATATATATTATATACTGCATACACACCAAACTTTATTAAACTCATCTATCTGTCAAACGAGGTTTTCACAACCCCTTTGGGGATATCCTTTCCATCGCTGTCCACAACAATGACGCAGTTAATAAGTTTTGAACAACATGGCCGTCGTAAGATAAAACTAATATTGGAATTATTCGTCCCTTGTCATGTATGATGAAAGTCATGAGAATGTCAGGTATGATGATTTGTTTTGATTGCACGTATAGTGCAGTGGTTATAGTAGTCATATGGACGCTAGTGTGTCACGGGATTGATATTTGCATTGTTTGTTTTTTGTTAAAACAAGTGAGAAACGACCATAAATTGCCGTTAATCTTAGAGTTCGAAAAAAATGGTATCACGTGACCTTGAGGTTAGATGTCAAAGGTCATAGTCATTTCGGGGTTTATCGACTATTTTGAGTCGAATGGCGTTGACCGCGAGTCTCTAGCTCTTACGGTCCTTGAATTGAAAGCTAGTATCAAGTGGCTTTGAGGTCAGAGGTCAAAGGTCATGATCATTTCGGGCGTATATCGACTATGTTGAGTCGAATGGCGTTGACCGCGAGTCTCTAGCTCTTACGGTTCTTGAGTTGAAAGCTGGTATCACGTGGCTTTGAGGTCAGAGGTCAAAGGTCAAAGGTCATACTCATTTCGGGGGTATATCGACTATGCTGAGTGGAATGGCGTTGACCGCGAGTCTCTAGCTCTTACGGTTCTTGAGTTGAAAGTTGTATAACAGACAGACGGACGGACAAAGCTACGAATAAGAGTATTTTCGAACTCTAAAAAGACTACTCTTGCACTAGGATTAATTCCTGTGTCACTTTACAAACATTCAGACTCGGAAATCCATTTGCCACCTCTGCCCGTCAAAGTAAGGTCCTCAACATGGCCTCAGCTGTTATGATGATGGTGTCAGGCCACTGCTCTTGGACCTCATGAGCGCTTACCATCGCACGGAGTGTAGTCATTTTGAATTGAAAAAAAAAGCAAAAAGAAAAGTATTTTATATACCTACTGAAAGCAGCCCAAATAAAGTATTTTTAATAAAAAATGGATTACGTACATTGGATCAGTAGTTATCGCGTTATAAACACACAAACGAGTAGAAATAGTTATTTCTAGACAAGTGTACAGATTAAGAAGTATGTATATCAACAGAATAACCAAGACAAAGCTAATTATTATGATAATAGATTTACCCGCGGCTTCGCTCGCACAGATGTAGGTTAGGTTCCTACTAGTGATGTAACTAATATTAGCATTTGCATTCGCATTCGCGAATATTCGCATATATCTTGAAATTCGTATTCGCATTCGCATTCGCAATTCTTATGCGAATATTTTGCGAATATGAACGCCTGTAAAAATAAATAAGATGTCAATAACAAATAAGACTAAACAAAAAACGGACCTTTGACGCGCAGTTTTCAATTTATTTTGCCTAAGGATGATATATGCGCTATACATCGTTAGAAAGGTATTGTTTTCTACTTATAGAAACAATATAACTAATAGTAGATTGTATTATTTCTAGATATATAAAACGAAGAGTATGATACCGATGATTTTGTCATGATTATAAGTCTATTTTCATAAAATGTCTTTTTATATAAAATAATAAGCTGTATTTCTTTATTTATTTATTTGATTATCATAATTGATAACTACTATATAACGTAGGCGCCGGAACGGCTTGACAATGCTCGGAATGAGATGCAAATGATGACAAATGTGTGCGTGTCACTCGTGCGCTGAGTAAGCTGTCAAAATAAAGACATATAAATGGCGCCAAATTTAAAGTGAATATTTCGCATTCGCATTCGCGAATATCAACAGCAGATATTCGCATCCGCATTCGCATTCGCGAATGCCTAAATATTGACATTCATTACATCACTAGTTCCTACACCTATACTGTATCCGCGACAATATTTATACGAAATTTTACGATGATCGTTCGAGCAGTTAAGGCGGGAAAGCGTAACATACAAACTCACATTCGCATTTATAATTATTAGTAAGAATAGACACAAATACATACATATTATATAGACTGACAGTTGTCCGTAATCAGACACTATTAATTTTCACATGCTACGATTCTGGCCTATCTATACCGCTCCATTCAGTCGCATTACATTTTTCATGTATGTATGCTATTCGGTAATTTCAGCTCTGTATATAGACTGTCCCACAGATGGACATGGATCTCTTCAGAGTGTGAGAAGGGTTACGTTATAGTCCACCACGCTGGCCTAGTGCAAGTTAACAGACTTCACATATCTTCGATATATGGAGATTCAATTCAATTCAATTTATTGCATTCCATAATGTACATTTACAGGTGATAGGCATCAAAATAAGTAACACATTATGGACCCTGTCGGGCACAGCACTATTAGGTGAGAGGAGGATTGTTTCGATATGCTATTTTAAAAGTTTACTTTTGACACAATTTTATCAGCTTTTGAATCTAGTTAAGATAAATTAAAAAGAAATTAAAAAGATGATTAAATAAATAAACTTAATATTTAAATTAAAATTGCAGGATATATTATGATACATATTTATAATAATATTTATTGTTAATTTATAGAGGCGCTCATAGCCAGTTGCACTTACTGGTCGGTAAACGATTAGCGAGGTTAAGCAACGTTGAGTGCGGTCAGTCTATAGATGGGTGACCGCTTAGTGGTGTTTCATCTGAGCGTCTCCGTGCTTCGGAGGGCACGTAAAATGTCGGTCCCGGTTGTTGTCAAATTGACAGCAGTCGTTAAGCCATGTCAGCGGCCTACGGATAGCTTGGAGAACTCTGGACAACAGGTTGGCCACTAACCACACGAAAAGAAAGAAAGAAGACTTTCTTTGTTACCATGTTATCAAGAAAAAAGTACTGTTACTAACATAAACTCACCTACATTTACGCGAGTGAAGCCGGGAACAGAATCTAGTTTCACGAAAAGAAAGAAAAGAAAGAAGAAATATTGATAATTTATGTTTATTGCATTTATTATTGCACAATGTTATTACAAAATTTATTTACTATTTATTATATAATATTGTCTTCTATTTACGCGAATATTATTCATTGAAATTAAACTGCTATATACGGATTTTATCGCGTTGTTTATTTGACACATGATTACAAATTTTTGAAAATTGTTGCACTACTACTACTATTAAACTTTACTAATTTTTAAGCCAATTAAATTATTATTAAAACTATTTAGATTTAATTTATTTTTACACTTTCCCCGACGTTTCGGTTGCTTTTCAGCAGCCATGGTCACGGGGAGACTAAGATGGCAGTTGTCTCAATGTTCCAGTGTAGTTATTTCAAAGTACCCGAACTTTAATCATTGAGTAATTTAATCATTGGTGTTTCTATTTACGCAGAATGAGCTCAAAGTATCATGAAGTCTAGCTGTGGTTTGCTTCTTCTTGGGTTTGACTATTTTTATTACTGGATCCCAAGCTGGTGGTACATTCCAACCATCTTCTCTATTAAAATTAGGATGTTTATTGATTTCAATAGCCTCGCGAAGCATCCTTGGTAGGAATCGGTGTTCTTTAGCGAGAATCTGTGGTTTGTCAAATCTCAGGTAGTGGTTGGTCCCCTGTTGCACATGTTCACACACAGCAGACTTCAACGAGCGTTGGTGTTTTACATCAGCTATGTGTTCTTTTATGCGGGTGCCTATGTTTCTCTTGGTTTGACCAATGTATAAGAGTCCGCAGTCACAATCTATTTTATAGACCCCTGCATCTTGTAAAGGAAAGTGTAAAAATAAATTAAATCTAAATAGTTTTAATAATAATTTAATTAGCTTAAAAATTAGTAAAGTTTAATAGTAGTACTTAGTAGTGTAACAATTTTCAAAATTTTGTTATCAAGTGTCAAATAAACAACGCGATAAAATCCGTATATAGCAGTTTAATTTCTATTTATTATATATTATTTTATTACATAGTTAAATATTATTTTATGTATTATTATATTATAAGTAATTAATAACTGGCAATATAAATAAATGGAGGTAGACAAGTCAAGTGGCTTCTACCTATGTCCTATAATTATCAGACATGCAGATTTACTCACGGTGTTTTGCTTCACCGTTAAAGTAAGTAATAAATACCTATTTTATAAGCACATAATTTCGAAATTTCAGAGGTGGGAGCCTTGGGATCGAACTCGAGACTGCTGCTTTGTCGTCCAACTGTGTCCCACTAGGCTATCGCTGCTTACTTAACAGTAAAACGTAAAATATTTAAAAAACTCTAATAGCACGTGTCATACTGCCGTGTTAAGCGCAATAGCGGTATATCATTAATTTGATTTTTATGCCATCGGCTAGCTTAGAAAAATACGCATCTAATGAACTAAGCTTTATAGCGGTTTTTTATGAATAGGAAGATTACACAACTCAGTATAAACTGTCTCGAATTAACCCGCGTCCATATATAAGTGAAATGGTCGAAGTAGAAGTTAAACGAGGCAGTTTTGATTTGACGTACAAAACTGGTTTTAACAAGGATCCCATCACTGCCAGCATAATTGGCAACAAAATTTAAAAAACCCAAGTATTGTCGAATTCCATTTCTTCTCTCTTAGCCTTTATTATTCCCAAGTCACTTGGGGTCGGCTTTTCTGGTCTAACCAGATTTGACTGGATATCAGTTTTTACACGGAGCGGCTGCCACCTGACCTCCGCAACCCGAAGGCTAATGATACCCTAAGGCTAGACCAGTGTCAGGATATTAGAGGGTACTGACTTTCCCAATAACGACTGCCATAGATGTTTATGGCAGCCGGGACCAACAGCTTAACGTGCTCTCCGAGGCACGGAGCAGGCGCAGCACATAATTACGAAAAGTCATATAACTTCCGAAAGTCAGAGGTGCGCGACGTGGATTCGAACCCGAGACCCTCTGCATTGCAGTCTATTGGTCTCCCCACTGAGCTATCGCTGCTTGTTGAATTCCATTTAATAACTAAAAATAACTATCTGTAAGGTAATGAGAAAACTACTTTCACACAACTTCAATTATCTCGAAACTAGTTGTCACTGAGATACCGCTTTTGCGCTTAGCACGGCAGTAAAGGATTAAGAATATAATTTTAATGGTCACATACAGATACCATCCTCTTAAATAACGTTTAACTAAGTAAAATAAAGTGCTTTTGAGAGTAAAGGAATGAAAACAAATGTAAGCAAGACGAAAGTAATGGTATTTGAAAAGGAAGAGTGCGTGACGCTGTGTAATCTTATGATTGATGGAGAAAAGTAGAGCAAGTGAAAGAGTTTGTATATTTGGGTACTTTGTTTACAAGGGATGGTAAACATGAGGGAGATATTGAAAGGAGAACGATTGCGGGAAACAAAGTGAATGGACCTCTACGCGCTTTTATGAACAGTCGAAATGTTTCCGAAAAGGCACGTTTGGCTGTTCATAGAGGACTATTAGTGCCCACACTTATGTATGGAAGTGAAAGTTGGGTATGGCAAAAGAAGCATGAGAGCAGAATAAATGCTGTAGAAATGAGAGCGCTGAGATACATATGTGGTGTGACTCTGAAAGATAGAATATGGAATAGTGTGATTAGAGAGAGATGCGGCATGAACTTGGATATAGTGAAAAGAATAGAAAAGGGTATGTTAAGCTGGTTTGGGCATGTAGAAAGAATGGACGAGGAAAGACTGACTAAGAAAGTTCATAAGGCTAGTGTGAATGGAACAGTCGCAAGAGGTCTTCCTCTTGCGACTGTTCCATTCACACTAGCCTTAACCCACGTCGCGAGCGCGTCGCAAGCCTTAACGACCTAGGCGAACGATTCTTGATCAGATCGGAGGCGTTTTGGACAAAGGCCAGGTTAAGAGCACCTTGAACCGACGGGTGTGTATGAGGAATTTGATGAAAGTGAATGAAGCCAGAGAAGTGTGTCAGGATAGTAGCAAATGGAAATCCGTAGTCTCTGCCTACCCCTCTGGGAAACAGGCGTGAATCTATGTATGTATGTATGTAGTAAAACACCATTCATGCAGCTGTTAACACTCCACTAGCTTTAGCACCAATCCAAATATTTATGGCAGCAGGTACAACGGTCTCCCACTACGCTATTGAAGCAATATTCGGTTTTACCTGGCCTCTCTTAAGAACGTCTCTGTTCTGGTTATAAAACAATCTCCTAGCATTTCTTCTTTGAACTATCCCATTAACTAACACTAGTCGGCCTCGATGGCGTAGTGGTTAGTGTAACCGACTGCCACACCTGAGGTCGCGGGTTCGATTCCCGCACAAGTCAAACATTTATGTGCATGAACATGGATGTTTGTCTAGGTTTGGATGTGTCTATGTATAATATGTATGTATTTAGAAAAAATAAAAGTATATATGTATGTTTATCCATTGTCTAGTCCACATAGTACAAGCTCTGCTTAGTTTGGGCTAGATGGTGTTGTGTGTATGTCATAGAATAGAATAGAATAAAAATATTAACACTCGCCTTATATACTTTTTTAGCCAATAATTATTTGTCATACACACTACGGAACCAACAAACCTGTGAAAATGCTTAAGGTCAAATAACAAAGGTACGGGCATCACGTAATTCAGAAGGCAATCCCTTATGTTTTAAATCCAATACGTGCTTGAAACGTTTAATTAATTACTCCGTTCATCCCTTACCCGGTCATAATCCATAAGCCCTATTTGTACATTTAGATACGGCGCCGAATTCCAAACAAAAAATTCTTTTGTGTGAACACAATAAGAGTGAAATTCCTATGATAAATACCGTCTATTGTTCTCACAAAGGCGTCCGGGGAATAATTACGTTGACGCAATTTTGGTTCTAATTGAATATTATTTATGTATGGCGTGCGTGGTTTGAGACAAAGGGTCGTTTGTTTTTATTTGTGTACCGACTTATATTTGGAATGTAGGTAGAAGGAACTCTGAGGTGTCGTAACGGTATTTAATGCGACTGCTATATGAAGTCTCAGGTTCGAACACGAAACCTCATGCGCAAACCGAGAAAACCCATCTCAGACCAGAGACTGTCCGGATAGGGCCAAGTGATATTGGGTTATCCGTTAAGAGATTATCAGTGTGCACGGCGATTTCAATAGGCTAGATGTCATAGCTAGCGAATTGTGAGTGTGTTTTACCTCAAAGAAGAAGACCTCTGGGCTTGAGGTGACACCTTTGGGTATATACATATGTACATAGGTGTGGGATCATGTTGGATAATGCGGCATTATCCTACATGATCGCAAGACAAAGGCTTAAAAACGGGCATCGAAATTAAGCTTAACATAAGATTTTTTTTTTTATTTTACCGTATTTCTAAAATAATTTGGCTTATATTGTATCGGTTGCATATTAGAAAATCAAAACTTTTCTGAGCAAATTTCAAAAGAACAACGTACAAATCAACAAAGTTTAAAATAACGATGGTTATTTGATCAAAAGTTTAGCTGACCAAAGTCTGGAATATCAATGTTTATATTATTTATTACACTATTGACCAAATCGTTTAAAGGTCAAAATGGATTACTGGATAAATTATTAATTATCAAATGGATTAACTGAAAAAACAGGAGAAACTGGATGCAATCGGGACTTTAGGGCACCCCGACTCGGATAGGTTAGGTTAGAAGGGGATGGCGGGGTCGTTCGAGCGAGCGAAGCGAGCGAATAGACCCCGCCATCCCCTTCGTGGTTATTTTTTTATAAACCACCCAGAAGTAGTTTGGTTAGGTTAGGTTAGGCGTTTAAATATTTGTCTAATAATTATTATGGCATTTAAATATTATTTCTAATAATCATTATGGCGTTTAAATATTATGTCTAATAATTATTATGGCAATTAAAAATATGAAAAACAATACGTATGGCACTCGTATCTTATGGTATCTAAGTATCGGGCAATTATTAATAAGAAATCATTTGTGATTATAAAATTTGAATTTGTAATATATTTTAAAATTACATCTAGCAACTTTTGATCAGTCGTTCATTTGATGTCACATACATTGGGATTCCAAATTTTTACTAAATAAAACATTAGATCATTTAAATTTCGTTATGTCGTTTATTGTTCTTTTGAAATTTGCTCGAGAAAGTTTTGATTTTTTAATATGCAACAATTGTATCTACTAGCTTTTGCGCGCGGTTCCTTCCGCGTGGTACCTACATCATTAAAAACCCGCCTATATCCTTTCCCAGGTTTTAAACTACCTCTGTATCAAAAATTCATCCAAATCGGTTAAGGAGTTTAGCCGTGAATAGGTAACAGACAGATAGAGTTACTTTCGAATTTATTATACTATTAGTAAGGATTACCGTTAAATTAACGCCTGCATACAATTAATATGATGATGCACCATTATTAAAATAGTTACTACGAATATTATGTTAAGATGACTGTGGCGTAGTGGTAAGTGTAACCAACTGCCACGCCTGAATGAACGTGGATGTTTGTCTTGGTCTGGGTGTTCCTATGTATAATATATAGGTACTTGAGAACGACTTTACCAATTTCAATCTTTCTTTTTTAAGTTTTCTAATACGTTGTAAAAGGTTCCTAAGCAAAGAAAATGTAAGAACATTGCGCAGAGAATAGTATAATTTCAAAAAACCTAACGACTATTTTAAATTTCGCGAAGGAAAATATCGTGAGGAAACCTGCATATCTGAAAGATCTCCAGAATGTTCTCGAAGATATGTGAAGTCTCCCAACCTGCACTCGGCCAGCGTGGTGGACTATAGCCTTACCCTTCTTACACAGAGAAGACGCCTACCCAGCAATAGGATAGCTTATAAGCAGGACTGATATCATTATATATTTTTTATAACCTGCCACCCATTCTACAATTCGGCCGTGGCATCATTACTTAACCTCGCCGTTCGATGATGGCACTCTGCGTCACAGACGCATCATATAAAACTTTTTATAATTCCGCCATTGTTTATTCCATACATAGATAAGTAAGTCGCACTTATATCGACATTTCCCGCCATTGTAACACGATACAGATTATAAATAATAGATAACAAAAATAGGTCAACGTATTTCGTATACAGCCTATTCTGACGTAAGTTATTGTTATTGGGAAAATTACTCATCAGTGTGATAACGAAGTTATAGGTAGCTAGATACCCACCCTGACTTCACCCGAACATACAATATGGCTTATAATACACATATGTTACAAGATTGTCTACATCTTGCAGCGACCTTCATTCAACAAGTATTTTTTACTAGGTATGATGTCTGTGCCGCGGGTGACTTTGCAATCATTCAAACAATAGACACATTGCCATTATGCCAAGTGCTGTGGGTTCGAATTCCACGCGGGTCAAAAATGTGTGTGATCTACAAATGGTTGTTCCGAGTCTGGCTGTTCTTTGTGTCCGTTGTTTGAATGTTTGTAAAGTCTCCCGCGACACAAGATTTATTTTGAGTACGCGAGTAATCAGCAATGAATTGGCGTAAATCTTAGAGTTTGAAAAATGGTTCAAGTAATACCTATGCAAAGGTCACGTGACACCACGTGACCTTGAGGTCAGAGGTCATAGTAATTTCGGGGCTATATCGACTATGCTGAGTCGAATGGCGTTGACCGCGAATCTCTAGCTCTTACGGTTCTTGGGTTGAAAGTTGTAAAACAGACAGACGGACGGACGGACGGACAAAGCTGTTGTATAAGAGTTTTTCGAACTCTAAAAACCAAGACATCCAGACTCGGAACAGCTATTTGTGGAATACACAAATTTTCGTTCAATGTTAAATTCGAACCCATAACCCTCGGCGTAGTAGCAGTAGTGATACGACCACTTAAGCCACCACGCTATCTATCCAGTCAGTATATTACAAGTTGCCATCAAAGAAAGAACAATCTTAACCATCCGTCGAGTGCTAACTACCTTTACAAGATGCAGAGGTCTATAAAATAGATTGTGACTGTGGACTCTCATATATTAGTCAAACCAAAATAAGCATAGGCACTCACAAAAAGAACACATCGCTGATGTAAAACATTAACGTTCGAAAAAGTCTGCTGTGTGTGAACATGTGCAACAGGGGACCAACCACTACCCCAGATTTAACAAACTACAGATATTCGCATACACAAATTCCTACCAAGGATGCTTTGCCTGGCTATCGAGCTTAAGAAACATCCTTGGACGATGGTTGGAATGTACCACCAGCTTGGGATCCAGTAATTCAAATAGTCAAACCCAAAAAGAAGCAAAACTTCATGATACTTGCTTCATGATGATGAGCTCATTCTGTGTAAAAAGGAACACCAAAATATAAATTATTAGGTTTTGCCCGTGGCTTCGCTCGTATTAATGAAGATTTTGTCGAAAGATATCTATACCTCGGTAACACTATTTTCCTGGATGGTATATGACCTTATTCACATCCTAGACAATGTTGAATAGCGAAATTTTATGATGATTGGTCGAGAAGATAAGGCGTGAAAACGAACAAACTTACATTCGCATTTATAATATTATAGGTAGTTAGGATGTTCGGGTACTTTGAAATAAGTCTATGACATTGAGAAAAACCACCATCTTAGTCGCCCCGTGACCATGGCTGCTGAAAAGCAATCGAAACGTCGGGAAAATAGTAAATTAAACAGTTTAAAAACAGTAAAACGTAGTGTTTATAATAAACGACGATAAAATCCGTATAGCTTAGTATTACAAGATCATAAAGTTGTTTTACAAAAACAAATTAAACATCCTAACTAATATTATAAATGTGAATGTGAGTTTGTTTGTTTATTTGTTACGCTAACTACTCGACCGATCATCATAAAATTTCGCATACACCTTGTCAGGGTTACAGAAAAGGACAGCTGCTACCTTTTATAACCTACTTTTAGTGAAGCCGCGGCCAAAATCTAGTATCACTAAATATTATAAAACAATATCCCCCGCCGCGTCTGTCTGTCTGTTCGCGATAAACTCAAAAACTACTGAACGAATTTTCATGCGTATTTCACCAATATATAGAGTGATTCATGAGGAAGGTTTAGGTGTATAATTTGTTAAGTTTTTGTACTATCCGTGCGAAGCCAGAGCGGGTCGCTAGTAATATAACGAGATGGGTTTTTTTCTCCGTCGTTAGCTTTTTATCATGTCCCACTGCTGGGCAAAAGCCTCTTCCTTGGACTTCCAAATCACTCTGTTGATGGATATCCCCTGACTTTATGACCTTGGGACACCTGTATTTCGGGGATCTTTTGACCCACGGGGCCCATATTCAAACTTGACCGAGGGATGACCCCAAGGTGTCTGCACACCAAGTTACAAGTCAATCGGTCTAGTGGTTCCAAAGCTATGCCTGTCACTAACAAACTGTCACTAACAGAGAGACACACAGACCCACATAGTGTTTTCATTAACCCCTTCGAAGAAGACTCAAAGGTTAATAAGAACTGCAGCACTCAATTTTCTTCCTGCTGTTCTAGGAATGGAGAAGTAAGATATGTTTACTTATATAATAATAATAATAATATTCCTCCACATACACACAACACCATCTAGCCCAAACTAAGCAGAGCTTGTACTATGGGTACTAGACAATGGATAAACATACATATATACTTTTTTTTTGTATATACATACATATTATGCATAGAAACACCCAGACCAAGACAAACATCCATGTTTATGCACACAAATGTTTGACTTGTGCGGAAATCCAACCCGCGACCTTAGGCGTGGCAGTCGGTTACACTAACCACTATGCCACCGAGGCCGATATGATTACATACATTATATATATACTAGCTGTCCCGACAGACGTTGTACTGTACACACGAAAAAAAAAATCCAAATCTAAGCCATCCTCGAATCCACATGAACACACACAATTTTTTTTATCATAATCGGTCCAGGACTTTAGGAGGAGTTCAGTGACATACACACGTACAGTAGAATTATATATATAAAGACATAGTCTCACGCCTAAATCTCCGAAAGGTAAGCAGTGGTGTCTAACACTCACATTCCGCTAGCTACGGCACGTAATCGGAGGCCTATTTGCCGTTTACCGGGAACTATTCCAGCCTACATACTGCTTCCGAGACCCACTTTACCCTCGCTGATTTCACCATGAATTGGCCGGCTCGACCGGGGAAGGACTACCCTCTCACAGAATATCGACGTGAAATACCAGTATTCCTACTGTTGTGTTTCGTTCGGTGAGTGAGAGTACCGGAGGCCCAATCACCCTTTCCCCCTTCCCGCTCCTTATCCTTCCTACTTCCTTTCCTAAAGGGTCGGCAACGCGCAAGCGATGCCTCTGGTGTTGCAGGCGTCCATAGGCTACGGTGACCACTTACCATCAGGTGAGCCGTATTGCCGCTTGTTTGCCACCTTAGATGTATAAAAAACAAGTAAGAAACGGCAATTAATTGCCGTAAATCTTAGAGTTCGGAAAATGGTTCAAGTAATATGCAACGGTCACGTGATACCACGTGACCTTGAGGTCAGAGGTCAAAGGTCATAGTCATTTCGGGGGTATATCGACTATGCTGAGTCGAATGGCGTTGACCGCGAGTCTCTAGCTCTTACGGTTCTTGAGTTGAAAGTTGTATAACAGACAGACGGACGGACGGACAAAGCTGTTGTGTAAGATTTTTTTCGAACTCTAAAAACCCTGAAAATTATACTCGAGACCTGAATCCATGCGCATACTATCAAGACTTTAAGTATGACCATAGGTTATTGTTACAAGCTGTATTTAGCTCTCAGTTTTTTTTAAGAATATTATAATACCTCCTATATCACGTGGGCTTGCTAAACACGGACACAAAGAACACCCAGACTCGAAAGAAATATTTATGTATCACAAATTTTATCGTGTCGAACCCACAACGCTCGGCGCGAAGTGACCATTTAAATCACTATACCATCTGTACAGTCATTGTCACGCTAGGTTCAACACCTGTATCGTAGAGCCTTCACAAACATTCAAACAACGGACTTAAAGAACAGCCTGACTCGGAACAACCATTTGTGTATCACCAATTTTTATTGCGAGTATGTATCGAACCCACAACACTTAGAAGCAGTAGTCAAGCACCCACAAAAACCACTGCGCCATCCGGCTATTCAAATATTAATTCCACATTATTAATAGCTGGACATTAAAATTTTATGAACGTCGTTAGAAGTAGGAATGTTGGCCATTAATTTAAATGAAATCATTATAATAATTGTGCTCGTGCCTCCAATAACTATAAGACTTTGATGTTTTAACGTAATATCACGATTCTATATAACAATAATAATATTCTATCACATACACACAACACCATCTAGCCCAAACAGAGCTTGTACTATGGGTACTAGACAATGGATAAACATACATATTATACATACTTCTGTTTTTAATATACCTATATTATATTATACATAGAAACACCCAGAGCAAGACAAATATCCATGTTCATGCACACAATTGTTTGACTTGTGCGGGAATCGAACCCGCGACCTAAGGCGTAGCAGTCGGTTACACTAACCACTGAGGTAAAACACCTGATGGTTGTCACAGTAGCCTATGGACGCCTGCAGCACCAGAGGCATCACTTGCGCGTCGCCGACCCTTTAGGAAAGGAAGAAGAGAAAAAGGAAGTGTGAAGGAGAAGGAGCGGGAAGGAAGATTGGGCCGGCACTCTCACTCACCGAACGAAACACAACAGTAGGAATACTGGTATTTCACGTCGATATTCTGTGAGAGGATAGTCCTTCCCCGGTCGAGCCGGCCCATACATGCTGAAATCAGCGAGGCTCTCCGTATTAGTTTATTTTCATTCGTAGGCTTATGTTATTTTATGTAGGTATCTATTCGTTTAAACTACTATATACGGATTTTATCGCGTTGTTTATTTGACACTATATTACATAATTTTGAAAATTTGTTACACTACTATTACTATTAAACTTTACCAATTTTTAAGCTAATTATATTGTTATTAAAACTATTTAGATTTGATTTAAGTTTACACTTTACCCGACGTTTCGGTTACTTTTCAGCAGCCACGGTCACGGGGAGACTAAGATGGTAGTTGTCTCAAAGTTCCAGTGTCGTTATTTCAAAGTACCCGAACATAATTTAATCATTGGTGTTTCTATTTACGCAGAATGAGCTCAGAGTATGATGAAGTCCAGCTGTGGTTTGCTTCTTCTCTTCTTCTCTATTCGTTTTTTAAGTTTGTAATTATAGCGCATAAATTATGTTTACTATTATTATGTTACACTTTATATTTATTTACAAACTACCCGCGACTTCGAACGCGTGAAAATTAACAAAAATAAATTAATATTGTTTTCGCGAGACCCTATTTTTCCCAAAATAATCGTAGCCTAAGTTACTCTTTATAAATAGCAGCGATAGCTCAGTGGGGAGACCAACAGACTGCAATGCAGAAGGTATCGGGTTCGAACCCACGACCCGCATGTCTGACTTTCGGAAGTTATATGACTTTTCGAAATGATGTGCGTATTGATTGATAATTATCGCCTGCTCTGTGCCTCGGAGAGCACATTAAGCCGTCGGTCCCGGCTGTCATGAAAATCTATGGCAGTCGTTGTTATTGGTAGAGTGTCGACACAAAAGATCCCACTGGGTCAAAGTGTCGCCGGTCTGCACTGACTGGCCCCCACATAAGATACAAGATACTCCTTATAACATCAGCTATCTGCCAGTGAAAATCCGGTAAAAATCGGTCCAGCCGTTTTAGAAATAAGCCGAAACAAACAGAGAGAGAGGCAATCAAAAATTTTAAAATTTGGTTTCTTGTATGAGAACCTTGTGCTTTCATATGCATTTACTAAAAAGCTGTTATATTGACATTACAAACAGACACTCCAATTTTATTTTTTTATATAGACTATGTTTATATTTAGTTTACAGATTCATTCTTCAAAGCAACTCTGAAATTGATTGAATTCATACGATCCGATATCATTTAACGGCGAATAGCGATGGCGGCTGTCGGTGGGTGAAGAATTTCAAGCATTTGCCTCTACATTACGTCCCACATTCCAAAATGTTCTTCGTTCGCCCCTCTTTTTAAATTATTCCCTTTTCGTCCTACATTTTTGAGCATATGGTTAGCAAAACAAAACAAGGTTAAAATTTATTTTAAATCAACGAGGTATTATAAAATATTTTTCGGCTGACGGTACAACATAAGCTTCCATACAGTAAAAAACAGATACAGAAAAGGAACATAATTTGGGACGATATAAGAATTAAATTAAGAAATTAATATTTATCTAAATTTAGGGTCATATAAGGAACAATTTTTGGGACTAATGCGTATTTTTACATTTGGGACGAAACATGAGGGTCGAATGCGGAACAAACCGAAGAATGTCTTAATGAAGCTATTCGATGAAGCTATGTTTTAAGTTGACTGCACGGATGGCGTAGTGGTTTAAGTGGTTGCCTGGCCACTACTATTTCACCGAGTGTTGCGGGTTCGAATCGCACACAGGACAAAATTTTGGGTGATCCACAAATGGTTGTTCCAAGTCTGGATGTCCTTTGAGTACGTAGTTTGAATGTTTGTAAAATCCCGCGACACAGGAATTATTTTTAGTGCGGGAGTCTTCTTTAAGACCAAAACAGAAAGAAATAAGGTAATAAATAAATAAACCGACTTCAAAACTATACCTATATGTAAAAACTTAAACTAAAAATAAAGTTAATATTTTTATTACTTCAAAGCAACAACATCACACGCGACAATAGCAGACTGGGCCTGCACACAGCTAAGACAACACTTATGCGTAAGAGTGTCTTCTGTATGGCTACCGGTAATTTATAACAATCTGCCAAAACGGTTGAAAGATTTGAACATTAATGTATTCCAAAGACAATTAAAGGAAATTTTACAAGTTAAAGTATATTATAATGTATCAGAATTTCTCACAGATAATATAAGTTAATTCTACATACCTATATTATTATGGCTGCAATCATAAATTGATTTTATTTATAAAAATTACAATGAGCTTAATTAATTATAGTGACTCATAATTCTGTGATATATACACGATAACATTGAATAACTTAATTCAATGCGGCGCTGAACTAATTTCAATAAAATTTATATGGGACCACCTCCGAAGTATGACCTACCAAAATACTAAATCAATTCATAATTGGCGAAATGATCGCGTAACAAACATACAAAAAACACATACAGTCGAATTCAGAATCTCCTCCTTTTTTGAAGTCGGTTTAAAAAACTACCCTGTTGGGATGCTAAGAGGTCGGATGTTTAAGACTGCGCCGAGCGTAAGACAAATAATGACAGAGCTCGTGCGGCGCATATTCAAATCGGCGCGCGGCCGCCATAGTAAAATTGTATGGAGGGTTTTAAGTGCTTTTTTTATATATAATTATGTATCTTTATTGTCAACCAATAACTTAAATATTTGGGACGGACAAACTGTAATATTACTATTTATGTTTCGTTTAAGCTGTAAAATAGGATAGATTTCTACCGTTATAATCCAAAAATCACGTAACACGAGCTTACGTTTTTGCATTTTTCGTAAATATATAAATTTAAGTAATTTTGTAGGCGAAAATATTAATTATTAAAAATTTTTTACACGGAGTAATTGTAAACAAATTCATTGTTATGGTAAATGTATATTTTGTATTTGTATTAAACAAAAAGTATTGATTTTATTCACTTAACTGTGACCGCCTGTTTTGGCACATTTCGCTCGGCGCATTCTTAAGTATGCGAATATGTCATGTAAACACAGCTAATTGCAACTAATTATCTGCGAGCTATTGACAAACTAATTTAATTGGTTAATGTACTAGTAACTGGAAGCATGCGATAGCCACCTAAGGGCCTGTGCACACCACGTTTTTTAAACGCGCCGTTGACGCGTTTTAACGTGAACGTGTGAACGTGTAACGTGCGTCGACGGCGCGCTTTTATCCTACAGAGCAGTTTGTTTTCTATTGTATCGATACACATGAGCGTAAGCATCGCATTTGTATCGATTCAAACGCGCGACACCGGCGCGTCTGTATCGATACACACACGCGTTAGCATTGCATTTACATCGATTCAAACGCGCGACACCGGCGCGTCACTAGCGCAATAACAATGCGAATGCAATCAATACTGTCTCGATCGACGCCATCTTGCTACTGTTGACGAGGTTCTGTTTAAAAATGCAATATGTCAGCGCGTTTGTATCGATACACACGCGCGTTTGCATCGCCTCTGTATCGCTACACACGTGTGTATATATCGATTCAAACGCATGTTTGAATTTATATAGGTGTGCAAAAGTCTACAGGCTGCGTCTGACTCGCGTGCGTATCGCGTCTGTATCGCTAGAAACGCGCGTCGACGGCGCGTTTAAAAAACGTGGTGTGCACAGGCCCTAATGTAGCCTTTGACTGACGGTGCAAAAAATAGATTGACGTGTGTAAGCCTAACAATTAGGCTATTATGCGTAAGTGACCGACGTGAAAAGTTGTTCAGTTAATTATATCTTTGATTATAGTTATATCCATGAGTCACTAAAGGGCCCAGTTGAAAACCAGCGTCTGGTTTTCGTCGGATACATTGAACTGGGCCCACTTTGCCATAGTACAGAAAAGGACATGGGTACCATTCATCCAGAATAAAAAGTAAGTTCATGAACTAAAACCCGACTACTGAAAAATCACATTCTGAAAGTATAAAACAAAAAATTATTGTCATGAAATAATTGTTGTGTACAAACTAATCAATACTAGATTTTGCCTGCGGCTTCGTTTGCGTAAATCTAGGTTAGGTAAGGTTAGCAACAGTACTTTTATTCCGGATGAAAGGTGCCCTATGTCCTTCACTGTTCCATTGACAGCGCGTATAAAAAATTTCATGATAATCTGACGAGTAGTTAAGGTGTCAAAGAGTAACAAATAAACAAACTCACATCCGCATTTCTATACTAATATTAAAATAAAAGATTAGATTTTTTTTTGTTTGTTTGCGACGATATAAGTCAAAATTACACAACCGATTTAAAAAAATCTTTCACCATTAGAAAGCTACCTATGTATATTATCAATTTATCACCGAGTAACATATGTTTTATTTTATTAATAAAAAGGGTACTACTACTAACATAACTTAACCTATTTATATGCGAACGACGCCGCCAGCAAAAACTAGTTGTAATATAAATGCGAATGTGAGTTTGTTATCAAGTTAGGATTTATCGTCTTTCAAATAAACAACTTACACAACAAGTCCTTTCTTTTTCAAGGTTTAATTACTTACCTCAAAAGTTACCTGAAAATGGTGAAACTTTAAATACTGCTCAGCAATTCTCAAAGCCATTGCAATTAATTCACGAACATGGGTCTGTAATTACAAAGCCGTGCCTGTCGAGAGCCCAACATCTCAGGCTTAGGACCTTAACAACGGAATAAGTTATTAACAATTAGCGACCTCGACCCGGCCCATTTTAATGTGAGGTCAAAGACAATTAGACCACTTTGAAACTTCAGCGCAAGTTGGCGAAGGTAATTTACGGGACCCTTTTTTGTTAAGATTGTGTGGTTGTGGAGGAAAGTATATAGCTATGTGAAAATATAATCCTGAAAATTAAACAGAGTTGTATTACACTACTATTTTTATTATATACGGCAGGCCTTTTGTCTATCAACTTCGAGATTCTACTGAGCATTGCTTATCTTATCTTATGTGGGGACCAGTCAGTGCAGACCGGCGACACTTCGACCCAGTAGGATCTTTTGTGTCGACACTCTCCCAATAACGACTGCCTTTACATAGATATTCATGGCAGCCGGAACCGACGGCTTAACGTGCTCTCCGAGGCACGGAGCAGGCGATAATTGTCATTCAATACGCACATAATTTCGAAAAGTCATATAACTTCCGAAAGTCAGAGGTGCGCGACGTGGGTTCGAACCCATGACCGTCTGCATTGCAGTTTGTTGGTCTCCCCACTGAGCTATCGCTGCTCTTTGGGAGCATCGCTTAATGCTGTGATGAAGCCTAATAATAATGGTGTCCTCTAGACTGAAATTAAGCCAAGGTAGCCAATTTTAAAGGAGACTGGCTTGATAGCCAGTCTCTGCTGAAAAGCTCTGCTGCACTGATGTGCAGCAGAGCTTTTCAGCAGACATGTTCACGAGAAGACTCCCTGTATAAAGAACAAAAGTAGGTAGTTAAGTAAGACGGGTAAAAGGTTATTAGCGGAAGATGTGGTGTTGCCAGTGAGCAAAAATGAAATGATAAATTTCTTATTATAGTGTTGGTATTTGTTATTATTTTTATAATTATTCATTATTGTTTTGCTTTTTATTTTATTTTAAGTTTTTCGTGTTTTGGATGTGCCTTTTTGTGTGCCAAATAAATAATTTTTCTTACTTTCTTCCTATTTTCTTGTATCCTGTACCTGTATTTTATGGATTACTGGAAAGGTCGGCAATTACTAGTATGCGTTTTAACCTCTCCAGCTGAGGTGATATGCTCGTGTTAGGAGTAAATTCACATCGGAAATGCAAAAGATAGTATTCCAGGCCACGAACTCGCCCGCCAGTCAAAATATTAAATTGTTTATATTTTGGTGGAGGAAACAGGGGCATACAAGACGACAATAATATGTATTTTTTATTTCTTAATAGGCTTGCGTTTGACCGCGATCTCACCTGATGTTAAGTGACAATTCAGGCGACGATGGAGTAAGCTTGCTTAAAAGATACCTATTCACTCGTGACTTGAAGACACCCAGATTGTACTCATCGAGAAACACAGACTTAGGTAGCGAGTTAGGTTTGTTAGCATCAAAGCTGCACATTGATATTTAGTTCGGATCCCGCACGACAAAACTATCAAAAACCGTTTCTTAAACTATTTTGATGCCTGCTTGCCTCTTAAACAACAAGATCCGGTTCCACCAGGTTCTTCCCTTCTATGTTCAGCGATTCGTTTTACTCATGAGCAGTTAATTTTTTAGTCCATACTGATTTAGAGCCTCGCTGATTTCAGCATGAATGGGGCCCTGCTCGACCGGGGAAAAACTACCCTGTCAAGGAATATCGATGTGAAATAGGCTACGGTCCATAGGCTACGGTGACCATTTACCAACAGGTGGGTTATGCTTGTTTGCCAAGTTAGTTGTATAAAAAATTAAATATATATATATATATATGTATATATATATATATATATAATATTGTCTTACGTTCACGCGAATGTTTATTTATTGAAATTAAACTGCTTTATACGGATTTTATCGCGTTGTTTATTTAACACTTTATTACATAATTTTGAAACTATTATACTACTACTATTAAACTTACTTTTATTAAAACTATATATGTATATTTAAGTTTACACTTTTCCCGACGTTTCGGTTGCTTACCAGCAGCCATATTCACGGGGAGACTGGCAGTTAATTTTTGACACAATATATTCTATGAAAAATATTTCAGAATGTAGCTAAGTTTCTGAATATAGAAATAGGGCCTACATAATAAAGGCTTTATGTAGAACATTTTACGTTTAAGTCAGAGTATATTATTATGTAGAATGTAGATCGATCGTACAAGATTACATAACGGCATGCGGTCGCCACAAGTACTGGAGATTGCATTGCACGTCTATGGATGCCACGCTTCCACACAATATGCAAAGCAATTTATTTATTGGATCGTAAATCGTTATTGGTATATACATGCTTCATCTCAAGCCTGTATCCTGAAGAGGTAGGCTCAGGTGTATTAAACCTACATACATATATTTCGCCTGTGTAGGATTTATGGTCTAGTCTGAATATATTGTAAGAAAATCAATTTGCCCGAATTGGCTCGGGAATCGCACATGACCTATGCTCACCCACTGAGGTTATTTATATACTAGCATTTAACTAAACTAACCTAACCAATATTTTAAATGCGAATGTCAGTTTGTTTGTTATGCTTTAAGGTCTTAACTACTCGACAAATCACCATGAATAATCGCATAAATGCTATCACAGATACAGCAATGGACATAGAGTACATTCACCCAGAAAATGTATTGTTTGGCTCGACCGAGGAAGAACTACCCTCTCACAGAATATCGACGTGAAATGGCAGTATTCCTATTATTGTGTTTCGTTCGGTGAGTGAGTGCCGGAGGCCCAATCACCCTCATTCCTCCTTCCCGCTCCTTCTCCTTCCCACTTCCTTTTTCCTAAAGTGTTGGTAACGCGCAAGTGATGCCGCTAATGTTGCAGGCGTCCATACACCACTATGATACACAGGTATGCTTGTTTACCACCTTTTCCTTGCCCTTGCCACCGTAGCAGTCAAAACTTCAACATTAATAAGTTAATTAAGATATTGAACACATTAAAATCCCGCTTACCGCTTATACTCAAACCACACCCCAACACGTTAAAACACCTCACTCAGTAAACAGCTGCACGAACTATTTTCAATGTTTTCTTTTCACAATACAAACGCCAACCTTGCCGATACATAAATGAATTTGAAATGGCACATACATAAACATACAAATAAATAATATATATACATAACACACATGTAAACTGAACTCATTTTTTTGTCAGTGATTGCACTCGAAATTAATTCGGGTGTGCAAGGCATAGGAGGCAGCGGTAGCGATTATAAATAGACTTATATTATAAATGCGAATGTGAGTTTGTTTGTAAAGCTTTCACGACTAACTACTCGACAAATCAGCATGAATATATGCATACACGTTGTCAAGGGTACAGAATAGGAAAGTACCCTGTTCTCGGGTGATAAATAGTAATAAATATTACTTAAATATAGTCATTTCATACCACTGAGTGATGCACTCAAAGCATTTATTGATTCCTAAATCGATTCCTTAGAAGATTTTACATGCTACACTTTTACTCACGGATGGCTTAGAAGTTTAAGTGCTTGTTTCACCACACTGCCACTACGTCGAGTAATGCGGTTTCGATCCCCACACGAGACAATAATATATATAAGCCAAATATGATTTTACCGCGTCTGGGTATTCTTTGTGTGGTGTTTGAATGTTTGCAGTGTACTGCGATTGTCCTTTAAAATAAAATGAAAGCAAATAGTACTCAGATCTTAGGCAAATTTTGATGTAAGTGGCAAATTAATTTAGTAGCTACCTTACTCAGAATAGTAAGTTTTTTTATATAAACCATTCTTATATCGCTCAACTCCATTTTCCTATTAAATGAGTTATATAAAATAATTATTTTAATTTATGAGGAATGTGATGAAAGTGAATGAAGCCAGAGAAGTGTGTCAGGATCGTAGCAAATGGAAATCCGTAGATCTCTGCCTACCCCTCTGGGAAACAGGCGTGAATCTATGTATGTATGTATGTATTATTTTAAGAGTAAAATTAATTAGTGCCTACTAAAACGATAATAATTTTGAAGCTTTCTATCCACCTATTAAGCGTAAGGTAATCAATGTCCGCTCACGCTTATAACTTGCGCTCTTTGAAAAGGTTTTCGATTATAAATATAACTCATTACTCACAAGTCTGCTCGGTGGTAATGAATCAACATTTGCACTATTTTATATTATTTATATTGCCATCTGATTGCTTTATATTCAATTTTATTCCCTACTTCAATTTCAAACATTGATAGGCAAATTCTATTATAATGTTTCTAGCGTTTCTACAATAGAACATATATGTTGTAACAACAGTTTGCTGTTTGCAACAGAACTTCAGAAATGTCGTTGGACAGTAAAAGACTTGCATCAAAAATAATATTGTTTCTTATTGTCTTGATGCGTTCCGAATGCATCGATTATAAAATTCGACCTCAATGTCATCCTGCACAATATAACATTTTCTTCTTTAATTTAAGAGCATCGCTCTTGTCGCTTAAGCAATCGCTACATATCTCCATGTTCTGTTTTCCTTTAAGCCTTTTGATACGACTTGACTACCAATTTTTCCATTGCTTGTTTGGTAAAGACAGTCCCGGGACCAGAGCGTCCCGGTAGTAAGACAAATAAATATAATATCAGCACTGTATTAAACTGTGCTGCTATTATACGCTGGGTACGGGCCTCTTCTCAGTGTGAGAAGGTTAGGCCATAGTCCACCACGCTGAAACAGGGAGGGTTGGCAGACTACACATATCTTCTAGAACATTATGTAGAACTCTCTGACAAGCAGGTTTCCTCACGATATTTTCCTTTACCACTAAGCGAACGATTATTAGCTATTTAATACGCACATACCTTCGAAACGTCTGAGATGCGTGCCTTGGAATTGAACTCGAGACTTCTGCGTGGCAATTCAACGGTTTCCCACTAGGCTATCGCTGATTCTATCTATCAGGTATCAGTTACCTATCAATTAATTATAGCACGTTAAGCCGTGGGTCCCGGCTGCCATGAACATCTATGGCAGTCGTTATTGGGAGAGTGTCGACACAAAAGATCCCACTGGGTCGAAGTGTCGCTGGTCTGCACTGACTGGCTCCCACATAAGATACATACATACATACCTATCAATTGGTATGATCTTGACATATTTCTTGCCTCTCTCTCATTATATAGAAGCTGAAAAGTAAAATTACCGTTTCCCGAAAATCGTTGCTATCAAATATTTATAACTCCTCAACTGTTCGAGGCAGACATGCCATTTTTGGAATATGCGTCTGCTGAATTTAGACTCATTTTGTGCCATCGTCTATATCTATACCGTTCTCAAGTTATTTTAACTAGATTTTGCTCGTGGCATCGCTCACATTATTGTAAATTTTGTCAATAAATAGTACCTATTTTCTGTATGAAATGTACCTAATTGCCTTTCTGTACCCCTGACAACGAGTATGCGAAATTTCAAGATGATCGGTCGAGTAGTTAAGGCGTGCAAACGTAACAAACAAACTCACATTCGCATTTATAAGTTTAGTCAGGATGTATTTTTTTTTTGTATATGGATAGTTGAATTTGTTTTAAAAGAATAAGAAAATATGGTCCTTTATTTTAGTTTAGTAAGTGGTATACCGACTGGAACAGTTTTAATTTCAACTGCGCTTTACACATAAACAAAATAAGAGTAAGTATCGGCCATTTTCCGAGATGAGGATGATAGGAAATTTCCCCGACATTACCCGGTTGTTTATAAAGAAATCTAATTGTACGTTTTACGAGTTGGCAGTAAACTGAACGTACAAACGAACGTAAATGCTTCAGTTAGACGACACTTACTTTTTACTTGAGCAGCGATAGCTTAGTGGGGAGACCAACAGACTGCAATGCAGAGGGTCTCGGGTTCGAACCCACGTCGCGCACCTCTGACTTTCGGAAGTTATATGACTTTTCGAAATTATGTGCGTATTGATTGACAATTATCGCCTGCTCCGTGCCTCGGAGAGCACGTTAAGCCGTCGGTCCCGGCTGCCATGAACATCTATGGCAGTCTTTATTGGGAGAGTGTCGACACAAAAGATCCCACTGGGTCGAAGTGTCGCCGGTCTGCACTGACTGGCCCCCACATATGATACATACTTTTTATTTTAACAATTTATCTAAAAAGGACAACTCCCGCACTAGGAATAATTCCTGCGTCGCGGGGGACTTAACAAACATTCAAACAACGGACACAAAGAACATCCAGACTCGGAACAACCATTTGTGGATCACACAAAGTTTTGTCCCGTGTGGGTATCGAACCCACAATACTCGGCGCAGTGGCATTGGCGAGGCGACCACTTAAGCCACTACGCCAACCGAGAAGACATAAAAAAATATAAAAAAAATGAACATAACAACTGAAATTCACATACATAGTTGTTCCAAGTTTGGGTTTTCTTTGTGTCCGTTGTACGAATGTAGGTAAGTAAAGGCCAGGTTCCCGACACAATAATTATTCCAGAGCAGACAGCAATAGAGCGGCCACCATGAGTGTCGGCAGCAGTGTGCAAGGAGGTGCACTTGCATCCCCGTTTCAGGAGCGAAAGTACATAGAAAACATATCAATTTTTCCGATGAGGGACATAATATATTCAATCAAATATCCGCGCAATTTGAATTTGACATTACATTTATCTACATAATTTTCTTCTCTCTTAGCCTTTATTATTCCCAAGTCACTTGGGGTCGGCTTTTCTGGTCTAACCGGATTTGACTGGATATCAGTTTTTACACGGAGCGGCTGCCACCTGACCTCCGCAACCCAAAGGCTAACGATACCCTAAGGCTAGACCAGTGTCAGGATATTAGAGGGTACTGACTTTCTCAATAACGACTGCCATAGATGTTCATGGCAGCCGGGACCAACGGCTTAACGTGCTCTCCGAGGCACGGAGCAGGCGATAATTGTCAATCTATTTATCTACATAATATAGACGTATAATTCTATATTTTATATCATACATACATACATAAATTCACGCCTGTTTCCCAGAGGAGTAGGCAGAGACAACGGATTTCCATTTGATACGATCCTGACACACTTCTCTGGCTTCCTTCACTTTCATCACATTCCTCATAAACACTTGCCGGTTTATATCAACTAATGGTATAATTTGAAGATGCAGATGCACTTCCCTAAAAGTAATCCTGGCACGCCCATGACGGCCACGTATTAAGTAAAACGTAAAACAACCTTACCAAAATCATGGTGTAATCTCAGTCAGTCACATCAGTCTACATAATATATGTACGTCTGATAGAACATTTCGCCTTGAAGTCTATCATATATTTGTTCACGAAACTATTTCAAACACTTAATTGCGAGCACATATAAACAAGGTCTTCTTATCAGAAGCACTTAATCTGAAAACATATGTTTTATCTTACGACTGGTACAGATATGACGACTGTATTTTATATAAACAGTCGTCATGTCTGTACGCTGACGCTCTCGACAGGTTACAGCGGCGGAGTGTCCGTATCATCGGCGATCCAGAGGTCACAAGATCACTGGAACCTCTGCGACTCCGTAGGGACATCGCCTCATTTGCATGTTTCTAAAGAATAACCACGGGGAGTGCTCTGAAGAGTTATTCCACCTTATCCCGCCCTCCCCTTTCCTATCCAGAACAACGCGTGCTGGGCTCAGATGCCAACCTTACACGGTAGAGTCAATTAGAGCCAACAAGTTTGGGTCCTCATACCACTGCCGAACGATCAAGGCATGGAATTCTCTGCAAAGGGACGTGTTTCCTTCTTCCTTCAATCCTGGGTCCTTTAAGCTGGGCGTGAAAAAGCACCTTCTAAGGCCGTCAAAGTAGGGACCTCAACATCGTTTCAGCTGCTATGAGGATGGTGTGGAGGCCACTGCTTTTAGACTAAATGATCGCTTACCATCAGGCGGAGAGAGGTCATTTCGACGAGTTAAATTAAAAAAATATATATAATATATACATGGTCTCTGTGTCCCGGAAGGTTTAGTTTGAGGTGTATGGCAGACTCGATAAAGTAGTTGCCTATTTTGTAAAAATGTTTACACACAAAAGCAAATAGGTTTCAATAGAAGTCTTTTTGGGCAAACAATATCAACATTGCGTTGCAACTGCAGCGCATGAGGACTCAGGTTCAAATCCCGGGTCAAGCCAGCAAAATGTTACCGGGTTCTATTTTTCGGGTTCGATCGCAAGCACGCATCTCTGATTTTTCGAAGTTATGTGCATATTAATTAGTTAATTATCGCTCGCTTTAACGGTGAAGGAAAACATCGTGAGGAAATCTGCATGTCTGAGAGTTCTACATAATGTTCTTGAAGATATGTGAAGTCTGCCAACCCGCACCGGGCCAGCGTGGTGGACTATGGCTTAACCCTTCTCACACTGAGAAGATGTCCGTGCCCAGTAGTGGAACAGTTTATATATAATTATATTATATCCATTGGAGATAGCCCAAGCGCTTACTCTTAATAACCCGTCATTCATAATTTATCGATGAAGTCATATTTTTAAAAGATAAAGATCGCTCAACGATACTTAAGTAATAATCAAGTACTTATAAATACATAAGTGTGATTGAGACTGGCATCTTGAGACACCGCTATTATCACACGATATTTTAATTTAAAGAAAGCTACGTAAATTAGACGGCATTGCACGGATGGCGTAGTGGTTTAAGTGGTCGCATCGCCATTGCCACTGCGTCGTGTATTATGGGTTCGATCCCCACACGGGGCAAAAATTTGTGTGATTCACAAATGGGTGTTCCGAGTCTGGGTGTTCTTTGTGTCCGTTGTTTGAATGTTTATAAAGTCTCCCGCGATATAGGATTTATTCCTAGAGCGAGGGATGCCGATCAAATAAAAGAGAATGTTGATTGACGCATTAGTAAGGTCTCAGGTTCGATTTCTAGTGACCGAAACCGAAGTTCGGTCGATGACTATATTAATTGAATAATATTAGAATAAATCAGTTGGACCACGATTCTAGTAATGGTTTCATTGTCCAACTAAAAATATTGATTGGACAACCGCCCTTACCGAAGATCTGTAGTCCAACTGTTTATACATTACAGTTGGACTACGACCCCGAAACGTTTTAGAGTTTGAAAAAACTCTTATACAACAGCTTCGTCCGTCCGTCCGTCCGTTTGTCTGTTATACAACTTTCAACTCAAGAACCGTAAGATCTAGAGACTCGCGGTCAACGCCATTCGACTCAGCATAGTCGATATACCCAGAAATTACTATGACCTTTGACCTCTGACCTAAAGGTCACGTGACACTCATATTACTTTGACCATGTTTTCGAACTCTAAGATTTACGGCAATCCATTGCCGATTCTCACTTGTTTAAGACTGCGCCGAGCGTAAGACAGATAATGACAGAGCTCGTGCGGCGCATATTCAAATCGGCGCGCGGCCGCCATAGTCAAATTGTATGGAAGATTTGAAGTGCTTTTTTGATAAATATGTATCTTTATTGTCAACCAATAACTTAAATATTTGAGACGGATAAATTGTAACATAACTATTTATGTTTCGTTTAAGCTGTAAAATAGGATAGATTTCTACTGTTATAATCTAAAAATCACGTAACACGAGCTTTTGTTTTTGCATTTTTCGCAAATTGACGTAATTTTGTAGGCGAAAATATGAATTATTTCAAGTTTTTTACACGGAGTAATTGTAAACACATTCATTGTTATGGTAAATGTATATTATATATTTGTATTAAACAAAAAGTGTTGATTTTATTCACTTAACTGTGACCGCCTGTTTTGGCACATTTCGCTCGGCGCAGTTTTAACCCTTAAATACGCGGTGTTGTTTAAAAACAACATACTCAAATCCGCAAACTATGAGGACCTTCTTATGATTTTTTAGTAATTATAACTACTAATTCTTTTTCCTAAACGTAGTAAGGTATTCTTGATAGCAGCACGGAGTTTGGAACTTTGGCATTTTGCCCTTTAGATGGTAATAGGCTTTTATTATATAGGATCATATAGATATTTGGTAGACAGCAGCGATAGCCTAGTGGGATACCGTTCGACTGCCGCACAGAAGCCCCGAGTTCAATCCCAGGGCGCGCACTTTTGACTTTTCGTAGTTATGTGCATATTAAATAGTTAATTATCGTTCGCTTTGACGGTAAAGAAAATCATCGTCAAGAAACTTGCATGTCTGGAAGTTCTCCATATCGTTCTCAAAGATATGCCAATCCGCACTGGTCACGTTTTACACTATGGCCTAATCCTTTTCACGAGAAGAGGCCTGTGCCCAGCAGTGGGCCAGTTCAATACAGGACTAATATTATCTATACATTAGTATATTAATGATAAAGAGGAAAGATTGGATTTCTTGTTTATTTGTTTGTTTGAAAGGATTTAACTCAAAAACGAATTGTCCTATTTCAAAAATTCACCATTAGAAAGCTATGCTATCACCGAGTAACATATGCTATATTTTATTTAAAAGAAGTACCTAATGTTACTATCACATCACTAGCGAAATCACGTGCAAAAGCTAATCTATACTAATATTATAAAGCTAAAGAGTTTGTTTGTTTGTTTGTTTGCTTGAACGCGCTAATCTCAGAAACTACTGGTCCGAATAAAAAAATATTTTTAGTGTTGGATAGCCCATTTATCGAGGAAGGCTACAGGCTATATAACATCACGCTACGACCAATAGGAGCGGAGCAGCAATGAAAAATGTTGCAAAAACGGGGAAAATTCTCTTATGTGAAGCAGACAAAGTTGCGCGGGTCAGCTAGTATATTATATATCTGTTTCTTTGAAACAGCATACAAATTAAATATTCCTTTTCTACAACCCGTTTTAACACAACTAAAGTCACCAGTTAAAACTTCCTCTAAGAAACCGCCTCCGGTATTTTTATTTCATCTTCTTATTGTGATAAGTTTTTTTTAGTTGAAAAACTTTTATTGTTTACGCTGAGAGTGAAATAGGCTATTAGATACAAGTAGTTTCAAGTAAAATATAAAAGAACTTCAATCTTAATGGCGCTTGTAAAATTGTTATGGGTGGGAGAAGTAGGTCGTGTGAACGAGTTGTGGCAAGCCTTAAACGTCATTATTGTACACTCATGTTTGTAAGATGTAGAAGTCTGAGAGAATAAGAGCTAGGTAGGATGTACTTCGCTGACGTGAAGGGTGACCGACAGTCCCAACAGCTACTTGAAAGTTAAGGTATTGCAGAATACATCCATAGTCCTATTTGGAGGCGATTGCTGGCAACAAATTGAATGGAGCTCTACGCGCTTTTATGAACAGTCGAAATGTATCCGAAAAGGCAGATTTGGCTATGCATAGAGGACTATTAATGCCCACACTTATGTATGGAAGTGAAAGTTGGGTATGGCAAAAGAAGCATGAGAGCAGAATAAATGCTGTAGAAATGAGATCGCTGAGAAGCATATGTGGTGTGACTCTGAAAGATAGAATAAGGAATAGTGTGATTAGAGAGAGATGCGGCATGAAAGTGGATATAATGACAAGAAAAGAAAAGGGTATGTTAAGCTGGTTTGGGCATGTAGAAAGAATGGACGAGGAAAGACTGACTAAGAAAGATTAGAAGGCTAGTGTGAATGGAACAGTCGCAAGAGGAAGACCTAGGCGAACGTTTCTCAACCAGATCGGAGGCGTTCTGGACAAAGGCCAGGTTAAAAGCACCTTGAACCGACGGACGTGTATGAGGAATGTGATGAAAGTGATTGAAGCCAGAGAAGTGTGTCAGGATCGTAGCAAATGGAAATCCGTAGTCTCTGCCTACCCTTCTGGGAAACAGGGGTGCATCCATGTATGTATGTATATTTTGTAGGCCGACACTTGTTTCTCTTCTTTTTCTATTGTATGCGTGTGTAACTTACTAATATAGTTATCTCAATGTACTAACACTCTATGGTCACAAAGATCTAAAATAAATGTTTTGAAGTTAATTACTCTTACATTTCGCCAGCGTGGACAGACCTCACATAAATAAGATGGTGTTTTAGATGTGGTCGCGTAATATTGTCGTGTAGCGAAAACACTTTTGGTCTCAGAACTGCTATTACCAGCAGAAACTTTCGATCCGAGTATTAAACCTAGGGCTATGTAGTATCAGCCCTATTTATAAACTGTCTCACTGCTGAGCACGGGTCTCTTCTCAGTATGAGAAGGGTTAGGTCATAGTCCACTACGCTGGCCTAGTGCGGGTTGGCAGACTTCACATATCTGCGCGAAAATCATGTAGAACTCGTAGACAAGTACGTTTCCTCACGATGTTTTTCTTCAACGTTAGAGCGAGCGAATTTTAACTAATTAATATGCACATAACTTCGAAAAGTGAGGGGATTGAAGTCGAGACCTCTGCGTGGCATTCCAACGAATTCTGCTAAGCTATCGTTGCTCTTCAAAACCAGCATACGTGACTAAAAATGCAGTGGAAGTCATTTTTTATTATAAATGATCGATTTTTTACTACTAAAGCAATTTATCGAGATGACAGTTTTCTTTTTTAATGAAAATGCGCCTTCTGGAACTGTTTTTGATAATTTACTTAAGGCAGAAATACGATACAAGATTTTCTTACTTTTGTAGGATTGCAGTGAAATATCCTCGTGTTATATGACCACTCAATTAACCGATACAAATGAGCCGACTTGCCTAAATTAGTACTAACCTTCTACAGAAAACCGGCGTGATATAACTACACAGATGGAGCAGCGATCTAACCTTTTCAGCGCCACGGTCTTGTATAGAAGACAAACGTTGGAATGCACTCCATGCCACGATTTTATTAGAAGACAATGTCTAATCGTAACATTTATTACCAAACACATCCAAATTTTCCTTTATTTTCCGCTTAATTTTACTATTGTCTTGTTTATTTTAAAATATGCAAAATTAAAGTAACCAATTTTTTTTAACTGTTATAGATATAGATAAGATACTATATCCTGGTTATAGATCTGCTTGGTACTGGATGACACATCGCGTCCGGCATATATATATGGCACCCAAAAGGTTAAATACCACCACGCTAACTGTTGTGTGTCCGAATCTCACACGAGACAAAAATATGTGTGATCCACGAATGGCTGTTCCGAATTTAGGTGTTCCACGCCATACAGAACTTATTCCTATTGCAGAAGTTCTTTTTATAAAGATAAAATAGTAAAACTAACACGGTTTGTCCGGCAAATGCAGAAATCCGACATAGCTACCTCTCCCAATCCTTGCTTATCAACGCATATTTAATTGTCAAGTCGAACCCAAAAAATATTCATTCAGCTTTCAAGTAACACTCAGGAACTTCTTAGTGTTTACTGAAGTTACATTTAAGATAGTAATATTTTTTAAATCCTCTTTTTTTAGAAAATTCTCTACTGCGAAACACCGCTGTAGTTTTCCCGCCCTCTTAGCTTCGGCACACTAACAAGAAAGTTTTAACTGGACACCATGACAGTCACTTACATTCACTATATGCACGAAAAATTGTTTTTGGCTCTCTGTTTAGGAGACAATATAAGTCTTGTAGAAAATTTTGAGATTATCCTTCATTACACGGATAATGCTAACAATAATATAATAATAATAATATTCTACCACATACACACAACACCATCGAGCCCAAACTAAGCAGAGCTTGTACTATGGGTACTAGACAATGGATAAACATACATATATACCTACTTTTTTTTGTAAATACATACATATTATACATAGAAACACCCAGACCAAGACAAACAACCATGTTCATGCACACAAATGTTTGACTTGTGCGGGAATCGGACCCGCGACCTCAGGCGTGGCTGTCGGTTACACTAACCACTACGCCATGGAGGTCGACTACAATTAACAATAAACTTAATAATTTGCTTATTACGTGGGTCTGGTCCATAACCTGTAATAATTGTAATAAAACGCCGCTAGGTAACTGAACACGAACGACAAACTTTATTCAGTAAACGATAGACAATACAGTAACCATTGACAACACAGTTTAGTTAAAAATAGGTTTAACGTATGATGGTGCCAGTGGTATATATATTTTGTCATTTACAACGTCTGTCAACCCATTTAATTTCTTTGTCCTAGACCCTAGAGTAAGCAACGAATGAAACCCGTAGTATTTGTAGTTACAAGCCATTATGGCTTGTAACACAGGTTACAAAAACCATTTACCATAAAAAGATAACTGATGTTGAGCAGCGATAACTCAGTGGGGAGACCAACAGACTGCAATGCAGAGGGTTTCGGGTTCGAAACGGTTCGACTTTTCGAAATTATGTGCGTATTGATTGACAATTATCGCTTGCTCCGTGCCTCGGAGAGCACGTTAAGCCGTCGGTCCCGGCTGCCATGGACATCTATGGCAGTCGTTATTGGGAGAGTATTGACACAAAAATCCCACTGGTTCGAAGTGTCGCCGGTCTGCACTGACTGGCCCCCACATAAGATACAAGATACAAGATACCATCAAAAGAACTGTAACCTTTACTTGCCCTTTTAGAAGTACAACCAATTAGACGATTGTAATACTTGTATTACATTTTGAGACTCCAATCTATAACAACTTAAATTGCCTCCTAATGAATTCTGTAGCGACTTGACTTGCGGTTTGAACCCAAATTCAACTTGTTTGACGTAACGCCAACGTGTTTGACATCAAACAGGGTTTATAACGCCGTGAATAAATAACGCAGTGTGATTGCTCAGTTATGTTATTGGGTCTCATATATTATGCTTATTCAAAGTGTTAATGGTTATGTAAGGGTTGTTGAATATTTTATGTGATGTAAAGGTAATGAATTCTGGCATATGTTTGTATGTATGTGCGGTTGGAACTATAAGTAAGGTTTAGCCTAAATGTGCCAAATGCTTAAGACTAATTACAAAATATAAATCTATAGCAAATAATGGGAAACCGTTGGACTGCCCCGCAAAGGTCTCGAGTTCGAACCCAAGGCGCGCATCTCTGATTTTTCGAAGTTATGTGCGTATTAAATAGTTAATAATCGCTTGCTTTAACGGTGAAGGAAAACATCGTGAGGAAACCAGCGTGTCTGAGTGTTCTCAATAATGCTCTCAAAGATATGTGAAGTCTGCCAACCCGCACTGGGCCAGCAAGGTGGACTATAGACTAACTCTTCTCACACTGAGAAGAGGCCCGTGCCCAGCAGTAGGAGAGTTTAATACAGGGCTGATATTATAAAATTCTTCTCACTAGTCTTTATTATTCCCAAGTCACTTGGGGTCGGCTTTTCTAGTCTAACCGGATTTGACTGGATATCAGTTTTTACACGGAGCGGCTGCCACCTGACCTCCGCAACCCGAAGGCTAATGATACCCTAAGGCTAGACCAGTCTCAGGATATTATAGGGCACTGACTTCCCAATAACGACTGCCATAGATGTTCATGGCAGCCGGGACCGACGGCTTAACGTGCTCTCCGATGCACGGAGCTGGCGATAATTGTCAATCAATACGCACATAATTTCGAAAAGTCATATAACTTCCGAAAATCGCAGGTGCGCGACGTGGGTTCGAACCCGAAACCCTCTGCATTGCAGTCTGTTGGTCTCCCCACTGAGCTATCGCAGCTATTATAAAATTAATTCTGTTTATTGCGTAATCATAAATGAAGCGCAGTGCCAATTTTAATAAAATTTGGTACATGACTTTTTCTCTCTCTCTCTCACATACTTAAAATAACAATATCTTATATAGGGGATAGGTTGAAGTGTTTAAAACCATAATTCGCCAGCTATATTTTAGGTGCCATGCGATAGGGGACGACCCTATTACGACCTACCAACCACATTTTTGGTTCCACCGTGCTGCGTCTAAGAATTCCTTAAACGAAGAAGCCAACACCTAACGTGTCCTTAGGCAAATTATTTCATTCTTAATATGCGCGAAAGTGACCAATGATAACGTAGACTGCCATCTGTGCTCATTATTTTGTAGTGCACAAATATATAAGCAAACACAAGTGCACTCTCTTTTCTCACATTCTCATAATTCTATCGGACGGCATGGCGGTGCTGTTATAACAATAATATCAATACTGTCCTTAAACAAGCCCACTGCTGGGTACGAACTTGTTCTCGTCCTATTGAGTGGCAGTGGTGGATCGGCGGCCAGGAAATAGATATTCAATCATGTCTGGCATTCCAACAATTGACAGGATTATGCGAGCGCCAATTTTTATTAACCATTTCATTCAAAAAGTTAGTGCGGGGCATCGTTGTCTCTCGACTACGATGCCTCGCACTAACTTTTATTTTATTATACATCTCAAGTTATTCCGTTACAAAAAAAACGGAAATACTACTCCTAACTCCTTAATGCAAATCCTGAATTGTTTTTGTATGTCAAACGCATTACCGAACCTTAGTATAAACTAATCACTAAGTAGAGCGTCAAAATCCTTACTTTAATATTATAAATCCAAAAGTAATTTTGTCTATCTGTCTGTTACCTTTTCACGGCTAAACCGCTCAACCGATTTAGTTGAAATTTGGTACAGATATAGTTTAAGCCCTGGGGAAGGATATTGGCATATATCGATGTAGATACCACGCGATCGAAGCACTCCGATAAACCTCGAAGAAACGCACAAGAAAACTCCAGCATACAAAATAGTCAGGTCAGTTAGCTCGCTAAAGTATTTAAAACGTAACATTATATTTAATCATCCTGTTTACATTACACATACATTAGATTATATTTATTTTCGGTGTGTTGTTTGCGCTGCGATAGCATGCGCGTTTTCTTGCGCGTTTTCATGCGCTGTGTTTGTTTTATTTATTTTGTAATGATCTGCCAACACCTCTTAGTTATGTTGTATATTACATTAACGGCCATCATGCAGTGCTTGCGATGTTTTTATAATATTACTAATCGTTTTCCACAGCTTCGGCAGAAACAGTACCTTTTCGTCGATGATAGTTACCCTATGTTCTTTTCTGTACTACTAACAATGTCAATGCTGATCGGTCGAGTAGTTAAGGCGTGAGAGCGTCACAAACAAACGAATTCACATTCGCATGTGTAATAAAACTAGATGTTTTTTTGCAGTATATCAAAGCCATGGTCGACAGCGAGAGGAACGGAAAAGCGGTCGCGTCCTTCTGCGAGAACGTTAACTCGCGGAAGGAGGCGACGCAGCGGATCTATAAGGAAAGCATCCTTGCGGATACAGGGAGAACAGGGATCTCCCGTCCACCACCCTCTGTCGTGCCGGGGTCTCACCCAAGAGTCGTAGTTCGCAGGCATTTCTTGCCTGCGTTAGACACTGCTGGGTGGGTCGCTCATGTAGTTTTAGTTCCAGCGACCCACCCACCATTCAAGGCAGCCAGTTGGCACACCGTGGTAGGTTTATTCGGTAGTACCCGGGACATTCCATCTTATCCCGGGTGACCCCGACATAACCTCTCCGCTCCCCTTTCCGCGGAGAGGAATGCGTCAATGCATTCCTCCAGGGTAAAAAGGTTAAGGTTTTCTGGTTGAAAATAATTCGTGCAATTTCTAAATACGAAAGATATTTTTGTTTCCTTTCATTTTTATTTGAGTGTCGTTGGTGTCTTGCTCGCATTTGTTATAGTGGAATAAAGACAAATCGTTACAATTAAGCCGTTTTCCGAGTTTTCGCAACGCGGCGTGTGCTAGAATAACACATACATCACTACTTTTATAATATCTACTCTCTACTGTTTAAATATAATATCTATCATTGTCAATCACACACCTATCTGCAGAATTCTGGACTTCTGTTATTTTGCGTGGACTGGTATTTAGTCCGCGTTCATGGTCTATTAAACAAAGATACGATGAGTAGCCATAAAGAACTTACAGAAACCGCCTTTGCCACGTATGTAAATACGACAATTTGATACTTGATTACGTTTCATTATAAATTCACTTATATCTTGTCAGTTAGGATACCGTTATTTTATTAGTAGTGTAATAAATATATAATTTAAGTATTTTTTATACAGCCAAACACTACCCTACTTTTATTTGAATTCTTAATTAACCTTGGAATAATCTTAATCTGTAGCGGCTTAGATCTGCAGAATTCTGGACTTCTGTTGCGTGGATTTAAATAATTCTTTGTATCTTAGATATAACTGAAATTATTGTTTAAAATAATTATTTCTGGAATTCCAATACCCAATAATTAGTGGCACAAGTGTAGCAGCATTTTAATCGGTCACCACAACACTGCCAGAACAATATGGTGGCCTCGATTGCGTAGTAGTTAGTGTAACCGACTGCCACGCCTGAGGTCGCGGGTTCGATTCCCGCACAACTCAAACATTTGTGTGCATGAACATGAATGTTTGTCTTGGTCTAGATGTTTCTATGTATAATATGTATGTATTTACAAAAAAGAAAGTATATATGTATGTTTATCCATTGTCTAGTACCCATAGCACAAGCTATGCTTAGTTTGGGCTAGATGGTGTTGTGTGTATGTGATAGAATATTATTATTATTATTGTGTCAATCACCACAAGGGACAATAAGTGATGTGTTCACAAATAGTTGTTCCGAGTCTGGGTGTTTTTGCGTGTCTGTAATGTTAAAGCATCAAGGACACAGAAAATAAGAAACTATTCCTAGTGCATAAATATATTTCAAAAACTATATAAAGCCGCTGTATCTAACATATGTTTACACAGTCACGGCCCAACGTCACCGATGCCAATCCGACAGAGCACATTTCGCGAACCAATTTGCCACCGCTGATTATGCGATGCACAGAATTGCATCTGAATTACTTTCCAATGTGTTGGCAATACGGAAAAAATCTAGTCAATAAATAAAGCTTAAATAATCATAACTAATATTATAAATGCGAATGTGACTTTCGCTCATAGATGCACTCACTGATCGGTAAACGATTAGCGAGGTTAAGCAACGTTTGGTGCGGTCAGTCTATATATATGTATATAGTGTGTATTTTATTTGAGCGTCTCCGTGCTTCAGAGGGCACGTAAAACGTCGGTTCCGGTTGTTGTCAAATTGACAGCAATCGTTAAGCCATGTCAGAGGACTACGGGGCGGCTGTTCACGCCGTTACTCTTGACAACAGGTTGGCCACTAACCACACGAAAAGAAAGAAAGAAGACTCTCTGTTACCTCTAATCCAGAAGAAAGTACTGTTACTAAAATAAACTAACCTACATTTAGTCGAGTGAAGCCGCGGACAGAATCTAGTTTCTTCTAAATTAGAAAATCAATCATCTTCATCTTGTACTGATATTTATCTTATAACCATGTTGTGTACACATATTAAGAATCATAATATGGTCAGGATTATTCTATATCACTAGTAGAATGGGTGGTTAAAAGGAATTACACAATTTCAAAATCACCTATATATACTTTCACATCACAAATAAACAAGTGAGAAACGGCCATGAATTGCCGTAAATCTTAGACTACGAAAAAATTTCGGGGGTATATCGACTATGCTGAGTCGAATGGCGTTGACCGCAAGTCTCTAGCTCTTACGGTTCTTGAGTTGAAAGTTGTTTAACAGACAGACGGACGGACGAACAAAGCTGCTGTATAAGAGTTTTTTCGAAGTCTAAAAACGTCAAAACATTTAAAGCGTCGTTTGAAATCTAGATGTCTTTCAATTATGTGTTTTCCTATCTTATGTTTATCCATTGTCTAGAACCCATAGTACAAGCTCTGCTTAGTTTGGTCAAGATGGTGTTGTGTGTATGTGGTAGAATATTATTATTATTATTATTATCAACTAGTAGTTCAAAAGTACTACTTATCAATGCAAGAATGTTTGCAGTTTAACGTATGAATTAATTGTTATTATAATTGAAATACTGAAAAGTAGATCTCAAGATTATTTAGTTTTTGCTGTAAAATGAATAATTTCGTTTATTTTAAATTTTCATTAATGAAAATATTGAAAATGTTTATAGATTCGTTTTATTTATAACCTAACATAATCTATATTGCAATCCTACTCATTATCAAACATAATACATTGTATATCATTGAAAATGAGCCATCACAAACAAGTGAGTCAAAGTGACGCATGGTTATCTTTACCGTACTGTATAATATGGTTATCTACCTAGGGTTAATAAAAAGTAGCCCATGTCCTGCCCCAGGTTTTAAACTATATCAATACCAAATTACATCTAAATCGGTTGAGTGGTTTAGCCGTGAAAAGGTAACAGACAGACAGACGGACGGACAGACAGACAGCCAGAGCTACTTTCGAATTTATAATATTAAGTAAGGGAATAAAGATTATTATAATAATGCTATAAAGTATAAACATGTAATTACAATTTAGACTACAAAAAGAAGATTTTTATTTTTTGAGTAGTAGAGCCTCGCTGATTTCAGTATGAATGGGACGGCTCGACCGGAGAAGGACTACCCTCTCACTGAATATCGACGTGAAATACCAGTATTCACACTGTTGTTTCGTTCGGTGAGTGAGAGTGCCGGAGGCCCAATCAACCCCTTTCCCCCTTTCCCGCTTCTTCTCCTTCCCACTTCCTTTCCTAAAGGGTCGGCAACGCGCAAGTGATGCCTCTGGCGTTGCAGGCGTCCATAGGCTACGGTGACCACTTACCATCAGGTGGGCCGTATGCCTATTTGCCACCATAGTCGTATAAAAAAAAAAAGTTTTGTTGAAATTATATAAGCATTGAAATTAGAAACGAGAATTGCATTATAAAGGCTGTTTGGCATATTATTAACTGTCCAATTATATGCGGTATAACAATATTTGCACACCGTGATGCAATCATCGACAATTTAATATTAAAGAATTATTTTCACAAAACATAGCTGGTACGTAAGCAAATAATAATTTAGGTTATTTTCTGGGTGATAGGTATTTTTTTCCCACCCTAAAGGTTTGGATTTGGAACGAAGACTGCATCCTAATAATCTAAAGTTAAATGTACAACCTATTTAGTATCAAAAATGGTAAGTACCCATAGACAATAATTAATTATTCTCACGAGTTATCGAATATTTAATATTTAAAAAAAATTACTGATCGAGCACAGTTATGAAATGCGAACAAAGGCACATATATTTTATATCAAAAAGTTAGGTAGGTAGGTACGTATCATTTTGATTATTCATGTAGTTGGTTTTTCAAGTATCTAGTATTATTCGCAATACCAATAAGAACTAAAAGGCATGTTTAATAGGTAATAAGACAGGCCTTAAGTCCAAAAATATATACCTACGTCCCTAAAACATTTATAATCAATCTTGTAGTTATAAATAATATTCAACCAATGTCTTATTATTATTGAGGATGGTACCAAACAAGGAAAACTGAGAACCAAAGACTCAATTTGAGTCACCTGTTTGAATCAAATCATTGGAATTCATATTGAAAGCATTCAATTTGCATTTTTAAGGAATAAATTATATCATGAAACGAATATTTTGATAACCGACGACACTGTCCATACTCTGTATAATATAATCTATAAGTGTGTACACGAAATATAAGATATTCTGTTTTTAAAAATGGTATTCTTAAAAACTTACCAATAATTAATAATTCCAAATTCGATTTTGAATTTCTCCACACCTGTCACATCACATATCACTTTGTTTTTTAAACTTACACACAATGCAACAAATATAATTTAATGCGCCTGTATTATTTATAATATTATAAATACACACAGAATTCCCCACTAATGAAACGTTTTGACTTTGTTTTGATAACAAAACGTAATTTTTTTACACATTTAGCTCTTATAACGAGAACGGACCCTCATTACGGCCGTATCTGTCCTAAAATCACCCTCCAGGGCCATGATTAGTTTTTTACATATAAATCACATGTATTCAATTGCGATAAAATCGCGGCAACACACGCGACAACCTTCCTCTACGAGCGTCCATGGAAAACTGAACTGTGTGGTGGACTGAACGTACTCGTACTTCGCGTACAGCCCTATCGCAGCTTTCAACAGATCTATATGAGAAAGTACACAATACATCTATCTTACTCTAACCGCAAACAAATTGTATAGTCGGTCTCGCTCACTTATTATCCTGGCCACTAAAACCGAAAAACGTCGGACAAAAATATCGAATTATGCTCTCATTATTAGTAAATTGGAACGCGCTTAATTTTTCATGTTTTGTTTTTTATTAAAAGTGACGTCTGTTTTGGCGGGAAGGGTTATCAATCATTTTGATTTTGACGTTTCATTCCAAAACATAGATACAAAGAGTATTAACACTAGGTATTAGAATGTACACTTTATAGAATGTTCTTATCGGGCAATAAAGAGATAATGTCGATCCTCGCTATATTTTGCTTGATATATCTATGCATGGGTGACCTATGAGTGTTAGTTATTCGATTTTTGAGTATTTATTTGTTTGTTTTTGTCTATGGCTTTATATTTATAGGCTGCTGTTATTAATCCAAGTCAAGGACATAGTAGTTTAAAAAAGTTTGATGTAAGGATAGGCCAATATCATACTAGTAATAAGTCAAGATTTCAATGGAGTGGGATGAATCGTTTATCCCATGACATGGTAACGGGTTTGATTCCAGAGATACGAAAATTCTGAAAGCCGTTCTTTAAATCAAATCCCCTAAATAATCGGCTGCGATTAGTTTTCACCAACATGACCAATGTTATCATATTAAGGGGTACTCAACATAGCTTCTTGAGTTCTTGCATCTATAATTGCAAACTTAATTAACTTAATAATTATTTGAATAAAATAAGTTTTATATAAATCCGTTAAACAGTTTCACATGCTACTCATATTATAAACTAGCAGACCCCGCAACTTCGTCTGCTATACATAACAGAATTTTCACCGTTTTGCAACATTTTTCATTGATGCACCGCTCCTATTGGTCATAATGTGATGTTATGTAGCCTATAGCCTTCCTCGATAAATAGGCTATCCAACACTAAAAGAATTTTTCAATCCGAACTAGTAGTTATTGAGATTAGCGCGTTCAACCAAACAAACAAACAAACTCTTCAGCTTGAGAATATTAGTATACAGGGTGTCCGGTAATTAATGGATAACCTTGAAATGTCTTATAGTAGAACTGATGGGCGTCCAGAAAAAAAGAAAAACAAAGATAAAATTCAAATATTTAAAAAGTGCTATAGCTAGTCATACTTTTGACGTCTATCTATTAGCACAATTAGTGTTTAATAATAAAACAACAACAACCGATGGAATTCTTTTTTTCTTTCTTTTTTCTTTTAATGGTCGTAGTGTACAAGAAAGATAAATATGTCGGCCTCGATGGCGTAGTGGTTAGTGTTACCGACTGCCACACCTGAGGTCGCGGGTTCGATTCCCGCACAAGTCAAACATTTGTGTGCATGAATATGGATGTATGTCTTGGTCTGGGTGTTTCTATGTATAATATGTATGTATTTACAAAAAGAAAGTATATATGTATGTTTATCCATTGTCTAGTACCCATAGTACAAGCTCTGCTTAGTTTGGGCTAGATGGTGTTGTGTGTATGTGATAGAATATTATTATTATTATTATATGGTAATAAAAAAAATCATATCTCAGGTTGTAGTTAGGATAGATTTTTTCATATTTTTCTGAACGGCCATCATTTCTACTATAAGAGATAGAGGCATCTATTAATTACCGGGCACTAAAGTTTGTGAGGATGTTTAAATGTTTGTCACTCATCCACGCCTAAACCTATAAACTGATTTGAATAAATCTTTTAACTCATAATAATATAGAATACGTCCTGGTTTAACAAAATACACTTTTTATAGTATGCGACTACATGTGGCCACGGTTTCACCCGCGTTTATGATTACTGCGCCGCCCCCGTGGGTCGTAGCGTGATGTTATATAGCCTATAGCCTTCCTCGATAAATGAGCTATCCAACACTAAAATAATTTTTAATTCAGACCAGTAGTTCCTGAGATTAGCGCGTTCAAACAAACAACCTCTTCAGCTTTATAATATTAGTATAGATTACGAGACTGCACGGATGGCGTAGTGGTTTAAGTGGTTGTTACACCACTGCCACTGCGCTAAATGTGGGTTCGAACCCACACGGGACAATTCACGTGAACCACAAATAGTTATATTATAAATGACAATATCAGTTTATTCTAAGTCTGAATAATCATTAAGTCCTTTTTTTAATATTGGTATTAGTTGCTTTAACGGTGAAGAAAAAAATCGTGAGGCAACCTTAATGTCTAAGAGTTCTCAATAATGTTCTCAAAGATATGTGAAGTCTGCCAACCCGTACTGGGCCAGCGTGATGGACTATAGCCTAATCTTCTCCCACTGAGAAGAGGCCCGTGTCCAGCAGTGGGACAAATTAATACAGGGCTGATATTATATAAACTCTCCCACTCTAGGAAAACAAGTCCTGTGCGTGACGCAGAAATTATTATTAGTGCGAGAGTTGCCTTTTAAAATCAAACATTTTCACAGTTTCACGCAGGCAAAGCTGCGGGCACAAGCTAGTCTTGGTACACGTTGGTACAACTAAAACTTCATCCACGGATTCATTAAAATAGTTTATTTTCGTTATAAATAGCGGTAACACAGGAAATTACTGTTGGTGAACCTCAAACATAATTATGATTGAAATGTTTCCTCGTGTTTATGATGTAATTTACATTAACGTGCACACATTAAAAGTATTGCAAATAAATAACATTATAGTTCACTAACTTTTGCACGGGGCTTTGCTCGGGAAAAGGACTTGTTTTCTGCATAAAAAGGTGTCCAATGTATTTTTCTGTATCCCTGATAACGTGTATGCGAAATTCCATGATGATCGGTCGAGTAGTTAAGGCGTGGAATCGTAACAAACAAACTCACATTCGCATTTATGTTATATTAGTCTAAACTAATATTATAAAGAGAAAACATTTGTGTTTTTGTATGTATGTTTGTAATGTTTTCACACAAAAATTACAGAATCGATTTCAAAAATTCTTTCACCATTAGAAAGCTTTTTTTTTTTTTTTTTTTACGTGGGGGAATGCTTGACGCATACCCCTCCGCGGGGGCGGGCGGAGGGGTTATGTCGGACTCGCCGGGGTAAAATAAGATGTTAAGATGATAAAGTACCTCCCGGAATACCGACTAAACCTACCACGGTGTTCCTCGATAAAACCACTATCGACGGGGCCGCGCGAATCACTTTCGCATGCGGTCGCGACCCCGCCGAGGTTTCGGCCCGCCGTATGAAACGGCAGGCCACTACACGAAAGACCTACCCTAAAGGCACTTCTACCACTCCCTACTGTCCCCCCTAGAGGGGAGACGGACTCAACACAGAGGCGCGCGTGGGAACACGCACGCCGCCTCTCGGACCTGGTGCTGAACGGATGGCGGGCAGGCCCACAAAGCCCGCCACCCCCAGGTCAAACCTCAGGGTGGCTGGAGGTCGTCTCGCGCCCTCCGGCGCCCGGCTCTGCGGTTGGGGAGAGGGTTCAAACGCTCCCTCTCCCGCTCCGCCGCCTCCTTGATGGAAATGACTTCCTCACAAAAGGAGGCGACGGCGTTCCACGACCTCTCACTCCGGACCATAGACTGAACTACGGCCGGGAGCGAGAGGGCAACCAATCCGACTGCCGCGATCAATTCACGGCGCTGCGATGCCCAGGCGGGGCAAACCGCCAAAGTGTGCAGCGCCGTGTCCTCAACTACGTCGCGGCAGTCGCCGCAGTGGTGACAACCGGGCGTCTCTTGCCGGCGTATACGACACAGGAACTGGCCAAAACAACCGTGGCCAGTCATTACCTGTGTCAGCCGGAAGGTGAGGGCGCCATGGCGCCTCTCCAGCCACTCCTCAAACACGGGACTTACCGCCACGATCGTGGCGTGCCCGTTCACCATTAGAAAGCTGCACCTTCACTGAGTGACATAGGTTATATTACATTTTCAAAAAAAATAGGGATCCTTATTTTTTTTTTAAATGTAATTTTAATTTAATTTTAAATTCCTATTTTTTTGGGTTATAAACCCAAGGTGTGAAAAATTTGTCATAAAAAATCTGTTATCGCGTGCGCTGCGGAAACTATTGATGTGAGAACAAAAAAATGTTCTACAGTATTATAGAACGTATCAATATCTACAAAAAAGTCCGCGATACCATATGTACCTATTTTTTTAATATATAGCTAACTACACCTATATAGGTGTAGTTAGACTTATTAATTTCTTTAGTTGTAGTTTTATATATTAAAATTAGATAACAAATTAAAAGTAGGTATTGGGTAATAAATTAAAGTCCACGCGGACGAAGTCGCGGGCAACAGCTAGTTAGGATATATAATTTCGACAGCGTTGCACTAGAAAATGTGATGGCTGTCCATGCATGCTGTAATTTCCGTGATCCCAAATAGTTGTTCCGAATCTGGGTGTTCTTGTTGTCTGTTGTTTAAATGTTTCTAAATGAGCGATAATTTTTGCTGTTAAAGTAAACATCGTGAACTAACCTGCATGTCTGAGAGTTCTACATTAGGTTCTCGAAAATATGTGAAGTCTGCCAAGCTGCACGGGCCAGCGTGGTGGACTACCTACGCCCTATCTTATCTTATGTGAGGACCAGTCAGTGCAGACCGGCGACACTTCAACCCAGTGGGATCTTTTGTGTCGACCCTCTCCCAATAACTACTGCCATAGATGTTCATGGCAGCCGGGACCGACGGCTTAACGTGCTCTCCGAGGCACGGAGCAGGCGATAATTGTCAATCAATACGCACATAATTTCGAAAAGTCATATACCTTCCGAAAGTCAGAGGTGCGCTACGTAGGTTCGAACCCAAGACCCTCTGCAATGTAGTCTGTTGGTCTCCCCACTGAGCTATCGCTGCTCTTACCTACGCCCTAACCTTTCTCACACTGAAAAGAGGCCCGTGCCGTGGACAGTTTGTAAACTAGAGTGTTATTATTATATTAAAAATACATTACTTAACTAGTTGATTATCATGAGCAAAGACGTCATCAAGATAAATATAATGTCACCGCCTTGACTCAAACATCTGGAGTATCTAACTTTATCTCATAAATGACTCATTATAATAAACTTTATTGCATAAATAACTGTATTTTGAATGCAAATGCAATATGGAATGCAGAGTTGGAGGGAACGATGCGATAATATTTTAGCTTTGGCGGCAAACAACCGGGTCGTAATGGCGGGAAACTGTTTCAGAACGGAGGCTAGTGTTGCCAAAAATAAGTGCAGTGTTGTCAAATTGAAATTGGCGATAATTTGATTATTGTTTCAACATAAATATAAATGAACCTTGAATTTTAAATGGCTGCATGTCGGCTTACATTCTTGCACTGCGCCGAGTGTTGTGGTGTAAAATAAATATTTGTGTGATCTACAAAAGGTTTTGCTGAGTCTGGATGCTCTTTGTGTCCGCTGTTTGAAGGTTTCTAAAGTCCCCGCAACGCAGGAATTAATATTAGTAACTACGGGAGTTGTCTTGTAAGAATATATCACTACATATTATAAAACAAAGTCGCCCCCCACGTTTGTCTGTCTGTTTGTGATAAACTCAAAAACTTCTGGATGGATTTTGAAGCAGTTGCGTGCGTTGCATTTGTTAAGGTTTTTTACTATCCGTGCGAAGCCGGGGCGGGTCGCTAGTATATATATATATACATATTATACTTAGTACAAGATCTAGGAGCCGCCAGAACTATAACACTTTCAGCTGGATTTTCCTAGAAAATATGTAGGTAAAGAACATAATTATAATTATGTACATACTTGCTACTTTGAAAGTAAGGCTATGGTTGTTTGCTTTTATATGGATCTAATAAGCGTTCCTATATAGCTAATAAAGCTTATATATTTTCTATTCTGTATTCAGCAGTCAACTTAAAATAGTCACCCAAATAATTCATATAAACTTTTCAAGATGGTGGTGGATGATGAGGTTTAAACTCCAAAAGATTAAAAGCTTATAACATAATTATGTCTCGACACAACTAAATGCATTAGATAAGTCAGTAGTTAAAGTTGTCACCCAGCTATAACTAGAATTTTGTAAGTTCTACCGGTGTTCCGGTAGAACTTAGTCGCTAAAGTAGTTCCAGCGACTCACCCACCATTTAAGGTAGCGAGTTGGCACACCGTGGTAGGTTGAGTCAGTAGGATCGAAGCCTTCCCATATTTCCCCGGGTGAGTTCGATATATCCTTTCCGCTTCTCTTTTTTCGGGAAAGGAAGGGATGGTTACATAGCATTACTACATGTTAAAAAAGAAGATTCACTTTTTAGAGTAGTAGAGCCTCGCTGATTTTAGTATGAATAGGGCGGTTCGACCGGAGAAGGACTACCCTCTCACAGAATATCGACGTGAAATAGCAGTATTCCTACTGTTGTGTTTCGTTCAGTGAGTGAGAATTCCGGAGGCCCAATCACCCCCTTTCTCCCATTCCCGCTCCTTCTCCTTCCCACTTCCTTTCCTAAAGGGTCGGCAACGCGCAAGTGATGCATGCCTCTGGTGTTGCAGGCGTCCATAGGCTACGGTGACCACTTACCATCAGGTGAGCCGAATGCATGTTTGCCACGGCAGTAACATAAAAAAAAAACCTTATCTTTTCTTAATATTGTCTTCTATTTACGCGAATATTATTCATTGAAATTAAACTGCTATATACGGATTTTATAGCGTTGTTTATTTGACACTTTATTACAAATTTTTGAAAATTGTTACTCTACTACTACTATTAAACTGTACAAATTTTTAAGCTAATTAAATTATTATTAAACTATTTAGATTTAATTTATTTTTACACTTTCCCCGACGTTTCGGTTGCTTTTCAGCAGCCATGGTCACGGGGAGACTTATCTTTTCTCTCACACGCAACAAATATTGTTACCGACAAATAATTGTTTTGAGTCGACAAGTTCTTTGTGTACGTTGTTTGAAATGTTTGTAAATTCCTTTGCAAGAATCCTAACTATTATTATAAATGCGAATGTAAGTTTGATTGTTAGTTTATTTTTGTTTGTTACGTTTTCACGCCTTAACTACTCGGCTGACCATCATGAAATTTTGAATACGCGTAGTCAGTGGAACACTAAAGAGCATAGGGTACGTATCATCCAGACAAAAGTAATGTTACTAGTATTCAAATATAGCGAAGTTCATTTAAAATTTGAGTAGTTTGGTCTCTTGCAATTTAATCATCTTAAAATATTTCGTTGTCTGATGATGTTTATAGTAAAGTAAGTTTTACAAGCGTCTGATATTCAGACGCAAAAGAAATAACGTAAAGAAAATAATTTAATTACATTGAGACTATAAAGTTTAAAAGTTTTAACAGTTAACACGTTAAAAATATTTAACAGATCATTTTCATTTAATATAATGAGATGTTCGTTAAAAGTTATAACTGTTGTTAAAAGTTTAAGTAGCAACATTAGATGTAGGCAAAGGCTTAGAGAAAATAAATGATGTGGACAGCTTAAAACTTAGACCGATTGCTCGGATGGTGCAGTGGTTTAAGTGGTTGCCTCGCCAATGCCATTGCGCCGAGTGTTGTGGGTTCGAATCCAATACGGGACATAATTTTGAATGATCCATAAATGGTTGTTCCTGGTCTGGTTGTACTTTGTGTCCGTTGTTTGAATGTTTGTATAGTCCCCCGCGACACAGGAATTATAGTAATAATAACAGATATGTGCCCGATCCAGTTCTCGAAAATGGTCGTGCTACTTTGTACTTGGATCGGTCTATCATCACTGATAGGACAATTGTGGCGAACAAGCCAGATATTGTGCTGATGGACCGATTGGAGCGCCGAGCAATGATCATCGATGTTACCATTCCGCATGACGAGAATCTTGTGAAAGCTGAAAATGAAAAAGAGTTGAAATACTTGAACCTAGCTCACGAGATTGTCGACATGTGGCGTGTGGACTCGGCGATCATTGTGCCGATAGTCATTACAGTCAATGGTTTAATACCTAAGAGCCTCGACCACCACCTGCAGAGGCTCGCGATAGATGGCTGGATCAAGTCCTTGATGCAAAAGGCAGTACTACTTGACACGGCGCGTATTGTGAGGAGATTCCTCTCTCTGGGGCCTTAACCACCGGCAGCTTGGACCCTGTTCCCGATGTCGGTGGGTCATTTCAGTTTTTGTATTTTAAATATGTATAGTTTTTATATTTATAATTAAAAATGTAATTATTCGAAAAAAAGAGTAATAAAGAGAATAATAATAATAATTTATTCAACAAATAGTTTCACAAATTTTTTTTAAACTGATTCTAAATAAACCCGAACAATGGTGCATTAGTTAAGAGGTTGCCGTTGACGATCGTGCTAATATTAAATTGTGTTACAGTCGTCAGCGCCTTCCGCCCAGAAATAGGATATTTCTTGGTATTTGTTTTACAATGCAAAACATATTCCTAAAAATCATTAAAACAATAAATTGCATTGAAAGACATTAAATAAAAGTATTCGGATAGCGACAGGATAGTGACGGGATAGTGACAGGATTGCGCCAGGATAGAGACGGGATAGCGAAATGATTGTGCTCGGCTATCCGAGCACAATCAAAAATTTAACTTTGGAAATATTTAAACAACGGACACAAATAACATCCAAACTCGGAACAACCATTTGTGAATCACACAAAGTTTTGTCCCGTGTGGGGATCGAACCCACAACACTTGGCGCGCCAGCATGGCGAGGTGACCGGTGTGCGATATATTTATTATTAATCAACAACTTATCTTAACTGTAGCTAATTAATTAATCTTTCAACGCTATGACGTTAAGTACTCATTAAATATTAATTATGCGTTAGGTATCGTGGACATTGACCTTAAATAATAATTGTTGCATAACATAGAGTTGCACCTTTTATCCCCAAATGGGTAGTCAGAGGTTTATTCCAGCCACGTTTCCGTATGACAGGAAAACACAATAACTTCTGTTGGCCCCGGGATTCGAGCCCGAGACCTCATGCAGAGCACTCGTATTCACTACCGCTGCGCTTCGGACGTAGCTTAGACGCACATTATTTTGAAAAATCAAGACCTCTGGGTAGCACTTCAAAGTATCCTTTACTTTTTCCCTCCTTTTTACTATACGTGGGGTAATGTATTGACGCATACCCCTCCGTAGGGCGGCGGAGAGGTTATGTCGGACTCACCGAGGGAATGATGATCCCGGTAATACTGACTAAACCTACCACGGTGTTCTCGATATAACCAGGGTCGGCGGAGCCGTGCGAATCGCTTTCATAATTATGAAATCGTGAGCCCACCGAAGTTTCGTCTACTAGGAATTTCTTTTCTTTTTTAATTTAGGCGAATGCATTGACACATACCCCTCCGCGGGGGTGGACGGAGGGGTTATGTCGGACTCGCCGGGTAAAAGAGAAAGATGGAATAAGAATAATGTACCTCCCGGAATACCGACTAAACCTACCACGGTGTTCCTCGACAAAACCACTATCGACGGGGCCGCGCGAATCACTTGCACATGCGGTCGCGACCCCGCCGAGGTTTCGGCACGCCGTATGAAACGGCAGGCCACTACACTATAAGACCTACCCTATGGTCACTTCTCACTTATTCCTACTGTCCCCCCCCCCCCTAGAGGAGAGACGGATTCGATACAGAGGCGCGCGTGGAAACACGCACGCCGCATCTCGGATCTGGTGCTGAACGGATGGCGGGCAGGCCCACAAAGCCCACCACGCCCAGTTCAAACCTCAGGGTGGCTGGAGGTAATCTCCGCCCTCCGGCGCCCGGCTCTGCGGTTGGGGAGAAGGTTTAAACGCTCCCTCTCCCGCTCCGCTTCCTCTACTAAGCTATCCCAACTTATCCGACAAAACAAAGTCAAAATCTAAATGAACGCTACAAGCTTTATTCAAACAACATAAACTAAAAGTTTATTTTTAACCGTTCTAAAACCGAGACTGAGAGTTTATATCTATAACTCAGTTTAATTGTATTTCTAAACGAATACTTTGTTTATACGTCATGGCGAATGTAGCTTTAGACAGATTTAATATAAAGATACGTGTAATATCACAACTGTAAATTGAAGAATTGTAGGTATCACTTCCTTACCTAGACAGACATATCTCTGACTAAATCAGAAGCTTTCTGAATTAAGGGCAGGGGTCTAAGTCTGTTATTTTTATATAGGTAATCGGTTATTATAAGGTCCTTAAGACCGAGCCTCGGTCACGGAGAACTGGCTGTCTGCACATTATATATACCTAATTGTGCAGAAGTGTGTATGAAAACATTATTGCACTCTCTATTCCCTTACTCGCATAATCCGAAGGGACGGCAATCCGGCACAACTGGAGGGAGGTCAGGCGCAGGATCAACGGTTTTACGAGCTTCCCGAAGCGTGGGAGTTTGCAACACCTCCAACTGCCTTACGCCGGGCTGCCATTGTGGATTTCTTGACAGAAATAGGCCAGAACTTTTTGTTGGCCAGACCCAGAAATTCAACAGTATTGTTTCTAAAAAACAGCCAACGGTGCTTCTCCGTACTCTCAAGTTACTGGTGGCTAATCAGTTATCTTAGTTAATGAAAATAATTAGAAATAATAATTGTAATTCATAACAAATACCTTTTCAGACCTCTGAAAATACTCTCTCATAACCTTTCCAAGCAAATTAACGCGCTAATATAATAAGTTAATTAATTCAAGGCTTGTTTTATCACAAAAGCCTCCTTGTCTTAAAATTAATGATTCAAATGTGCTGTTGTTTTTGATACAATAACATGGCAGCGTAACGGTGGTCTATTATCTATGGTTTTACTATTTTATAAGTAGAGATTTATGCCTGTTCTTGTTAAAACATTTTAATTAATGTAAAGTTAGATTCTCATAACCCTAACTAAATATAAGGCAGCTGACCCGCGCAAGTTCATCTGCTTCACATAAGAGATTTTTTCCCGTTTGTGCAACATTTTTCATTGATGCTCCGCTCTTATCGGTCGTAGCGAGATGTTATTTAGCCTATAGCCTTCCTCAATAAATAAGCTACCCAACACGAAAAGAATATTTTAATTCGGACCAGTAGTTCCCGAGATTAGCGCGTCAACTAAACAAACAAACTCTTCAGCTTTCTAATATTAGTATAGATAGATGTAAATGTGAGTTTGTTTGTTTGTTACGCTTTCACGCCTTAACGACACAAAAGATCATCATGAAATTTTACATAGGTGTGGTGTATGTATGTCTTTATACCTAGGTATGTGTGTGTATCTCTATCAAATCGATCATGTATCATATCATATTAGTCAGTAATAAATGTTTACTCATGAAGAGCAGTGATTCCTTTATGCATCCCGAACGGTCAACCCTTATATAAGTACACATTGTCAGGGTTACAGAAAAGGACATAGGGTACTGTTCATCCAGAATAAAGTACTGTTGAAGTTGATTCCTTTAACTTTTCAACCGCCACAGTCACGTATATATGATGAAGCAAAATGTGTCCAACATATCAGGTCACAACTATATGGCAGACTTTTAAACGCTAATAAATCTTATGGAAAAGGTATTGTTTTTCTTATTTGTGTTGTTAATTATGTAGCTTATTGAAATTAAACTACTATATACGGATTTTATCGCGTTGTTTATTTGACAATTTATTACATAATTTTGAAAATTGTTATAGGTACTACTGATACCATTAAACTTTACTAAGAGAGACTCTCTCCGTGACCATGGCTGCTGAAAAGCAACCGAAACGTCAGGGAAAGTGTAAAATTAAATTAAATCTAAATAGTATTATAATAATAATTTAATTAGCTTAAAAATTAGTGAAGTTTAATAGTAGTAGTAGTGTAACAATTTTCAAAATTATGTAATAATGTGTCAAATAAGCAACGCGATAAAATCCGTATATAGTAGTTTAATTTCAATGAATAATATTCGCGTAAACAGAAGACAATATTATATGTAGCTTATCCCAATTTATATTATGTGAATTGCTTACTATTTATTTCATCCATATTAACAAGATCACAAAAACGCTGTAGGTATTAAAGGATGAAATCGTAGCTTGGCGCCGAAAGAACGCTTTTGTGTTTTTGAAATGGCAGTTAAAGGTTAGAAATATGTGCGGTCTGCCAACCCACACTGGGCCAGCTGATTGCACTATGGCCTAACCCTTATCACACTGAGAAGAAGATACCCGTGCCCAGCAGTGGGACAGTTTAATACAGGGCTGGTATTATTATTATACCTATAATATATAGTAAACACCCATCTTTGTATGTAATGGTAAGCTCTTCTCTCTTCGTATTTAAGAGCTTTGCTACACACACACACACACACCACGCACACGCACGCACGCATACGCACGCACACGCACGCACGCACACGCACGCAAACGCACGCACACGCACACACTCGCACACACGTACATTTCCATAAAACTTTCACATTTACAATACTTATTAGTAATAGTATTTTCCCGCTGTAATCCTCGCAAATCCGTGTCTGTGTGTACTTTAATACAAAATGGCCGTCACAGCACTGACTCCATCATTACAACAAATTTACGAGGGACATGCGTTTTTATTGTGCGTCTGATAGCTTAATAAACACGGTTTTATTTATTTGTATTGTCGATGCGCAATAAAGGATGTTTAAAAGTGTTTATAACTTTTTTTATGGCTGTTGAAAAAATCCAGTTGTTTCATTTTACGATGCTGATTAACTTTTCTGAGATTTTGCTCGAGTTCCTTCCTCTTTGTGTGGGAGTGGATACAGTGTTTGGGATGTCAAGGCTACTTAACATTATTGAAGTATTTTTTAGTATATTCTCGCCTTGAAACCTTCAGACCGACTGTCAGTCACGGCAGCCAATCTTAACGGACTCTAGATACTATAGTGGGCAAGTGAGTATGCAAAGACAGACAGATGTGACTGAAATCAAATTCGATGCAACTCGAAGAGAAAGTATAAGGGATTTAACCGGCCACCTGCCTTAGGCACAAAGATAAAAACTACAGCCTTTGTAACTCCAGGGTGCTGCCAAAAATTAATTGACAGAAATACAACACCTTTTTGAAAGCTCGACTAGGAATACGGACCCGAGGTTTCAATATACACAGCTGTATAAGTAAATTAGCCACCAGAAGAAAAAGGCAGCCTGGCTTAGATTAAAGCTGTTAGCGAGCAGCAACCTTTATCAATAAGGCCGTCAATGTTAATAATAGAGAGACGACGATCCAAAAAAGTGTTGCGTTACTACCAACGTCGAGATACACAACTATACAAATTTTAATAGTCTTGCTATTTGCAACTGATATTTTTTTCCTTAAAAATTTTGAAGAATCGGCGTTTCGTCATTGTCATATTATAATAACTAAAAACATAATGCTTATTAAAACAATTAAATATCACTCGAAAATCACCGCAACATAATATAATATTCAGCTGACATCTACTGTATGATAGCGGTAAAACAGCAGTTGGACCGCTGCAAATTTGAGCGGGTTGTATTCTTCTACCTTAGTGAGGATAATAAAAGCCTCGCCTAAAAACTTAAGCTAGCCACTGCTAGCCTAATTTTAGTAGAGTTGTAGTTTAGTGATACTTTTTGCTACTGCCACTGTGGGTTACATTAACAAAATAGGATCTAATGAAAATAAATTATAAATGCATTATAGAATTCACATTTTTCTCCTTTTATTTCTTTTGTCTAAATACTGCTAATTAGTAATTTATTGCTTGTATGCATCATCTTGGCACAGCCACCATCGCAAACTGGAAATCTATTTACTTGGTGAATTAATCGTTAATTAGTCGAATTTGGTCGTAAAATAGCAGATTCGGTCGGTCCGCCGTTTAAAAGATACAAGGGGGTATTAGTGGCTGTGCCAAAGTGAGCGTTCAACTTGGCACAGACACCTTGTATTTCCAAAACTGCAGCACAGAACAAAGATTTACCTATACCATTAATTTGTCGTTAATTAGTTGACATTGATCACAAAATATCAGCATTGTACGAGCCCCCGTTTAAAGGTTTAAGAGGGTATTAGTGGTTGTACCAAGATGAGCGCTCACCTTGGCACAGCCGCCAATAGTTGTTGCACCATTGCAACAATTTAAATTTTAAAGATGAACAGCCTCAATGCATTCTTCCATTCGTTCATTCAATATGTACGCGACTATCCATCCATCAAATCTATGTGAAAAATAAGCCTGAATTTCTCTTTTTAGAAGCATCGACTAATTATATAACTCTCGGTTATCTTTCAAACGGCGGACCGACCAATTCTGCTATTTTACGACCAAATTAGACTAATTAACGACTAATTCACTACGTAAATAGATTTCCAGTTTGCGAAGGTGGCTATGCCAAGGTGAGCCATACGTATTGCTTAGTGCTCTGCCATTAGGTACGCACATCTAATTTAAAGACCCTAAATAATTCAAATAACATATTTGTCCAAAACAACACATAACTACTTGTCAATATTGTCATTAACGTCAGATTTTATGGAATGCGCGGGAATTTGCGCTGTGCCTGTTTGATAATAAAATATTTTCTGATGTAATAATTATTAATTAAAACAAGCATATACAACAATAATATACTTTTACATAAATATCACCTACTGCTGCTGTGTATTGTGAAAATTTTACATCTGCAAGTTAATTATAATCAAAAATGTCGCGAGCTAAGTTAAATTTAATAGCAGCCGCATGTGAAAATATGGGCATTGGAGTTAACGGATCATTACCATGGCGTTTGAAGTAAGTTTTACCATATATATAACATAGAATCACCTGCATATTTCAATAAAATGTTGGCAGCAGAGTATAAAATCTTCATGATACAAATCTTTCACGCATTCACTTTTCTGGTTATACACGAAATGTTCCTGACTTGTTAGACTAAATTTATAGTGTTGTCTCAAACCTGATTAACGCAGTACTGCTTAGACTTTACCCTTAGAGATGAAATTACATTTGGCAAAAGATTAAGCTGACAAACACTTTTGAAGGCAAGGCTTTTATTTTTATGGTTAGCAATTAACATCTATGGCAGTCGTTATTGGGATAGTCAGTACCCTCTAATATCCTGACACTGGTCTAAGTTTAGGGTATCGTTAGCCTTCGGGTTGCAGAGGTCAGGTGGCAGCCGCTCCGTGTAAAAACTGTTATCCAGTCAAATCCGGTTAGACTAGAAAAGCCGACCCCAAGTGACTTGGGAATAATAAAGGCTAGGGAAAAGAATTAATATTTAGTAGAGAGGATTATATAGATTCATCAGGCTATATCGGAACATTGAGCCTCTTATATTACCACCCACAAGGTGGACTGACGACCTGCTAAGGGTTGTTGTGGGAAATGGTTGGCTGTGGGTGGCCCAAGACCTTGCCTATGTCCAGCAGTGGACGTCTTTCGGCTGAGATGATGATGATGAGCCTTATATGATTGTAAAAGTAAAATATAAACAGTGTAATCAATGGTTGTAGCATGTCCATCAAAGCAAATAGGGTGGCTTACATATTATAATACGTCGTTCGATCTAGCAAACTACACATTAATCTCAGGTTGATATGACCAAAGGGGTAGGACTAGGTGTATTACACTCCCATTTTGGCAGCTAAGGCTTTGGTCCCCGGGTATGTATTACAAGTCTATTGCAATTTTTTCATTGTTTTATTTTTATGTTCTCATAAAAGACTACTTGCACACTAGGATTTATTCTTGTATTGCAGAGGAATTTACAAACATTCAAATAATAGACACAAAGAACATCCTGACTCGGAACAACTATTTGTGGATCACACAATTATTGTCCTGTGTGGGATTCAAATTACAACACTCCGCACAGTGGCAGTCGTGAGGTGACCACTTAAACCACCATGCTAACTGTTCAGTCTTATTTTTGTGGGTACAACCCTAGAATATGCTGTAACTGATCATTTGTTGACAGGCACATCTAATAAAACTTGCTCCTATTGGGAATCGAATCTAAGACCTCAAGCAGAGCTAGTTAAATTATTTAAATACTAAAAAATACACACATACAAAAGTATAGTAGTAGAGCCTTGCTGGTTTCAGCATGAATAGGCCAGCTCAACCAAGTAAGGACTACTCTCTCACAGAATATCGATGTGAAATAGCAGTATTCCTACTGTTGTGTTTTGTTCGGTGAGTGAGAGTGCCAGAGGCCCAATTACCCCCTTCCCGCTCTTTCTCGTTCCCACTTCCATTCCTAAAAGGTCGCGCAAGTCTCTCTCTGGTGTTGCAGGCGTCCATAGGCTACTGTGACCACTTACCATCAGGTGGTCTGTAGGTCTGTTTGCCACCTGAGTTGAATAAAAAAAATACCATTATGTACAATATGTTTGTTAGCATGATCTGTTACCATAACTCATTTACTGACCACATACTAAACCTTGTTGTATCGTTTTCAGGAAAGAAATGGCATACTTCACAACTATGACTAAAAAAGTGCAGGATGAGAATAAAATAAATGCAATTATCATGGGCCGTAAGACATGGGAATCTATACCAGTTAAATTCAGACCACTAAAGGGCCGAGTTAATATAGTGCTGACGCATCAAGTTGACAATGTCAAGAGGGAGGTAATAATATTATGTGTGCAATAACTTAATAGATGTTGGTGGTTCATTTTTGGTGCATGCAAGGCTGTTGGTCCCGTGCCTGATTTTTCGTCAGTTGTATGACAGTAAGGCAATAGAGAGTGTACTTGTGTTGATGTATACACTTGTACACTGTAATGTCACCATAAATAACGGACTAATTTTAAGATTAGCCATCCAAACAAAAATTTGGTCTGGAGGATATTAGAAGTTGTGCTTTTGTTTGTTGTTATGAATTGGCATTATGTGCACAGTAATAGACATTAATATAATCATCACCTATTATTATTTTCTATTATTATTAAAAATACATTAGATATCAAGCTTCGAGTTGTATAAATTACTCTCATACTTACAATGTTCTAGTCACATATTTGAATACAGTGGACTATGCGGATGGTTTAGTGTAGAAGTATTATCTGTTTTCACATAAGCTATGTCATATCCAAATCTGCTACTCTATCTATACATATAAATAAAATTGAAGGATGTCAAAATAACAGCTTTTTACTAAATGTATATGAAAGTATACATAGATGGTAAGTACTTATATCAAACATTTTTATAAAACAAACTGTTTGTTCCGGCTAATCTCTGAAACGGCTTTACAGATTTCGACGGGACTTTCACTGGCAGATAGCTCAAGTTATAAGGAGTAATTAAGGTGACTTTTATTTTAGAAAAACAGGTGGAAGTCCCTGGCTTCAGCTAGTACTATAATATAAAAAAGCCGAAGAGTTTCTTTATAGTCTTATTTGAACATGCCAATTTAAAAATACCAGCCCGATTGGAGAATTTTATTTGACAGCCCAATTCCTTGCTGGCATGCCATATACCATCATGCTACAAGCCACAAGAACAGATCAGTAATCATAAACATGTTTCAAACCATAGAGGATAACTAGTCAATAATAATTTGTTATATCTGCTATACCCTTTCTGAGATTATAATAATATTCTACCACATACACACAACACCATCTAGCCCAAACTAAGCAGAGCTTGTACTATGGATACGAGACAATACATATTAAATATTTTTTTTGTAAATACATACATATTATAATTAGACACACCCAGACCAAGACAAACATCCATGTCCATGCACACAAGTGTTTGACTTGTGCGGGAATCGCAGCCGCCATAATCCTTATATAGAAAATTGTTACAATTTCAGGTGCCAGAGGGTGTGGTAGTGGTCTCTGGTCTAGATGAAGCTATCTCCTACATAGAGAGAAGAGAGGATATAGAATCAACATGGGTTATCGGCGGATTTTCCGTTTATGAGGTATGTGTAACCAGCACCTGCCCAGCTAATGCAGAGGGGTGACCCTTTTCGGAGAGAGCATACACATTTTGTATTAATCTGTATAAAACTTTTTGTTTAGTAAAGTAAGAAATAAAAGTGATTTATTTCTTCTTTCATCTACTGAGCGTTTCTGGTCCAGTACATAAGATGCGGTTATGCTTGCATGCGATCGTGAGTTCCAGGTTGAGAGTATCTCTAGAATGTCTAATTTAGTTAGAGAATATTACCTTTCTATTCTTATATATGCGAATACAAGAATCGATATCCATCTCTTCTCTCTCTTAGCCTTTATTATTCCCAAGTCACTTGGGGTCGTCTTTTCTAGTATAACCGGATTTGACTGGATATCAGTTTTTACACGGAGCAGCTGCCACCCGACCTCCACAACCCGATGGCTAACGATACCCTAAGGCTAGACCAGTGTCAGGATATTAGAGGGTACTGACTTTCCCAATAACGACTGCCATAGATGTTCATGGCAGCCGGGACCGACGGCTTATCGTGCCTCCGAGGCACGGAGCAGGCGATAATTGTCAATCAATACGCACATAATTCCGAAAAGTCATATAACTTCCGAAAGACAGAGGTGCGCCCCGTGGGTTCGAACCCGAGACCCTCTGCATTGCAGTCTGTTGGTCTCCCCACTGAGCTATCGCTATCCATCTACCCTACTAATATCATAAATGTGAAAGTTTTTGAGGATCGATGGATGTTTATTACTCTTTCACGCAAGAACTGCTGCTACTAATAGTGATGAAACTTGGTAAGTAGATAGCTGGAGACCTGGATCAACACAGGTTTCTTATCCCGATATTCCTACGGCGTCGGGACTTACGCGGGTGAAACCGCAGAGCGCAGCTAGTATATAATATAAACGCCGCAGTCGCAGAATGTCCACTACGTAAAATATTGCACATTTATCAACAAGGCTCAAAATTTTCTTTCTCAGAATATCCCTTTCATAAATTTGGGAATGTTGTTTTATAAGTGAAGGAATGACTGCGTAGAGGGTCTCTCAGGAATCATGAAACACCTTATAAAGTTGTTTTATAATGTATAGTGAAGGAATGACTGTGTAGAGGGTCTCTCAGGAATTATGAAACACCTTATAAAGCTATTTGGGACCCAAAATGAAATAAGTACAAAAAACTAAATAACTTTTCTTTTGTTCATAGGCAGCCATGTCGCACCCGAATTGCTATAAAATATATCTCACTGAGATACAGAAGTCTTTCGACTGCGATACGTTCTTCCCCAACATCACGAAACAGCAGTTCCACCTGGTTGATGAGGAGGACGTGCCAGGGGAGAGACAGGCGGAAGGAGATATTAGTTACTACTATAGAGTATATAAGAAGTTGTAAAATATACAAACATAAATAATATTATCAGCCTTGTTAAACTGTCCTACTGCTGGGCACGGGCCTCTTCTTGTATGCTTCTCATAAGGTTAATCCATAGTCCACCACACTGGCCTAGTGCAGGTTGGTAGACTTCACATAACTTCCAGAACTTTATGCAGAACTCTCAAGACATGCAGGTTTCCTGTTCTTATTTAATACACTCACTATTTCGAAATGTCTGAGGTATTTTGGAATCGAAATCGAGACCAGGTGGCAGTCCGGTTTCCAACTAGGCTATCCCTGCTATATACAATTATTATGCTAAAAATTATAAGTTTATATTAAGACAAATTAGATTGTAATTTAAAGTTAAAGCAATTGCTTTGCTGTTAAGTTTTAGATAATTTAAATTTATTTCCAAATATGTAAGTGATAATTATTTTCTCTGTAAATGAGCTGTAATTTTAATTAGAAATAAACTCTTTGATTTATTTAGGATAGTAAATTAAAACACAACTCAGAGTACTGGTTTCATGTCATGATTTAGTGAAAGATGGATGTGAAATCCTTTAGGGGATCCATCTGTTTTTGGTTTTGTAGCTCCCACATAATGAAACAAATCTATTGCAGTCTAACAGGCATATTGTGAAGGTCCATGCTTTTACAGAGTATTCTTACCCAATAGCACTGCCCAACCAAGGCTTCGAACCAGACTTCAAGCGCACCAGTCGTGTTTACTGCGCCACAGAGGGAATTTTCCATTATAATATCAGTCATATACAGGTGTGGCGTAAATAATGGATAACTCTGAAACTGTCGACTGGCCAGATTATCATCTATCATTTACTGCACTTATATCGCTCTTGAATATATATATGAAGTTTTTACTAATTTCCCTCAGTCTTGTTTTGCAATGATTAAAACATGGGCCCACTTACCAGATGCACACTCCCATGCTGGCCCACCATGATGGACTTCACATAAGATACGTGAGAACTGCTAGAACATTTTCAGAACTAAAGATATGCCGATTTAAAGCGAGCGATAATTAACTAAAAATGCGCACATAATTTCGTGCTGTGGCTTGGGATCGAACTCAAGACTGTTGGACGCCGAGGGCGTGGCAATCCAATGGACTTAGTAGGAGCCAGTCAGCTATCGCTGCGTTAAAATTTTAATACGAATTCTTTAAATTACAATTTCATATTGAAGCATCATTTTTTTTTGCTCGTCAAAATTACCACACACTGTCTTCATAGCAGCCGAGGCGATCTTGAGGTCTCTACTTTGACGGCATGAGAAGGTACTTTTTCACGCCCCGCCTAAATCTAGTATTCTTGTGTAGAAAACAAGTAATATATTGTACCGCTATTTTGTAGTGTGTGTATGCGTCAGGTGTAGGGTTGCCACCTTTATTTTGAACGAATAGAGAATATTTACTACTTTAGGTAAAAAGAAATAAAATACAAGATCTGAAAATATTTAACCTGCCTTTTTGTTGATGCCAGTGACATCTAACAAATATTTATAATCAAGGAACGTCGTAACCGAATCTTTACAATAAATGTCTATATAAAGATACATAAACAATTGCTTTTAATCAATTTAGGGAATCTCTATAGCGTTGCTTTAAGTAAACTGGTAAAATAAAGTATTTTCACGTACTTGATTTTCCTAATAAAGTATAAAGTACATTTACCCGAAATAACCTACAATATTTTATTATAAAGTACGGTTGGCAACCTTAGTCAGGTGTGTCCTTACGACACAATGTGGGTTACATTTCTTCAACTAAATAGGTGCCATGTAATACGCCAGAGGCGACCCAATAGCCGTCCTTCCAGTCCAAAAAGACCTGACAATTTCGTAACCGAATAATCCAATAATATCCATCCATAAATGACGTCACACAAATTTCATGACTTTTTGACCCGTCGCCCGTCCTTGTCACAGCTAGTCACATTTATGCGACTCAGCCTCCCTAGAGTGACGTCACATATTTAGCAATTTTACATCTAGAAATTATTAAATTAAAACAGCAGTTCCAATTAGATTTATTTCCATTTTCGGAATGCCCAGTTTTAATCGCGTTAAGCGTGGTAATGTAATTGGACTCCCTTGTCCGCATTTGAACTCTGTTGGTCCATTATGCGTGAAGCGTAGTATTACTGTACCTAGGGATATTAGATTTTGAAGTGTCACGTCACAAAATTCAGGATCCCTCCCTCCCTTTGTCACACAACGTCTTCATCTACCCCCCTCCTCCACGTGGTCAATTGCCCCTAACACTGACTGACCCGGGCATCAAAAACCCAGAATTATTCACAATGGTTTGCCCTACTAAGAAAATAGGGTAAAATCTATCCCTAATATTATAAAGCTGAAGAGTTTGTTTGTTTGAGTTGAACGCGCTACTCTCAGGAACTACAGGTGCGAATAAAAAAAATCTTTTAGTGTTGAATAGCCTATCGAGGCAGGTTATAGGCTATATAACATCACGCTACGATCCATGGAGGCGGCGCAGTAATCATAAACGCGGGTGAAACTGCAGGCACAGCTAGTAAGTATATACTGTATATATAAATAAAACACACAAATCAGATTAATATTAACTTTAATCATTTATCAATTAATACCATAGACTTACATATAATAACTACACAAGAGTCCCCAATGAAATAAAATACATGATGGCTGATCAATACTGACTCAAAATTCGTACGGGACAATCAAAGTAGTCTAAATGACAAAATAGACATTATTCTCTTCTGAAAACAATTTTTTTTTTCTTTCTCATCAAATAGAATTAGTTACGACCATTATGACAAAAAAATGCTCTAGGTTTATCTTTTTTTTAAGATAAAACATAATAGATGGATAAGACTGCAATGAATGGAAGACTTGCCACAATGACTAATACTCAATGGCAGATGTTAACTAAATAACTGTTTCCAATGGCAGTTCAATGCTAAAGAATTTATTCAACATTTCGTCAAAGGGATATGTTTGTGAAAATTGGTCAGACCGGGTAAATAGTCTTTCATAGTAAACTATACTGGTTGAGTGATTGCAGATGTATAACCATGCTAACCCAGTTGTTCAGACTTCATACAGCTTTTAGATGTCTCAGCTATATTATTATTTTTAATGTGTAGTAATATTTCCCATTGATTCACGCCTGTCTTATTGACCAGGTAAGCAGAGTCCACTGCTAATTTTGATATTTTTCTTGGCTTAAGTGATTTTAATAGAGAAGAGAATAATTTCTACACAAGAATTATATATTTCAGAATATTTCAAATATTAATACTTACTAAATATTAACATAAAACCACTTATAAACTAGAACTAATGCTTATGTTAAGATATAGCGCGCATTTGCGATTCCTAGCTGTCACATAAAAATCGTGAGTGCGCAAAAGTTTGACAGGAGAAAAATATTTCGAACTTTGTGGGAAGACTATATTGTCTGTGCCCGATTTTAAAAATTAAATGGAATACTATCTCAAGTCGTAGCCGTGAAAGGTGTTAAAAAATTAAGTGAAGTCATAGACTTCTTGTGAACGAAGTGGAAATCCGAAATATTTTTACAAACCTTTTTAAATTTATACTTTTTTTTATTATTTTTCTTTATTTTTTTTTATTGTTTTTTTTTTTGCTCTACCCCGGAGCGGGTGAATAATGATTATACACGACGACATACATATTTTAATATTAATAATAATAACTTGTTAAAGAAATTAATTATATTAAGAAGTAACATTCTACATTCAGTTTTGAGAAACAAACAAACATATTATAGCGTTATTTTCAAAGCTGAAATAGTAGAAATAATAAAAGTATGTTTATAATAATAATTAATTAAAACGAATCTCTTTTGATTGAACAAAATTGCACTCGGTACAAGTAACTCAGAACTTTCGAGTTACTCAAAATTTCCGAATTTAACTTGTGTTCGAAAAATACAATGATTCGAGATGGTTATTAATTAATATATTCATGCAATAATACCATAAGAAATTCGCATTAATACGTCATACAATAATATACTAAACATCTAAACTACATAGACTTGTTGACGCCATACTAAGCAAGCCCTGTGATTTCTTTAATATGAAAAAACGTGCATCTTTCAAAATACTGTTTCTATAATAAACTTTAACTACATGATGACGCGTAACTCGAAATTTTCGAGTTATGGAAAGTCGGAAACCGTCACACTCACCGGATATTATCCAATCGAATAACTCGGAAAATTCAAGCTATAGCATTAAAACTGATGACTCGAAAAATTTTGCTCAAATTTTCCGACTACATAACTCGAAATTGCCGAGTGTTACTGCATATTGTAGTGCAAGAATATGTACTCTGGGTTGGTGATTTCCTGCGGCATGAGAGGCGAGTTGGGAGAGAGAAGTTGGAATCCCATGAACATGAAAGTTCGGAGGAGCGTGGCGCGGTCCGGGCGGGACTTCAGTACGCAGATGATGCAGCTGTAAGTAGACAGACAAATATATTATTATTATATCTTGCTAAGACTGCTGGTAAATTCGGTAACCATAATAAATAACACTTATAATTGTAATAACTGTAGATTTCGACGGCCTCAATGGCGTACTGGTTAGTGTAACCGACTGCCACGTCAAACATTTGTATGCATGGACATGGATGTTTATCTTGATCTGGGCGTTTTAAAATGTACGTATTTACAAAAAAAAAGTATGTATGTATGTATGTTTATCCATTGTCTAGTACCCATAGTACAAGCTCTGCTTAGTTTGGGCTAGATGGTGTTGTGTGTATGTGATAGAATATTATTATTATCCCTTATGTGTGCGACCCCATTGCCAACAGAGTCAAAGAACAATCAAATAACGCTACTTAACCGGGGCATCGAACCCGTTTTCCCATGCAGCCGTATTCACTATAGCTGTATTTATAATACTAACGACAACTGTATCCTAACGAAAAAATTTAATAACGGCATTCAACCGGGGAATCGAACCCGCGTCCTCGGATCGAACGCAGTCGTATATATCGCTGTATTTATAATACGAGCAAAACTGGATGCTCAAATTGAACCAGAGTCCTCATTCAATCGTATATATTAATGGCGACAACGCCAACCACTAAAGAAATACTCCGCCCTTACTTGGCGCAACCGAGACGTTCCTCGGCGAAGTCTAGAAGCAGCATGAAGCTCTCCTTACTACCGGACTGCAGCACGCCCGGCATGCGCAGGTAGATGGTACCGCCTTGTAACACCTGCAATAACACATATAGTTTATATGAATATATACTAATGGTCGTCCACTGGCCGAAAACCGACCATAATCTTAATGAAAATTTGAAAAGACATCACACGTTAAAACCAAAACTGACTCCAAAACCGTGTTTTCTCAGAAAAGCCTATCTATTTGTATAAATAATCCTAAATAATATTATAAATGCAAATGTGAGTTTGTTTGTTACGCTTTCACGCTGTAACTACTCGACCGTTGTCAGGAAAACCGAAAAGGACATAAGATAACTTTCATCCAGAACTCTACTACTCTTTAGACTATAATCATTATTGAAAATTTCGGACCACCTAATTCCTAGCAGATTTTTTTTACATTTAAATTGGTCATTAACTTTTTGCATGTAAATCCGTTATTTCTAAAAATACAGACATTATATTTTTTTAATTATTTCTTGAACAGGACCAACTATTTTCTAGTATTTGAAACTGAATAAGTTCGATATATTATCTAGAAATATTATGTCAGAGATTTATAGCTTACGTAAATATCTAAATGATTGATGCGTCGAATCGATATGAACATAAATCGAGTGCATTGACTTAATCGATAACCTACGCTGCGCATTATTTTATGTTATTATTATTATCTAATATTATTGAATTGTTTATCTGTTACTGATAAACTTGTAATGTTGATTAAGTAATCACTACTAATATTTCTAAGTAATCGTTTAAATCATAGAACTACCCTCACTGTGATTAGATCGCAAAAAGTGATCATACCGAGATGAGTGAGCTCACATATTACATTTAAATGATAGAGAACGATAGTGTACAATTATGAATATGAGTGAGCGTGACAATACTATATTTATAATTCAGATGTCGTATTAACATTGTGTGTCAGATAACAACTTAAGACTGCGCCCAGCGTAAGACATAATGACTGAGCTCTTGCGTCGCATATACATACAAATTGGCGCGCGGCCGCCATATTAAAATTGTATGGAGGATTTTAAGTGTTTTTTTTAAATATAATCTTTATTGTCAACCAATAACTTCAATATTTGGGACGGACAAATTGTAATATAACTATTTATGTTTCGTTTTTGATATAGGATAGATTTCTACTGTTATAATCTAAAAATCACGTAACACGAGCTTACGTTTGTGCATTTTTCGTGCAAAAATTTGCACGAAAAAAAAAAAGTTTTTACACGGAGTAATTGTAAACCCATTCATTGTTATGGTAAATGTATATTTAATATTTGTATTAAACAAAAAGTGTTGATTTTATTCACTTAACCGCCTGCTTTGGCACATTTCGCTCGGCGCAGTCCTAACGTCCAGAAAGGTTACCATAATATTTAGGGCTTGTTCTACCACCTCCAAAGTTATCACCTACATTACGTAGGTAGCACATACAAACTCTATGTTCGCGATTATATTTGGCCAAATGATAGTTTATGTAGTACATACTAACTATCAGTAAGTAGTTTTGCGAGTTATGAAGTGTATAATAACTAATACTTACAGCTTCCCAGCGGGTGACAGTATTCTCAGTGAGAAATATTTTGAAGTCAATCTTAACTGGCTGCCGGTCTTTGCGCTCCAAGATCTTGCTGATCACCTGCAAATACAAAATCGTTTTTCTTTAGTTATTTGTTGACTAAATAATTGAATGATTGGAGTGTTGCGATTGGGACATTGAAGGGTTGGAGTGTTGCGATTGGGATGTTGAAAGATATAGTGTTGCGACTGGGAAATTTTATGATTAGTGTTGCGATTGGGAAGTTCAATAATTGGAATGTTATGACTGGGCAGTGCAATGATTAAAGGTTTGCGGCTGGACAATTCAATTATTGGAATGTTACGACTGGACAGTTCAATGATTGGAGTGTTGCGACTGGGAAGTTCAATGATTAGATGTTGCGACTGGAAAACTGAATGATTGGAGGGTTGTTACGGGGAGTTCAGTGGATAGAGTGTTGTGACTGGGAAATTGAATGATTGGAGGGTTGTTACGGGAAGTTCAATGATTAGAGTGTTACGACTGGAAGTTTAATTATTGGAGTGTTATGACTTGGCAATTAAGTGATTGGAGTGTTGCTATTGTACAATTGTATGATTGGAGTGTTGCGGCTGGGAAGTTCAATGATTGGAGTATTACAACTGTGAAATTTAATGATTGGAGTGTGGCGATTGGGCAATTTAATGATTGAAGTGTTACGACTGGGCAATTTATGATTGGAGTGTTGCGACAGGGAAGTTCAATGATTAGAGTGTAGCGTTTAGGAAATGTAATGATTGGAGTCTTAAAACTAGGGAATTTAGTAGATTTTGAATTGGACATACATAATTATGTGGCTACTTGTCTTGTATTAGGGTAGTAGATAGGGTATAAAGTGTGTTGTACTGACCTCCTCGCGTCGTTGCTGGTGTAGCTCGGCGTGCGCCTGCGTGGGGGACGAGGGCTCGGTGATCAGGCTCTCCGCGCTGCTTGCCAACGAACTGGTGCTTGCCCATAGTAGGGCGCTCAACAAGTCACCTGACCACAACACATTATAGTTATTAGTAGGTACATTGAGGAAATTATGAAATTTTATTTATTTATTTATTTATTTATTTATTTATTTATTCTCTCAAACTCTTACAACTAACATTACAGGACACTTATCCTAATGCGTTAGTGAGGCATTTTAAATATAACCTATTTACAAGACAAATAACTTAAACACTATAGAAACAACAAAAATTTAACATTAAGAAAATAACAATAAAATAATATGGCACTTAACATTTTCACTTAACCTAAAACTACTCTATCCTATAACATAATATGTGTAAAATAATCTTTGCGAGTTCACTAAACTGACACGCAAATATATCTATAATGTTCTGGATTTCGTTAATCGTACTAATTGCTCGCGTCAGAGGCGTTTTGGCCAGTAGGTTGGTCCTGGCAGCTGGCACGGCTAGCAGTGGCGGACGCCGGCGCCTCCATACGTAGCGGTCCGGAACACAAAAACTCAAGCGCTGCAGTACTTCAGGATTGTGTTCCTTGCCGTGGAGTAATTTAATTAGATAGACGACTATTATATTTTTACGATATGTTCGCGAAACGTAAGATCTGGAGTAAGATGTACCCCTAGATCACGTACTTTTGTAACTCGCTGTAATACTGTCGCCTCTGCCTTGTACTCATAGCAGACAGGGTTGCGCGCACGAGTGAAGGATATTACCGAGCATTTGGATACATTGAAGTATAGCTTATTGTCATGGCTCCACTTCACCATAAAATAAAATATGGTTTTGTATTGTACCCAGCTGTAGGCAGTTTCAAAGTCCACTCCTGCACCTAAGTTCAATGACTTAAATGAAATACTTTATGTAAACAATTAGGAATGTCTAACTTCTGAGAGAAAAAAAAAAAGAGACCTTTTTGAGCACCCTTTTAATTGACCCGTGTGTGATTCGAAACCAAAACACATAGCAAGGCCTGTAATAATTTTTGTGAGGGTTACTATTTTTATTCGTGTAATTTGTAACCAGTGTTAAAAGGTAATTGATGACCGGTAGTAACAGATGACCAGTGATAACTGTTCACTGTCAATAACATTTGCCCAGATACCAAGTGGTAATATTCTCCTGGTGGTAAGTTCTGACCGGCGGTAACAGATGACCGGTGGTATACTCACGGTTGTTGTCGTCGTGGGTGGGTGTGGATGGAGTCGCGGGGCTCGCGGCCCCGCCATTCACCCCTCCGGGCGGTGCCGAGCCGTGAGCAGGGACATCAGGACCACCTACACAACAACACATAAGTCTGCTATCTTAAATGCTACCTTCAGAAGACTGTATTTCCTGTATAAGTGGTTAAACAGATACACATTACGGCCCTAAAAGATGACCACACCTTTCTGTTACACGGTGTATTTATTTAAATAAAGGATAAAGATAGTTTTATTTGTTAAAACATGAGTTGACATGTTTTGACGTTAGGGCATACAAATTTTAAATAAGTATAGTATTTTCAATTAAATAGTGAAGTACGCTTGAGCCAGCTCGCATGGAAAATTATTAATGAGTTTTTATGTTTGCCAGATTCTGTGCTGCTACGGAAAATTACTTAACAGAAAACCTAATAACACTGACATACATAGACAATAAATAGTTAATTATTATTTCTCATCTATTTATAGTTAATTATCAGTTTGAGGTTGAAGGAAAACATCGTGAGGTACAGCAATAAACTTTTATAATGTACTCGAAGCTTGCACAAACAGCAGCGATAGCTCAGTGGGGAGACCAACAGACTGTAATGCAGAAGGTCTCGGGTTCGAACCCACGTCGCGCACCTTTGACTTTCGGAAGTTATATGACTTTTCGAAATTATGTGCGTATTTATTAACAATTATCGCCTGCTTCGTGCCTCGAAGAGCACGTTAAGCCGTCGGTCCCGGCTGCCATGAACATCTATGGCAGTCGTTATTGGGAAGTCAGTACCCTATAATATCCTGACACTGGTCTAGCCTTAGGGTATCGTTAGCCTTCGGGTTGCGGAGGTTAGCTGGCAGCCGCTCCGTGTAAAAACTGATATCCAGTCAAATCCAGTTAGACTAGAAAAGCCGATCCCCAAGTGACTTGGGAATAATAAAGGCTAGGGAGAAGAATGTACGCGAAGCTTGGCATCTAAAGGCGTCTAAAAAAATTACCTGCAACACAGGTAGCGGATGACTTACAATTTAAACAACGGACACAAAGAACATTCGAAACTATTTGTGGACCACCCCGCACTATGGGCATTGGTATATGGCTATTCATAGTAAGATGGCCATGCCCAGCAGTGGGTCAGTTAATAAACAGTGGTGATACATACCACAGAGGCCCGGCGCCCAGGCACAGCGAGAAACACTCGGCGTCCGAAGCCGACAGGGCCGAGCGCTTGCTACCCGCGGCACTCAGCGACGCGCCATCGCCACTGGAACAACACAAACATGTATTTAACATCGACATAACTAGCCACATTTCGCCCTTTCATATTTCGATCACATCAGCTGTACAAGACATGTAAGGTACTAACTGTCCGACAATTATTTATTCTGCACACAATACTGAAACAGCACACTGCACAGCAACTTCCTTTTATCCCTATATCTTCAGATAAGAGAAAGAAATACCTGGTTTGTAACAAGCCTCAAACTAGGCATGCATTTGTTAACAGATTTTATATATTCTTGGGTCCATTTTTGTATAATAAGTTTAATAAGTTGCTAAGTATATACAGCATCAGTAATAAAAATTGTAATGTTATTGATCACGGAATATTTAGGTAAACTCAATTATGTAGACACAGAGAATTTGTTACAAATATTAATATAACGTATTTATACTTTAGATACCTAAGCATTTTATTGTATGACACAGTTGCTTGTATGTGTACAGGCAGTTTTAGCTTAAGTTTATATTATTTAGTCATATTAATGTTCCAACAAATTAATTAGATAAATGTGCACTTCTAAAATAAATAGTCAAGTGATCGCCTGAAACACAGGTCTAACCTAGTCCAGGCAAGTAGCTTATATTAATGTAAAGGTGTTAAAGTATCCTTTCTTGCCATAACTATAACTAGTTGTTCTAAACTAATTTTTTAAGGCATTAAGTTATTGTTAGATAATAAGATTTAATTTAAATTTGATTTAAGTCCACTATTGTACTCCTTTTAGCCGAATAAATTTTATTATTATTATTATTATACATAATAATAAGTTACCAATATACCAAGTCCATCAAACACCCAGCCCCATAGCCCAGAAGTATTAGAGTATATATGTAGCAATAGTCCTACGCCTCAGTTGCGTAGCTTGGGTGTCAGCCGCCCAAGGCAAAAGAAAATTATGCCGCTCTCTTATTCATTTTCACATTTCGATTTAAAAGAAAAAAGCAATTATAAAGAACTCTTCGGCAAGAACAGTCATCATTATTGTGTATACATCTGCCCATTCCTCGCGTTCGTCATGAAATGGTTCAAATATTTAAAAGATATTATTATTAATTATTGTGAAATTTTGCCGCCTCCTAAAATTACCGCGCCTGCCGCCGCCACTACGCCTGCTGCAGCTAGTGCCACCGTAGGTGTTCCATCATAATGTTATAAAGCTCTTGTAAGTTTTATGAATATGACCGTTAAAGTATATAATAAACTAGACCGAAACAAAGTAGGTTCCTTCGAATGCAATTGTGCATATTTCATATTCCTAGATCATATTAAAAATCATTATTTACATCTCTATCCGTTGCAGAATTCCCCTCGCTCTAATTCAAACTTCGCGCATCCATTCTCTAAATCTCTACTACCAGGGAATTCCCCGCCTATTAACAGCATTGGTCGTAATATGCTCATGACAAAGATATCTTCTTTCTTTTCTTTTCATGTGGTTAGTGGCCAACCTGTTGTCAAGAGTTGTTCAAACCGCCCGTAGGCCTCTAACATGGCTTAACGACTGCTGTCAATTTGACAACAACCAGGACCGACGTTTTACGTGCTCTCCGAAGCACGGAGACGCTCAGATAAAATACCACTAAGCGGTCACCCATCTATAGACTGACCGCACCCAAAGTTGCTTAACCTCGCTAATCGTTTACCGATCAATGAGTGCAACTGGCTATGAGCGCCTCTCGACAAAGAGATAAGTTTCAGTTGCACAACCTCCATATAGCATTTATCTAAATGATAAAAATCTCACCATCTCCCTTCTTCAACTTTAAAAGTGTGGGACAGCATGATACTATTTATATTTCGGATAACTTTTTCTTTATTTAAAAAAACTTTTATTACATAATTCCAAAACTATTTCTTTACTACTGCTTTTTAAGCTATTTAAATTATTAATACTATTTATATTTAAGTTTCCACTGTCTCCGACGTTTCGGTTGCTTTTCAGCAGCCATGTTTACGGGGAGAGAAAGATATTTATAGCGTTACAAAACAATACCTGGTAGACATAGACGTTACACAGCTTTAACTGTATAGCACATATAGGTGTATAAAAACTATAGTTTCAACAGTACCTAATGGAGTATTGCAATAGCAGGTCTTTAAATATGAAATTTGAATATTGTGCTATTGCGCCAATTTATTTATTATTCATGTTATACCTATTTTAATTTATATTTTAATATATTAATTTATATATATATGCTTATCAATTATAATTTATATAATATACATATATCTTACGTAGTTTTGAGTTTGTGTTTGTAAAATATTACAATGAGTAGCTGATGTACATTCGGACGTCACTTGGGGTTACCAAATAATATCAGGGTTGGTTTGCGGTTGATACCTCAAACCAACAACAAGCCTGAGTGGTACCCTCATTTTTATTATATATGTACTTTTTTTTTTGTTTTCTGCGTTATAATATTTGTATAAGAACGTGTACCTTGTTTTGAAAAATAAATACTTACTGAATTGTCTTTAATGTCCTCCATCTAATTTCGTGGTTTCTGTACAAAATGCAATGGTTCTTTTAAAACTTAATTTATATTTCGAGAATAGACTATATAATTATGTATATGTATTATTTATAATAAATATCAATAACCTTTTATACAATTAGTATCTAAAGTTATATCGCTTAGTGTCTGCCCGTATTCGTTGGTTCGATTCGCCGATTACATAATGGTTGACGTTTTTGTTAATTTAAGACAAACCATAGTGGCCTATGACCTATAGCTACATGGTAAAAATTGAATTCGAATTGGTCATTAAAATTGATGATATACTTAGTATGAAAACCACAACGTTGCCGATTTTCTTCATACAAAGCGTTATAGTGTACTATTATATCCCTATAATAAAAAAATCTGATTAAAAACATACCTTTTCAAATTACGACTACCCCAACTAGATATAAGAAGATCAACTTGAAGATATTCACTCAACATCGAAAGATCGCCAGCTTTCTTCTCGAACATTCCATAATACGGCATTTTGACTCTATTTCCGAGAAACTGGTAAAAACTTGACAGATTAGAACCACAATTCGAGAAATTTCGCGGGGCTTCGAGAAAATTCGAGAGATTCAAAACACGTCTATCTTATTCGCGAGTTTCTAAGAATTTGCGTTTCAGCTGAACAACCGAATATTTATTTTGATTTAACTTAGGTATATATGAAAGAGCAAATACTATTATAAAGGGATTAGTTGATAAGTTGGTTTGTTTGTAATAAACGCTAGATATAATTGCCCTTATCTTGGCGTTGTATCTGTCGCGTCAGAAAATATTATGTTTTATAAATTTTAAAAACTGCTAAACATTTATTTTGAAATATATTTTCCAAGGGCTAAAAGATATGCGATTTCCCTGCGACTGCCTCGATGGTGCAGCGGTAGGCTGATGAGCATGAGGCGACGGGAGCGAAACAAGGGTCGGGCCAAAAAAAATTACTTGATATTTTTGACAAGAAATTCCTCATACAACTCGGGAGTTAACTAGGTGGCGGTGTCACATACCACATATTAGTTTTGAAATAAAGTACCTAAATCCTAATCTTAACTAATATTATAAATGCGAACGTGAGTTTGTTTGTTACGCTTTCACGCCTTAACCACTCGACCGATCATCATGAAATTTTGCATACACGTTGTCAGGGGCACAGAAAATGACATAGGGTAACTTTCATCCAGAAAAAGTACTATGTAACCTAACCTACATTAACGCAAACAAAGCCGTGGGCAAAATCTAGTTGGAAAAATAAAAGCAAGAGTATTCAATCAAAATCTCTGATTTTGTAGTCTGGTATATGAATCACAGTCGGGCATAACGCCAGACTATAAAACTATAATATTTATCAGACAATACAGAAATAACAGCGAATATATTGGCGTTATGGCGCTTGCAGATTTTTCGCTGGATTTGGGCAACAGCCAAATGTATGCCCCGCTGATATATTAATATTATGGTTTGTCTGGTTCCGTTCCGCTGCCATTTTAAGTAGTAGCTGTTAACCGCGACATCGCCCGCGTGGAATTTAACAAAAACGTTAACTTTTTATTGCGGTCTCAAAATTATAGTAGTAATTACTCCTTATAACATCAGCTATCTGCCAGAAAGAGTCACGTCAAAATCAAACAGAGAAACAAGAAAAAATTGTTTCTTTTTTAAATAAATTTCGTATATAACTTTCATATGCACTTAGTAAAAAGCTGTTATTATGACATTACAAACAGACACTTCAATTTTATTTATCTGTATAGACCAGCGACCACAGCTTCCCACGGCTATGTTTTGTTATATCTCAAAAGTATTAGGCAGCGTTTGATAAAAGCTCCCAGGCGGCTTAACTAATTCAGAGATTTTCAACAATTATCGTCATATTACGACAAAACCTTAACAAATTATACACTCAAACCTTTCACATGAATCACTCTATGGGTGAAAACCGCATGAAAATCCGTTCAGTAGTTTTTCTCGGGTGGGATTCGAATTCACAACACTTGACGCAATGTCAGTGGCGAGACGACCGCTAACTCACTACACCATCAGTGCAGTAAATTGAAAAGATTAAGAATATCTTGATAGAAAACCTTAACAACTTTAGCAAACCCGGGCCTCGAACCCCAAGACCTCATGCACACATCAACACAAATTGTGTGTATGTTAGTTCTTTCTTCTTCTCCATATAGCCTTTATTATTCCCTTCCCAAGTCACTTGGAGGATCTCTAGAATGTCTAATTTAGTTAGAGAGTATTACCTTTCTATTCTTATATAAAGAATCGATATCCATCTCTTCTCTCTCTTAGCCTTTATTATTCCCAAGTCACTTGGAAAGACGACCTTTTCTAGTATAACCAGATTTGACTGGATATCAGTTTTAACACGGAGCGGCTGCCACCTGACCTCCGCAACCCGAAGGCTAACGATACCCTAAGGCTAGACCAGTATCAGGATATGATAGGGTACTGACTTCCCAATAACGACTGCCATAGATTTTCATGGCAGCTGGGACTTAACGTGCTCTCCGAGGCACGGAGCAGGCGATAATTGTCAATCAATACGCACATAATTTCGAAAAGTCATATAACTTCCGAAAGTCAGAGGTGCGCGACGTGGGTTCGAACCCGAGATCCTCTGCATTGCAATTTGTTGGTCTCCCCACTGAGCTATCGCTGTACTATGTGTGTATAGTGTTAGTTCAAAAGGTATTTATCTGATATGAGTTTATGCCACGCGAAATAAAAAGGTTAATATTATGAACTTTTAAAATTAAACAACTTTATATGGTTTTTATCACATTGTTTATTTTTTATAAAACAATATTATTACGCAATTTTGAAACTTTAAACTACTATTGTTAAACACTTATACTATTTACTGTTTACTTATATTTAAGATATTTGAATTATAAAAATGATTTAGATATAATTTTACACATTTACCGACGTCTTAATCTCCCCGTGAACATGGCTGCTGAAAAGCAACCGAAACGTCGAGGAAAGTGTAAAATTAAATCTAAATAGTTTTATAATTTAAATGGTTTAAATAGAAGTAAAAATTTAACTAGTAAAAGTGTTTAACAATAATGGTTTACAGTTTCAAAATAACGTAATAATGGTGTTTTAAGAAAAAAACAACGCGATAAAATCCGTAAGTTGTTTAATTTCAATGTATAACATTCGCGTAAACGTAAGACAATATTATGATCTTTATTTAAATATTCCTGTATTCAACACCGCTGTCGAAGCGAGTAAAATTGAGCATTCAAAATTAACATTGCGTGATTGAAACCACGTGATGTTATGGAAAATACCGCCATTGTTACAATATTATAAATAATATCTGTTCATTTATATCTTAGAAATATTAATGATAAGAATTTATCGCTGTGATAAGGGAATATATATATCTAATAGTATATTACAGATATATCTTTAAGTGCTCTAACATCCTAACTAATATTATAAATGCGAATGTGAGTTTGTTAGTGTCGCTTCCATGCCTTAACTACTCGACCGATCATCATGCAATTCGCATACACGTTGTCAGGGGTTCAGAAAAGGACATACGGCAGTTTACACCCAAAAAAAGTACTGTTACCTACATTTTCGCGAGCGAAGCCGCGGGCAAAATCTAGTATATGTACCAGGGATGTTGCGGATACAGATTTTATGACATCCGCGGATGCGGATACGGATATTTGAAGACTCACATCCGAATCCGGCAAAACGACATAGTGAGTAGATGTAAGTTCGGTTAGATTTTTCTGAATGAAAGGCACTTTATGTCCTTTCCTATTAATCTGACAAGGTGTATACGAAATTTCATGATCGGTCCAGTAGTTAAGGCGTGAAAGCGTAACAAACAAACTCACATTCGCATTTATAATATTAGTTAGGATTGTAGTAGGAAAAGTTAAAGCCTCATATGTAGTTTAGTAAAAAGAAAAAGTGCCCAGCAATGAGGCAGTTTACAAACAGATTTGGTATAGTGTAATATAGTTCTGTTTGCCCACGCCCACGCACAATACCAAACGCAAGTACTACGTCACGACATTCAGACACTTGCATTCTTACACCAAGGTTCCGTATCAAAATAAACCAAATACGAAAACATTAACTTCAAGGCGAAAACCGAAACAAAGTATGTCTGTCCATCTTATAGCACTATCTTTGAAACTGCTTGATACATTTGTATGAGTCACCTGTTAAGACCTTGATGAATTAGGATGATCTTAGCGGAAGTAAATTATTTATTAAGAGGGAATGAGGCCATCAAAACAGTAAAAGAAAAGTTCTTACTGATATTTAAAAAGAAATGGTCACTCCCGCGCTAGGAGTAATTCCTGTGACGCGGGGACTTTACAAACATTCAAACAACGGACACAAAGAACACCCAGACACGGAACAACTATTTGTACATATATTTTTGTCCCGTGTGAAGATCGAACCCACAACACTCGGCACAGTGGCAATGGCGAGTCGACCACTTAAACCACTACGCCATTAGTGCAAATAGTCTCCTAAATTAAAAAACTGATTAAATTTAATTTTAAATAACGTTTGCGAGTTTCGGTCAGAAACAGTAGTTTTTCTGGATAAAAGGTACCAAAGGTTTCTATGTATAATATGTATGTATTTACAAAAAAAAAAGTATATATGTATGTTTATCCATTGTCTAGTACCCATAGTACAAGCTCTGCTTAGTTTGGGCTAGATGGTGTTGTGTGTATGTGGTAGAATATTATTATTATTATTATTAACATGTTCGCTCTTTGTACCTATCCCTGACAACGTGTACGCGAAATATCATGATGATCGGTCGCGAAGTTAAAGCGTGTAAGCATAATAAACAAACAAATAAATTCATATTTTCATTTAATATAATATTAGTTAGGAGCCTTATCCCTACATTTAACTCATCGATTAGACGATACCCAGGCATTATGTCTAGGAACCGGGCTTCAAACGTTGGCAAAAAGAAACTTAATCAGATTTCATGCAATATTGTATCACTTGTAACGTTATGGTAATCAACCCGCTTTAGAGGCGTGGTTGACCTAGGATTTTGATTGAAATTAAAGATGAACATCGCGATCAATAAGCATATATTTTCACTTACAACAGGTGTATGAGAATAAATAGAACTCACTTAAATTCGACTAGACATTTAGTGGTATTTCAGGGCGTGGTTCAAGATGAAGGCTTGTTACGTGGTCCCGGGTAGAATGGGCCACTTAACTTCGGTAGGCAGCGCAGCAAAAGGACGCATTGCCAATATATAGGGCCGCCGCTGGGAAGGAGAAGCCGTTGGAGGGGCGTCGCGAGCACGGCCGTTTAGCAACGACCGGTCCGCGTCACACACTATTGGTATAGCAGTTTACGCATAAAACAAAACAGAAACATCTAAACAAATTCTCATTCATAATATAATCACGAATCGTATAAACATGGCAACGGAACGCATTTTATTTTAATAGCGAGATTCTTGCCAAGTTTCATTGACATTGATCCAGCAGTTTTGCAGTTGGAAGTAAACAAACGTGCGAAAAATTTTCCTGTTGTTGTATTTAGTACGTGCACGGTACTATTTATATTTATAGGTTAAATGTACATTAGTGTATCTAAGTTGCTATTCATGGCTTTGTCTGCATGGTATAGAATAATACAAATCCATATTGACTTAACCAAACGCACAGTGGAAATCAAATGAGATGTTATGCAGGATTTTCTGCACAGATGACGTAGTGGTTAAAGTAGACTTGCCACTGCTTGCGTCAACAGTTGCGGGTTCGATCCTCAGACGGCACAAAATTTGTGCGGTTTGTAAATAGTTTTCCCAAAGCTAGGTTTTACTTGAATGTTTATAACGTCTGGCGCGGCACTGAAATTATTTATAGTGTTGTTTTTTAAAACAACGCAAAATAGAGCATATATATATACATAGCTTAGTGATGTGCGTAATAGCATACAAAATAAAAGAATTCAAATTGTGCACGCACTTATCTGTTGTGTTTTCAATCAATTCGAAAACTATTCGAATGTATTTGTGTACATTGCACACCAAAAACAGACGAATCGATAAAAATATCAATGTGTTATCAAATCGTGATTCGAATAATCATTGACAATATACAATGCATTCGAATACAACCCGTAGTTTTCAAATCATTCGATATTTGCGTGTTATAAGCGATAAACATCGAATGACTAAAGGTCCAATAAAACGTCTATACTTGCGTCAAAATAGACGATAGTTGTTTGACGCAAGTATAGTGGTACCATCTCTCCCATCTTTGCTTAATTTACTAGAAAAACAGGCTTATCATGATAGTCAAGTAACTTCTCTGCCTCGTATAAATACGCCTTAATATTGAAACTCGCACATAATTATTGTTGGCATATGAGTGATAATGCATATGTAATTCCTGTCTATCAGTATGTCTTATAAATATACGTACTCAAGCCGGCTACATACATGCGTAGGTTATTAATACGGGTTACTCGCTCGGTTACTACACCTTAGTCGTTTACATGACGCGTACAACCTGAACAAATGCCTCAATTTGCACATGTTATCAGGTACAACAACTTTAGCAAAAATTCTTCCTAAACACGACATCACAATATTTTGTGTTTAAATAATGACCGCATCGCTACGTACCGCATCCGGGTCGCATCCGTACTGTTGCCGCGTCGTTTTCATCTATATTATAAAAAGTATAGATTTGATTTTTTGTTTGTATGTGTGTTTGTTTGTAATAATTTAACTAAAAACTACTCAACCGATTTTATAAAGTCTTTTACCATTAGAAAGCTATATTATCACCCAATAACATATATTTATATAAGTACTGTCATTGTCATTACCCAAGCTAACCTACTTTTACGCGAGTGAAGCCGCGGGCAAAAGCTAGTATTGAATAATTAAGCAACAGTGTTTTGTTTGTTTGTTTGTCACGCTTTCATATCTTACCTGCTTGACCGATCATCATGAAATTTCGCATACACGTTCCCAGGGGTACAGAAAACATATCCTTATATCCAGAAAATGTATTGTTCCCGAGTGTTAACAATATATATAAAATGAAATATAAATTAACGTTTTTATTTAGTCTATTAAATTAAAAAGATAAAGTTTGTAAGTTTGGATGTAGGAGTTAACGTTCAGAACTACACATTCGATTTAAATCATTCTTCCACTATTTCAACGTGTAGATCATTCCAGATGAACATAGAGAGTCAGGACGACTTAGTGTGTACCAGATTATTGTTATAGATAATTAAATAATAATAATTATATAAACTTACCCGTACAGCTTGACAACCATGGCTTATTAAAAGAATAAAACTCTCCTACAATGAACAACAACGAAATAAAATTCGTATAATATTATTAACAACAAATATATCACAAATACTGGAATGTTTCACTAAATAACAATATATTAACAACAATAAAAACTAAGGTATGTTAAGGCGATTTTTCAAAGGCAACTTTTTGAAAAATATCCTGATGCTGTATGCGTTATACAGCATATTATTTTTATTAGCGACAATTAAATTAAGTTTTGTTTTTATTTTCAACACGTGCGTTCTGTTCAGCGTGCAGAGAGCGACTGGCGAATATTCGTAAACAGAACCGGCCGAGGCCTTGCCAATATACAAAAATAGAATCGGTGTTGTGAACTAAAAAAAGAAATAATAATAGCCGCTCTTTCTACGTGACGTTGGTTTACTTTCACGTTTTGAAACCACGTTTTGTTTTACAGGTATAAAACGTTTGTGTTTAAAGCACGTGTATTTTAGGGTGTTGTTTTCAAGGGGTTTAAACGTGACCCTATCACTAGGCTGGCTGTAAGACCTTTATCTAAAAGTATGCATAAACATAGCGTTCATTTTAATCGCAGACTTATAAAGAATGTGAGCAGCTTATGCTATTGTGAAAAAGGAGAGACAATTTAATTCCATGTTGCGTTTTAAATACTGTTTTTGTTATACTATGTATATTGTATATTTTGTCCTTGTTTCTTAGACATAATACAAATAAATAAATAGTGTGGCTTTAATTAGATATATTAATGTATAGAATGTTCATATAGGTATGTGTTCAACTGCTAACGGTTCATACTTAATACGCGCACAATAGTTTATTTATCTCTAATTGAAGCCCTCTATAATTTTAACTGTATAAAAAAAAGGCGTCTCCCGCTATAGGAATAATTCCTGCGTCGCGGGGTACTTTACAAATATTTAAACGAGGGACACAAAGAACACAAAGACTCGGAGCAACCATTTGTGGATCACACAAAGTTTTGTCCCGTGTGGGATTCGAACCCACAACACTCGGCGCAGTGGCAGGGGTGAGGCGACTACTTAAACCACTACGCCATCAGTGCAACCAGTCATGGATCGTCGCAATCGTGCAGTTAGTATAGATAACACACACAGCAGTGACTTTTTCCTTTAGCCGTAAGCAATGGCTTACATAAAGATGCCCCAGCGTCTAGACCATTAGTTCCCAAAGTGTTCCAGGTGGACCCCCGGAGGTCCACGGGAGACTCGACAGGGTCTACGTCGGCGTGACAAAAAAATGGGGACCACAGTTCGTAAGCGGGGGTCCCTCGAAAATTTATTTGCTTTCGATAATGAAGAATTAAAATGTTGGACTGTTACTTGTAAAAACTTGCATATTCCATATTCAGCGATTTTTAGGACAAGGTATTTAAAAAAAAAAATTGCTCAGCCCGCCAACCGTGGTAGGTTCAGTCCCGAGAATAATAATATAATAATAATAATATTCTATCACTTACACACAACACCATCTAGCCCAAACTAAGCAGAGCTTGTACTATGGCTACTAGACAATGGATAAACATACATATATACTTTTTTTTGTAAATACATACATATTATACATAGAAACACCCAGACCAAGACAAACATCCATGTTCATGCACACAAATGTTTGACTTGTGCGGGAATCGAACCCGCGACCTCAGGCGTGGCAGTCGGTTACACTAACCACTACGCCATCGAGTCGTCAATAAATCGATAAAAAATCGAAAGTCGATAAAAAAGAAAAGTCATTCTTCACCAATATAAATACGAATGCCAAGGAATATGGTAGAAATGTAGCTGAAGGAGGTCCACCGGAACCTGCTAAATGTTGAATGGGGTCTGTGAGAAAAAAAGGTCTGGGAACCTCTGGTCTAGGCTCTTTGTAATAGTATTCTATAGTAAAATAACAAATAATAAAACCGGCCAATCGTGAGATCACGTTACACGTCACGTTATGCGGTGAGCCCTTGTTACACGAGACCAGTCTCGCACTTGGCCGGCTTTTTACCTCGTATTACAGTAATTAAATCTATGTTCCATCACGTGTTTTAATACGAAAGTATATTTTACTACTGGTTTCAAAGAAATATGTTGTAACGACACTTTTTTAATAAAGAATTTATATATAGGCTGGCTTTTGCCTACAGCTTAGCCCGCGTCAAGGTAGGTTATGTTATGTTAATAATATAATTTCATTTAAATAGAATGTAGCTTATTTTACTCCACCCGCTGTACCTGAACGCAACCCGAAGGCTAACAATACCCTAAGGCTAAACCAGTGTCAGTGACTGCCCAAAAACGACTGCCATACATGTTCATGGCAGCCGGGACCGACGGCTTAACGTGCTCTCCGAGTCATGTTCTACACTGCTGTGCTTAAAGTCTCTAGTTCGAATCCCGGGTAAGGTGTAACTAAAAGTTTCTGCCTTTTTAGTAACAACACGGAATTTGGATTTCTTTTCGGTAAACGGCAATAGATTTGTCGGCTATGAAGTAGGACCTAACATATTTAGCACTAGCTGACCTGCGGAACTTCGTCTGTTTCACATAAGAGAATTTTCTCTGTTATTGCCACATTTTTCATTGCTGCTCCGCTCCTATTGGTTGTAGCGTGATGTTATATAGCCTATAGACTTTGTCGACAAATGGGCTATCCAACACTTAAATAATTTTTCAATTCGGACTAATAGTTCCTGAGATTAGTGCGTTCAAACAAACAAACAAATAAACTAACTCTTCAGCTTTATAATTTTAGTATAGATAACAGCAGCGATAGCCAAGTGGGAACCGTTGGACTGCCACGCAGACGTCTCGAGTTCAATCCCAAGGCCCACACCCCTGACTTTTCAAAGTTATGTGCGTATAATATAGTTAATATCGCTCGCTTTAACGGTGAAGTAAAAACATCGTGAGGAAACCTGCATGTCTAAGAGTTCTCCACAATGTTCTCAAAGATATGTGAAGTCTGTCAATAGGCATTGGGCCAGCGTGGTGGACTATGGCCTAACCCTTCTCACACTGAGAAGAGGCCCGTGCCCAGTAGTGAGACAGTTTATGACAGGGTTGATATTAATTAAATAAAAATATATTTAGCGCAAAATGTAGGTGCTAAACACGTCTGCCTACCTTTAGACGTGAGATTACATATGTATGTCCTACATAATTATACAAAAAATATTCCAATCCAATGTCTGATTTTCCTAAATATTTTTGCGAAGTTGGCATCATACTCCGATGTGTTGAATTTTCAAATATCTTGGCCTTGTTACAATATGAACTGTTAATAGCATGTTTGAAACGATAAATAAACAATGCTTTTACAATTTTATTTTTAGTTTACCATTTGTTTCAAAATATACTATTTGTTGTGACACTCTCTAGAATTCTCTATACCCTGGTTGTCTATGCAATGTATGTATGCATGTCTGTTTGTGGCGTAAGTCACCAGATGTGCCAAGTGTTGCAGGGTTTGGTCTCCGTAGGCCAATAATTTATGCGTAAGAAAAGACATATTTCGAAAGTGTATTCGTAATAGTTTTAAAAAAAGACAACACTAGGAATAATTTCTGTGACACCACAAAGAACACCCACCATTTGTGGATCACACAAATTTTTGTCCCGCGTGGGTATCGAACCCACAACACTCGGCGCAGTGGCAGTGGCGAGGCGACCACATTAACCACTACGACATTCGCTTCCCTCCAATATGTTATAACGACTTAAAACGCAGAAGAATTTTGAGGATTCATAATTAATAATATAATATAAAATTCTATAATAATATTCTACCACATAAAATCTCAGGGTACTCTGCCAATAGAAGTCTTAGGTTCCCTATTAATTAGCTTGCTTGAGGCACCACACTTTCAAATGTTTATTTTAACTCGCTCTCGGTATTATTCCCGTATCACGGAGGGACAAACACTCAAACTTTTATCCAAGTGGCGATCTAAACCATTACAGCATCCTTCCATTTTATTTCGGGTACAGTAAAATGTAGAATATGATTCTTCTTCTAAATAATTGCCTGCGCCATCATTGCTTAACCTCTCATAACGACCAATTATGTATAAATAAGATGATACCTTACACCTTGATACCAGTTACACCCAAACCGTCAAAAAAAAACTGTCGGTCTCGATGGCGTAGTGGTTAGTGTAACCGACTGCCACGCCCGAGGTCGCGGGTTCGATTCCCGCACAAGACAAACATTTGTGTGCATGAACATGTATGTTTGTCTTGGTCTGGGTGTTTCTATGTATAATATGTATGTATATACAAAAAAAAAAAAGTATATATGTATGTTTATCCATTGTCTAGAACCCATAGTACAAGCTCTGCTTAGTTTGCGCTAGATGGTGTTGTGTGTATGTGGTAGAATATTATTATATTATTATTATTATTATTAAACCTTTTCCTTTAATACCATTTTTCTTTTTTGTATTGTTATGATTTATTATTATTATTTTCATTTGATTCATGTTATTGTTAATTTTCTCTTTTGTACTATACCAAAGGGTGGGGACCTGGTGTCCTGAAACACAGACCTCGAGCCTAGCTTAGGCACCAGTCTCCCACAATATATGTTGTAAACCGAATTATGTAATATTTGTAATACTGTTTATTTAATATGTATATATTGTGGTGAGACAATAAACGTTATTATTAGTATTGTTATTATTATTAAACAATAATATTACAATCAAGAATGGAGTCTAATGACATCACACCCCGAAATATATCCAACACTTAACGAAATGTTTCTTTTTATAGAACTACCGTCAATACGAGACGTCAGCGAGTTGAATCGTTGCCATATTACATTAAAGGTATTTTGTGTTATTATGGCGAATGGCAACATTGATATTTTTACATTGTTTTCGTTTGGAATTGTTCCAAGTACTGGCTAAATCGATTTTATACCAATTTCTCTTTTTATTTTTCAATAGATTACTCCCGAATTCCTGTATCGCGGGTAACATTACAAATATACTGACAACGGACATAAATAATACCTAGACTCGTTTGTTGATCACAAACGTTAGCAACATCGTGGGAACCTTTAGCCATAGGTGTAATTATACCCATATTTAGCCAACTATTGCATAATTCAAAACTCCGTGCGGCTACCCATTATTTTTTGCCGGGAAAGCGCAGTTATAGCTTTTCCTAACAAGGGGATCGAACCAAAGACATGCACAGCAGCGACTGCTGTTCACTGCCTTTGCGCTATCAAAGCTGACATGTATCTTTCAAGTTCTTGACATTTTGTTAATACCTACTACCTACAATATAAAAAGCTTTTTATGACAGCCAAAAATGTAATCCATTTTAATTTTAGGATGACGCTCGTACACAGCGACTCATTAACCTAGACTGTTTGGACTTTGAACTATTAGAAGTTGAACACTGCGAATCGTGCGAGAGAGTACCTACACACTGCGACTTATCAACCTAGACTGTTTGGACTTTGAACTATCAGAAGTTGAACGTTGCAAATCGTGCGCGAGAGTAAGTTATATTTTTGTTATTTTGTCTCATTCATGCTGAACGGACCGCGGGCGTCGCTGCACGCGCTAGAGCACCGAGATGGGTCTACACCACACGCATTGTCCCTTTCCGACAATTCTCTATTTTGTATGTAGCGTAGTTATGCGTATATAGTGTCTAACTTGATGTGTAGCCGTGTGTACTTATCTATACCTACTAATATTATAAAAAGGAAAGATTCGATTTTTCGTTTGTAAGGATATAAATCAAAACAACTCAACCCCGATTTTAAAAATTATTTCACCATCTGAAAGCTATTTTATGACCGAGTAACATAGGACACATATTATTTGAAAAAAAAAAGTACTGTTACTAACACAACCTAACCTACTTTTACGCGAGCAAAAGCGAGGGCAAAGGCTTGTCCGTTATACAGTAGATAATGGCGGCATATATTATTATAAGTTTGATTCTTATTCTATCAACATAGGTCAGTCAAAAAGCTAAATTAAACACAATTATCGAACAATATAAACATCGCCATATAAAAATAAATAACTTTCTTTAATTAATTCAGCAACAGATAATAAAATAAAATAAATAACAAATGTCACATGGCTGAGTTTGGCGCGTAAATTGTTTACATTTTATTTTTAAACGCGGCCGGGCGTGGTTGTCTCTTCATTATGCCGGCCCGGTGCGGCAAGGTTGCCAAAATAAAAAATAGTTTATTATTGGCGGGCATTCTAGTGAAATGCGATGTTTGTTTTTTTCCGGGATCAGGCGATAGTGTAGGAAGGTCGTCACTGCCAAATTAAGATCGCCATCTTATTATTGCTACTATTATTTAATTTTATGTAATATAAGATATCGTTTTGCTTGTAACTGTCTCTCATAAGGAGTGGGCAGAGTTGTATTAAACCTATCGTTCGCCAGGTATGGTTTAAGGTCCCACGTAAATGGTCTAACTAAAGGCTAGCCTAATGTCTAAGAATTTCCAAATAGAAAACCCTAATATCACTTTTCAACACCCACCGGTGAATTAAATTCTATACCACACAATTCATTTTATTACGACTCATTTTACGTATTTATTTAACTTATTATATTATTTATTAAGTTAATTTTATCGACTAAATTACCGTGTAGTAAATCCATAATGATAATTTAAAAATTAAATTTATTCTTAGTATCAAAGTTTGCCTTGACATTAATATAGAATAAAATTATCTTAATTAAACGCCTATTCAAAAATATCGGGTAAAATTATTGCGTAGATTATTTTTATGCTAGTGATGTGCCGTCAGCTAGTAAGCTATTAGCATAGCCTAATTTTACTAGATTCGAATAATCAAATAAACGCATGCAGTGTGTAGTGTTGTTAAAACATACGAAGTGTATTCGAAAGTAATTGTGCCCATTACTAAATCACCATGATGATATAGAAATATCAAGCTAAGCATTCGAACTTAAACGTACAACAAAGATGTACAATACAAACCTAAGAGGTCCTATAAATATAACCTTTAGAAAATATTTCAATAGAACACAAATAGTTCACCTATCTTTATATATATATCAGGAATAATACATACTCTCTGAATAGGCTGAATATGGGCTGAATGGGGCGACACCAGTGCGCTCTATTGTGACAGCCTTATAAAATAGATCTGTCCGATATAGATCTATTTTATAAGGCTGTCACAATAGAGCGGGAAAATTTTGACAGCTGTCACTTTGAATTGGCGGGGAAATAAGCTTTTGTGGAGAAAGGTTCGCAACAACTAAATTACATACATACAGTCTCTCACCTACCTACATAGATTCTCTGGGTACATTTTGCTATGGATGTAGGTTTACGTAATTGGGTGACTGAACGGATGGCGTAGTGGTTTAAATGGTAGCCGCCGCTGACACTGCACCGAGTGTTGTGGGTTCCAATCCTATACGAGACAAACATTTGTGTGATCCACTAACTGTTGTACCGAGTCTGGGAGTTCTGTGTGTCCGTTGTTTAAACGTTTGAAAAGTCACTCCCTTTTTCCGCGGAGGTCGTATATGATCTATCTACGTGCCAAGATTTATCCAAATCTGTTTACGCGTAATTGAGTAACAGCACAATAAACGTTTATAATTGCTGCTCCACTCTCGTGACTCTTACAGTAAAGTTATATAGTCTATGTTACTTCTGGATAAAGTAGCTTTCTAATGGTTCAGTCGTTTTTGAGTTTATTCATTACAAACAGGTATACAAATCTATCCGCTTTATTTATTTTAAAAGACCACTCCTGCATTTATATCAAATCCTGTGTGGTCCCCGTCCAGGTTTGTCTTTACAAACATTAAATCAACGCACACAAAGAACACCCAGACTCTGAACAGCCATTTGTGTATCACAAAAAGTATTGTCTCGTGTAGGATTCGAACCCACAACACTCGGCGCAGAGGCAGGGGCGAGGCGACCACTTCAACCGTTACGCCATCCGTGCATTATAACAGTCATTATAGTATTAGTGTAGATATAGATTTATGAATCTGGACCCCGTATTAAAAGTAAGAGTCCAGTAAGAATATTCGAGAAATCATTTAATATGCAACTAGGTTGTAATGTTATATAAATAGAATTAAGATAAGGAGGTTGAAAGTCCGGTGCGTGTTATCTATGGAAATATTATATTTTGTCTATGATTAGGATTTCGTGTGCTAGATTCCTTGTGTGTGACACTAGTTTAAACATTGCATCTCTTTCTTAGATATGATGACATACTTATGAGTGCAAAGATCGCCATCGTTTTGTTACTTCCTTCTACAACTAAGTTGATGTTGGCAACGTATGATTAAGTTTGATTTTTTCGAATGTTAGTCTGTTATTCGAATACATTTGAAAGCCAAATATATTTAATACGAATAATTTACTAATTTAGAAAGCTTTCTGTTTATCAATGGGTACCAATCGTCCGTGGCTTTGGTCTTCTATGTATGTTACTCAGATATAATACAACATTTTACTAGTCAAAATATTAAAGAATCAGTTTAGTAATTTACGAGATTATCTCTCTACATATAAACTAACACTCTTTATAATAATAGTATGGACAAAAATTCTCTATTTTATATAATGATTTCTAATTTATCATAATCAGTTGTAACCCGATTACTTGTTTAATTATTATGGGACATGGTTTTATGCTTAGGTCTATCAATCCTGGACTGGGTAATAGTTTTATCAGACCTCTGCCTTTTGTAAGTTATGTTCGTAATACAATTTTTAATTATCGCTTGCTTTAACGCCGAAGAAAAACATCGTGAGAAAACTTGCATAACTGAGAGTTCTACATAATATTCTCTATGATAAGTGAAGTCTGCCAATCCACACTGGGCCAGCGTGGTGGACTATGATCCAACCCTCCTTACACACTAGAGGTTTATGCCCAGCAGTGGGCAACTATATAAACAGGGCTATTATTATTAAATACAGCAATAATAATAATATTCTATCACATACACAACACCATCTAACCCAAACTAAGCAGAGCTTGTACTATGGTTACTAGACAATGGATAAACATACATATTATATAGGCATACTTTTATTTTTAATAAATACCTATATTATATTATACATAGAAACACCCAAAGCAAGATAAATATCCATGTTCATGCACATAAATATTTGACTTATGCGGGAATCGAACCCGCGACCTCAGGCGTGGCAGTCGGTTACACTAACCACTACGCTATCGAGTCGTCGCAATAGACTAGCCTCATAAAAGAGACGTAAATATTACTGTCGGGACGTGAGTGCCTCACGCCTCTGCCTACTTCTTCGAGAACAATATATAGATTCACGCCTGTTTTCCAGAGGGGTAGGCAGAGACTACGGATTTCCATTTGCTATGATCCTGACACACTTCTCTGGCTTCATTCACTTTCATCACATTCCTCATACACGCCAGTCGGTTCAAGGTGCTCTTAACCTGGCCTTTGTCCAGAACGCCTCCGATCTGATCAAGAAACGTTCGCCTAGGTCTTCCTCTTGCGACTGTTCCATTCAAAGTTCCATTCCATTCATTTCGAGAACAAAAGTCATATATTATGTAAATAATTAGATACGACGCCATGATGTCTGTTTAAATATGGATTACTTTTACTTGGTATATTCATAAATTAAGATAAACGAGGAAAACATGTTTATGATGTGTATTTTACCTATACCTATTTATAAGAGGAAAGATTTGATTTATTGTTTGTAATGATTTAACTCAAAAACTACTTAACCGATTTTAATTTCTTTCACCATTAAAAAGCTTTATTATCACCGATTAACGTAGGCAATATTTTACTTAAAAAAAAAGACTTTCTAACATCTACTTTTATGCGAGCGAAGCCGCGGGCAAAAGCTAGTTAATAATTAATGAATTTACGTTAAATGATTAATTATCATTATACATATGTTAAATTGTATACTATAGGTACATGTGGTATCGCGAGATGACCTCCAGCCACCCTGAGGTTTGACCTTGGGGTTGTGGGCTGCGTGGGTCTGCGTGCCACCCAATCAGCACCAAGTCTGAGAGGCGGCGTGCGTGTTCCCACAAGGGAACAGTAGAGGAAATGTCTTATGTAGTGGCCTGCGGGAATCGAGCCCGCGATCTCAGACATGGCAGTCGGTTACACTAACCACTAAGCCATCGAGGCCGCCAAATGCATCTCAAAATTATCTATACTAATATTATAAAGCTGACGAGATTTTTTGTTTGTTTGAACGCGCTAATCTCAGGAACTACTGGTCCGAAATGAAAAATTATTTTAGTGTTCGATAGCCCATTTATAAAATAAGGCTATAGGCTATATAACATCACGCTACGACCAATAGGAGCGAAGCATCAATGAAAAATATTGCAAAAGCGGGGAGTATTCTCTTATTTAAAACAGACGACGTTGCGCGGGTCAGCTGGTTAATTATAAACGCAATTACGTTGAATGATGAGTTATCACATGATTATCGTCGTCTTGAATTGTATAGGTATTATACCTAGGTATAGGTGAAAGCCTAAGTCTGTATGTATGTAATAGGAATCGAACTTAGTACCATCTACTGCGCCAGACATCGCGCTACTACTAAAATATTATTCACACAAAACCGTAACTTTATCTTATTCGGGAATCAAACCCGAGACCTAATGGCACAACAGTCGCTTTAACTTCCGATGCACCGGAACAGCGTTAATTATAAACGAGGGAAAACATCCACGAAACAGGAAATTAACCAGCGACCTCGACAAGCTGTTCGTCGCTTTACCTACTAAACTATTCATGGTCTTATTATGAATTCAAATTTTACCTCTGTATAAATATCTATACAGGCAGGCAGCAATAGCTCAGTGGGGAGAGCAACAGACTGCAATGCAGAGGGTCTCGGGTTCGAACCCACGTCGCGCACCTCTGACTTTCGGAAGTTATATGACTTTTCGAAATTATGTGCGTATTGATTGACAATTATCGCCTGCTCCGTGCCTCGGAGAGCACGTTAAGCCGTCGGTGCCGTCTGCCATGTACATATGGCAGTCGTTATTGGGAGAGTGTCGACACAAAAGATCCCACCGGGTCAAAGTGTCGCCGGTCTGACTGACGGACTGACTGGCCCCCACATAAGATAATAAATATCTTTATTTGCAGAAAATATATAGATAAGATGATAAGATAGTGTAAATTTTTATGTTGACAGAATACATCTTTAATTAATGTTTCAGAAATTAGATGTTTTTTTTTTGTGCAAACGAGCAGACGGATCGTTTGATGGTAAGCGATTACCGCCGCCCATGGACACCCGCAACACCAGACAAGTCACATATGCATTGCCAGCCTTTTAAATTTGTCCACCAGGAGGGGAAGGGAAGGCAGGTTGGGCCTCCGGTACCCTCACTCTCTCGACGAAACAACGCAAGCGCTATTTCACGCCGGTTTATATATATATAAACAATAATTGTGTTAATTTATTAACATATTAGTTATGATATTTATCATACAATTTACATACATACCTATATATTTACACACATACTGTTTTAAAGCTATTTCATATTATATTATGTAGCAAGAAATTATTTTTTATTACGTTATTGTGTAAGTTGATTTAATTTAATTTTAAGTAAACTTTACGACCGAGCAAACGCGTACAGGCATTGTAAATCGTCAAAGGTACCCACAGGACAGGCTTCTCTAGTGCGAGGCCGAGGATATTACGGAAATGTATATTTTATTCTGGTCATAAAAATATTTTGAAATTTATCGCGAACAGACAAGACACACGCGGCAGAGAATTTTGTTTTATAATATGTAGTGATTAACATTTTTATTAGTGTCAAACACTCCATTGTTTACTAGTCGACGTGAACAATAAAAACTTGATTGCTAACACGTACAATTGATAAATATGTAGCAATTGATGGTTGACCTTGTTCGTAATGTTCCAGAAGTACTTAGGTATGTGACACGGCGCTAGGCAGTTTGCGATATGCCTAAACACGATATATATATATCATCCTAGCTATTATAAATGCGCCTTAACTACTCGACCGATCTCCATTTATTCAGAAAAAAGTACTATTCCCGAACGAAACTACGGGCAAAAATTTTGTATTCGATATTCCAAACTGCGCAGTGAGATGCCATGTCGTAACATAGTGATGTGACCAAATCGTAATGAATAACAATTGTCTCTGAGGTAGATCTATACGATTTTATTCGCACGTCAATAACTCGGTGACTCACGCCACTGTATCTAATAAAACCGTACAATTGTTTACTAAAATATTTCTTCTAGAACATTCAAGTTTTATAATGGCGGTAGCAGTTAAATACGTTTGATGTATCACGTTATTTTATACGTGAAGTCAAATAGCATTTATATGTAACGTTTTTGTGATAACATTATTTAAATTGCTTGCAAAATAAGTGCGCAAAAGATATTGTAAATTAGTGCAAGATTAAAGTCACTATTTCCCTCGTTCGCATGCATTTAAGGTAGCGGTTACGTCACAATGTGGCATGGTACCACGTTGTGACGTTCCTTTTTATCATTTAACAATGACCGCTACTAAAATTTGATAGTCGCCATCTTGTTTATTTTGAAGTGTAGGTATTTAAATCATATTTAGGTTGAATTTTAGATCTAGTTTTTTATATAAGTTAAGTCTACTACCTTATTGTAAATTGGTTTTCTCGCAGCCTCGCTCGCGTGCGTGAATGTCGGTTAGGTTATGTTAGTAACAGTAGTTTTTCCTGGATGAAAAGTACCGTATGTCCTTTTCTATATACCTGACAATATGTATGTAACATTTCTTGATGATCGGTCGAGTTGGTAAGGCGTGAAAGCGTAACATACAAACAAACTCACATTAGCATTTTAATATTAGTAAGGATTAGGATAGCAATTAGGAATCCTACTCATATTATAAATGTGAATGTTAGTGCGATCTTAGTACAGGACACATTGCTCAAATCTTATTAATCAAATTATGAATTAGCAGGCTTTCTAAATATTGCTTTATTTTTTAAGATATAACACAAGTCATAATTCCTGCGTCGCGGCGGATTTTACAAACATTCAAACAAAGAACACGACATACTGCCAGACTTCTACTTCCATAACTATTTGTCGATCACACAAATTGTTGTCCAAGGCGACCACGTAACTCACTACGCCATCCGTGTAGCCAAAATAACATTATTATTATCCTGAAAGCTTATACTTATCCTAGGATAAAATCTATAGGAGATAATTTTTCTGCTTGCTATTATTTCAACGGTTGACGCGTCATTGCGTTACATACATAACATAAAACAAAATTAAATATTTATAATAATTATTATCAGAATCTTTTCGTCACCATGTACGCGAAGAAATTATAATAAGAAAAACCGTAACTAAAGTTTTATTCAACATATTTATAGTAAAAACGGAACTCATAATCGATTCGATACATCACTATGAATGAACATGGCGTGATTGTGACGTCACAATGTAAATATTTTACATTATTATTAGTCTGAATTCTATTGTATGCGTCAGAAGAAAGAATAAAATAGCTACATAATACATCCTAACTAATATTATAAATGCGAATGTGAATTTGTTTGTTTGTTACGCTTTCACGCCTTAATTACTTGACCGATTATCATGAAATTTCGCATACACGTTGTCAAGGGTTCAGAAAACGGCATAATGTACTTTCATCCAGAAAAAAGGTTGTGTTGCTGAGGGATATAAATGTATTGATAAAATCTACATTAACGCAATTCTACAAGCCGCGGACAAAAGCCAGACGACTTATACTTGTATGTTCGTGAGGGAATACCTTGGCAGTGGTATATTTCAGCCACTTCAGACGGACTGCATTTTAACTGCACTCCGACTGCAAAATTGCAGTTTGAATGCAGTAAGAACGACTGCAAACCAACCGCGCAGTCCAACTGCAGTTGGTCTGCAGTTGGCGTGCAGTTTCAACAACTGCACGCTGACTGAGAGCTAGCTGCACGGTCGACGTGCAGTTGAAATTCAGTTGGTCTATAGCAATCTTAATGCAGTTGGTCCAACTGCATTTGTAATGCACACTGACTGCAAACGGGCTGCAGTTGGTTTGCAGTTTAGTTGCAGTCGTACTAACTGCATTCAAACTGCAAATTTGCAGTCAGAATGCAGTTGAAATGCAGTCAGTTTGTTTAGAGCCTTAGTTGAGCAAACACAACACACTTTCTTTTTCATTCACTACATATTTAATTTTTTATAATATAATATACAAAGTGCCGCAAAACTTATCACATTAAATTATATACTGCCTTAAGCTGGTTGATATAAGGAGGTTAACATAAACAAAAAACCTATTTCCACAGATATTAAGAAATTATTTTTTTGAACAAAATAAATTATATAACATTATACACAAATTGTAACATCATTGTAATAAGCACACACTAACCTACATATTTCTTTTCGTCACAAGAGTTCCTATTTCATATTTTTTTCTTGTTTGTTTTGTTTCAATATCGCTGCTTGTTGCAGATTCTAAATTATGAAAAAAAAAATGTCCTGTGGCTAAACTACATAATACATTTGGTTCATAATCGTCAAAGAATACCATGTAGTCGGCCTCGATGGCGTAGTGAATAGTGTAACCGACTGCCACGCCTGAGGTCGCGGGTTCGATTCCCGCACAAGTCAAACATTTGTGTGCATGAACATGGATATTTGTCTTGGTCTGGGTGTTTCTATGTATAATATGTATGTATTTACAAAAAAAAAAGTATATATGTATGTTTATCCATTGTCTAGAACCCATAGTACAAGCTCTGCTTAGTTTGGGCTAGATGGTGTTGTGTGTATGTGATAGAATATAATTAATAATTAATATAATGTAGTATATGTGGTATCAATTAATGAAATAACATTTGCGCCACTTTGTATAATATTTCAATCACTAAACTAGAAAGAAACTCAAGTAGGTAGATAAAATTAAAATACTGTAGGTGCGGGGGCAGCCCTAACGCGTGTCTACGAACCGCGCTGAGAGTTACAATACTGTATAGGTATCATTACCGTGCCTCTGCCCCTCACCCCTTTGAAGATATACAAGCATGAATCTATGTATGTAATAATATACATATTATAAAAGACAGTCATTATCGGTAGACAATGTGCAATTCAATTTAATGCAATAAGTTTGTTCCTTATATGGCTTCTTATCCTATTATAACACACAGACAGTAGTTTTAGTCATATATCTAGCTAGCTATTAACTGCGGTTTCGGTCGTGTTTCTAGATTAATAGAAAGTTTCAATATCCAAAAATCGAATAGCTTTACCAACAGACAATTAATTTTTGACACATATTCTATGAAAACTATAACTGCATAGCAAAAACAACTCTGATTTTACATATCGAAATCCATCCATAGACTTCTTTCAAGTTCAACATCTATATATACCAGATTTTATTAAAGTTGGTTAAGTTGTTTTCAGATATAAACATAAATACAAACAGTTACTTTAATTGAAATTAAAGATGTAGATAATTTTATTTTTTTATAAATATTCATCTACCCACAAAGCTATTGACATAATTCAAGTTACTTTATCTCTGTACTCTGTCTAAAGGATATTTTTCTGTTTTACAGAGATAACTTATGGATGGATTATGCAGACAACTTTACAAATGTTGAATTGTCATATCATAGGGCTTTACTGAACTTAGTCAAAGAATACTTATACTCAAAACACTGGCGTCTGGTTATGGTAACCTTTTACTTCATGTTGTATTGAAATCAAACTACAATTTTATTGCACTACTACTGCCAACACATAAGCTATCCTAACTAATATTATAATTAATACAAATGTGAGTTTGTTTATTTGTTACTCTTTCACACCTTAACTTCTCAACCGACCATCATGAAATTTTGCACACACATTTTCTTCTGTACCCCAGAAAAAGACACAGTACCTTTCATCCAGAAAAAGCTACTGTTCCTGAGGGATTTCTAGTCATATTATGTAACTATGTTAGCTGTTCCACTCCTTTATGCATGCATATGCATGAATCTATATAGCTATATTTACATACTATATTTTTATATAACCATTGATGCATAAATTCACCTTTAATTCATCTTGCCTTACACCATACTTTTCACCTTTCTGGTTACTTAATAATATTTACCATTTTGATCTCCAAACTTAGTATATTTAATTGTGTAATTATGATGTAGCTTTGTATGAATCATTATACTATGTAGAAGTCACATTGTGTCTTTGTATCTACCAAACCAATTATGATGAAACACACTATTGATATTGATACTATTCAAGTAACAAGTATAATTAAAACCGATGCTGTAGTTAGGCATTCGGACAAAGAGACCAAAGACAGCAATCCTATAAAATTTTATCATTTGTATACATTAGTATGAACTAAACCATTTTACTCTAGGACACAATCTTGTAAAAGAGAAACGTAATGTTACTAGTCCATCATTCTGACGAAACAAACATCATCTGACTTACATATGTACATAAATATATTTCATCATTTTCCTTTAAGCTACATATGCAAGCAATTATTAAATACTAGAAATGGAATATACAATAGAGACTTACTCATTTATAACTAAGATTTAAATTATAATACTATAACTTATAATTATGTTAACCTCTCAACCAACGCTAGGGCACTGGCATCCGAGCTTAACCAGACTATATAAAAAGTAAATTTTGTTACGATTGTCTTATTTTGTTTGAATGGCTTTTTTGTATTTTTGATAACTGGAGAGGTTAAGTTGGTTGATGTAGACACCAACCGTTAGAAGCTTATGAGGTAACTATAGTTAGAAAATGCTGATCCATTATTAGGTTTAATCTATAGTTTTTAATGCTCTGTTCTGGTGGCACATATTGTAATATTATTTATATTTCCTTCCCTAATAACGTAACTAACACAAAATGAGTTTTAAACCAGACCTGTAGTCCAAACTCCAGAGTATTATTAGTGTGTTTATAATGACAGTCCCGAAACAATGAAGGAAATACTGCATAACACCAGTCCACTATTATCTTTCTGGACAGAGCTAAAGTGGTATGAGTAACCAAACAACTTTTGGTTACCCACAATGTGTGTCCAATTGTGGGGCAAAGTGCGAATAACACATATCCAACTAACTAATTAACTAACTAGAGTGTTTCTTCTCCCTAGCCTTTATTATTCCCAAGTTACTTGGAGTCAGCTTTTTTCTGGTTTAACCGTATTTGACTGGATATCAGTTTTTACACGGAGCGGCCACCTGACCTCCGCAACACGAAAGCTAACGATACCCTAAAGCTAGACCAGTATCAGGATATTATAGGGCACTGACTTCCCAATAACGACTGCCATAGATGTTCATGGCAGCCGGGACCGACGGCTTAACGTGCTCTGCGAGGCACGTAGCAGGTGATAATTGTCAATCAATATGCACATGATTTCGAAAAGTCATCTATGTAACTTCCGAAATTCAGAGGTGCGCGACGTGGGTTCGAACCCGTGTTTATCAAAAATTAAATAATATCTTAAGCATCATATAATGAACTCTTTTTGATATAAAGTCTAAATATATAAAACTGCACAAACATACACATATGTATGTGCATGGATGGTGCAGTATGACCATCATACAAAATGTTGATCAATGTCAATACAGGATAAAAGTTGTTTAAGTTCTGTAATCAGACGTTGTTGATTTATTTACTAAGTACCCTACATGCTTAATGTCAAAGCAAATTTTAACATAGCATATCTTCTTTGTGTTGTATAATACATATTACACATAGATTTAAGTGAAAGTATGTTGGAACAATAAGGATAATTGTAATTTTATATACCTTAGATAAAATGTCGTATTTGTACTTTGAATTAACTACTCCAAATGCAAGTTAACTACTAATATGCATTTGCATTTTGTTTCAACCGTTATTGGTACTAGACAATCAAAATCAACTTTATAACATAGTATATATTGAGTTATTATTTTTTGAAAACCCAGATTGTATTTATTTATAGATACAACAGTTTGTGCTGTTACATTAATGATAACCAATCATTTGGATATTGCTTTAACGATTCATTGATAGATGGACATTTGTTGTTGCCTCTGATATCTATACAAAGGTATACAGATAACCAAGATAAAAATGTTTTATAATAGATTTATATTAATCTTTCAGCCATTGGTCGGACTTCAAGGTCCAGTTACAATGATAATTTCTTTGTCTGGTTGCGGTTTACTGACACATCAATATTTCTTTTAACTGGTTGTAATGTATTTTGGACAGCTTTAACTAATTTTAGGATTTTGATCTAGTTAGTGTACCTACTAGAACACTAATGATTGTGACTGCTGGGCTGGTCTTGGGTTCGAAATTCTCAGTAGAAGCACATCAACTAGCAGTGTGTCTAATAGACACTAAAAGGCCTATCACCTGGGACCTAAACTCATTGCTGCCAAAATGTGGGTGTAAAACACCTCCACTTCTCCTCTGTGATATAGATATAAGACTGAGTATGTATGTAAACGTTAAGTTAAATAAGTGAAATTATAATCTTGTATTCAAGTATATTAGTACAGTCATGCAATAATAACATTCATTATAAAACTTATTATACTCTCCATTGTATGATTCAAAGCAATTCACGTTTATAATCAATATACATGTAGGTAGATTATAACGTCCAATATAAATCATAGCGCCGAAAATAACCGAAATTCCATATACCCGACATTGCCAAGACCGTAAAACACAAATACGAACCAATACAGATTCTTATCGACAAAACAATCTCGTGCTTGCATCTAATAAAAAACTCTTTGGCTATAACCTCCACGTGAAAAAAAAGGTTAGATAAAAATATAAAGATTGCAACATGAAGGTAGGTAATCAGCCAATTACAATGATGACGTATCGAAATAGAAGGACAATGAAAAGTTTGATACGTAATTAGTACCATTCCTTTTTTCTAACCAAAATTGCTTCCTTTGCAATTTCAAATGACCTTATTACGTGTTTAACAACAAAGATATGCGATTCATAGAAATTAAAAGTACTTACTAGTAGTTCTTCTCTTCCACAGTATCGGTCTCAATCCCAGCTACATCGTAGTAATTAGCGTAGTTATTAATACTACTACTAAAATTTAACTGTTGTATTAACTTCGTCATCTTGGCGAGTCGTAGTTAAGCCTTGAAGAAACTTGTGAAGAAAAACACGGTTAAGACCGTACGGAATCGCAGTGAAATTGCGTAGTGCACACGAGAACACAACGAGCAAAGTGTAAATTGATTTGATTTGATGAATAATCAACTTGAAGTGGGAGCGAAAGGTGTCAACCAAGATGAAATTAAGTGGTTCACTATTTACATACAAAATACACGTGGTGCGAAGGCGTCTGAATTTGGTCGCATAATACAATTTTTCCATTATGGCTACCGGAAACGTGACGTTTCTATTCTCGATAAATACGTTCCATTACACTTATACAAACAAGTCTCCAAGTAAAAAATCTTTATCGATTTACCTTCTATAGTAACTATGGCAATACTAGGACTTATTCTCTGTTTAACAATAGAATAATAGCCACTGAAACTATTAAATAAAATAATATTTATTAAACGTTTTCTTTTAGACTAAAGTTCATTCATTCCTAAACAATAAAAATCAATACTTTCATTGACAACCTTCAAAGTTACTAAGGACAACGTTCCGTTCTTTCAAAACAAAACGTCAACATCGACCGCCATGAAGTTGGCCGCATGACTATCGATTACGGGTATACCGTACTGCGTACAAAACAAAAATTCAAATCGATCGACTTACCGATTACAAAATATTAACGAAGGCATACTACTCGTTGGGGGCTCAATATTTTTAAATATTTGTTCTTGTATCATATAACTGGATGCCGGCAAGGCATGTAACGTCATAACTTCACTTTGTTTTACACTTCACTGAGACAAGCACTTCCAATTAAGGAATTCTTAGTTATTTCACAGTGTTGCACATTAAAAACAATAACACAGGATTGGTATCTTCTAGAATTTTCTGGGTTCTTGGATAACGACATTCAGGCTTGACGGCGTGTTCGCGACTAGTCGTTGTCGCCGCATCGGCGGTATATCACTACGTAGATGTATAAACGTAGATGAACCTCCCACTATTTTGGGGTGTTGGGAACGGTATACACGGATAGACTTTTAGAGAAATCACAAAATATATCTGATGCCATCTGAAATATTATTATCAATCATCATCAATTAATTTCAGTCCTATTTATATACTGCCCTTTTGCAAAAATGTTTACAAAATATCCGTCCTCTACTCAGACTAAAGACTTGCACTATTAAATAGCAATATTGCGTAGGTACCACTGAGAACCAGTTAGGGCGATAATAATTGTAGAACTTTTAATTACAGACTTAGAAATTAATCCACGTTCGTGTTTACTGCTCCACTCCCGTGGCTCGTAGCGTGATGTTATACAGTGTATAACTTTCCTCAAGAAGAGGGTTATAAAATACATGCAAATTTTTTTCAAATTCATCGGCTAGATACAGAGATTAGCGTGTACAACCATTTTTATTCATCCACTAGTCGTCTTCTGACTTATGGAAGACATCCTTGGATTTTGAAATCCCATTGATAGCAATCTCCAGTCAGTCTATATCGATAGCATCCAGGTCATTTCGTCATTTCCGTTTAGGTCTTTCCCGTCGCCATCTATGTTATGATAAGTAATAATTTGTATCGGTTTGTACGCATCTTTTTGAGTGCATGCGATGGACTTGTTCTTTCGCATGTACTCGGATAGATGAACATCATTTCCGCCTGGCGGATATTTATTTACAAAACATAATTTTTACTCATATCAAAGGAGGCTGACTTCAAAGGGTGCCATAATATAAAAAAAATATACAATATACTATAGTATCAAATAAAGGAATAATATTAAGTGTCAATAAGTGTTATTACATTATTATGAACTGCACCGCAAAAAGTCTAGTTGACCTTAGTGCTCGATAACATTGTACGTCTGCGTCATATATTTAAACAGCTCTAATTGCATATTACATTAACTTATCAAATTTAACATAGTATTATATAACATTTTTGATAAATAAATTAAATACTTAAAATATTGCGATTTTCATTTATTAGCTTTCGCGTGGTACCTACATCAATAAAAAGTAACCTATGCCCTTCCCTAGGTTTTAAACGATCATCATCATCGGGCTATAATAGTCCACTGCTGGACATAGCCCTCCCCTAATGAGCGCCATAGCGCCCTGTCTTCGGCTTGCCGCATCCAGCATCTGCCTGCAGTCTTTCGCAGATCGTCATCCCATCTGGTCGGAGGGCGTCCTACACTACGTTTACTATATCTGTACCAAATTTCATCTAAATCGGTTGAGTGGTTTAGCCGTAAAAAGGTAACAGACAGACAGAGTTACTTTCGAATTTATAATACTAGCTTTTGCCCGCGACTTCGTCCGCGTGGAAACACGTTACATACATACATTATTATGCAAATAATACTCAAAAAACTGCTGTGGTTTACAGCACATAGATTATTTTAATACATTTTTATAAGATAAGTTTTTTATTTTTCATCCTTTGCTAAAACATAAAGATTTTGTCGATTTGATACATGTGAGCACGCCACATATCCCATGAAAATATGTAGTTTTGTTTATTGTTATCGTAAATGCGGCTTTTAGATGAAACTGCACTCTTTTAACCTGAAATGGCTAATCGGTCATAATGATTAAAATAAGCGGAATTAAAACATTTTTCCTTTTTGCCATTCCATTAATGATTATAGCTTTTGTAATATTGCGTCCTAGATGAGTCATTTGTAGCCGTGTACCATTACATAGCCTTGGTGCGTGATTTCTTATTGACAGGACTGGAACACCAATTTTTAGCCTCAACTTATGGGAAAGCACTCCTGATAATTCTAAAGAGTTGAGAAACTCTATGGGTACGATGTCACTTGTTAAGTATCCATAACATTGTATATTGAGAGGTACGCGAGAACACTTCTACATCCGACATAATTTGTTCGTTTATTTGGCCTACTGTCATTTGTCGGTGGTTTAGTCGTGAAAGCGTAACAGACAGACAGACAGACAGAGTTACTATACTACTATTTATAATATTATTACTAGCTGTGCCCGCAGTCTCACCTGCGTCAGTGGTATTTGTGGTTACTGCGACGCTCCCGTGAGCCGTAGCGTGATGTTATATAGTCTATGTCCTTCTCGAGGTCTCAGGCTATCTCTATTCCAAATTTCATCTAAATCGGTTCAACGTATAGAGTGTGAAAAGGTAACAGACAGATAGACAGAGTTACTTTCGCATTTATAATATTAGTAAGGATAGTAGGGAAGTAGGGATAAGTAGGATCGTCTCAAAGATATTGTAGAACGGTTGTCTGATTAATAGACGCCTGGAAAAAAGGCAATAGCAATTTATGGTAGCAGTAGTAGTCTTAGTTAAATATTATATATTCAGAAACGGTTAGTACAAAATATGTCATTATATTGAACTCCTAGTTTCTGATAGGCTAATAGCGACGTGTCAATATCAAACTGAAGCCAAGTGATTGGCTGTTGCTAATTCAGTCGGTCAATCACAGAAGTTGACATGACTTTGACCGTCTGTTAACAATTTAATCTCAACCGAAACTGGCCATCTGCCCAAAAGATATTATAGTGCACAAGTGTGTGCGTAAAAATATACATAAGTGCACTGTCTATTCCCTAAGTCTCATAATCCGATGGGATGACAATCCGACTCAACCGGAGAGATCAGGCTCAGAAGCGATAGCTTTATGTGCTTTCCGAGGCATGAGGGTGTGTAAAAACGCCAACTGCTTTACTTCGGGCTGCTATAGAGATTTTCTTGGCAGTAAACCCAATAACTTATTGTTGGCACGACCCGGCATTCGATCTGGAGACCTCATACACAGCAGTCGCATATGCTCCGCTACGCTGCTATAGGTATGATCTCCGTAGATCATACCTACTGCAGCGTAGCGTAGAGGCAGCGTCTATATCACATTGGGAGATGAAGATGCCGTGGGATTCACCACTGAGGTGACATAAGGTGTATGGTCCTTCAACACAAAGAGAGGATTCTCTTACCTATAGAAAGTCATGACAGACCCTAAAGTTAAGAACAAACAAATTAAGCAATTGAGAAATGACCTTCTAGAATATGTTTCTAAATAAAATTATATTTCAAGTTAAATTCTCACCTAGTGTGGACTGCGGCTGTCTGCCGCGCATGCGCGCTGAATCCTATGACGTCACTTTGTTTACCCCCCAACGTCCATTTGATTGTTTTGTTTATCGAATAGAAACAGAATTACTGTCGTTAACTTATTTATAATTCCATCAATCTATTAAAATTAAAATCCAATACCATAATTAATCGTAGGTACTTTTTGTCGTAAATATCTGAACGTCAGCTACCACTGTCATCTATCGGCGTTTAAACGAACTAGGTATTTATTATGGAAACAAGCCCAAAGTATTTTTATTTTCATAACATAAAGTCAGTATATACATATACCTTACTATTTACTCAAAAGAATTGGCAGTACATAACGTCTATAATATTTTAAAATATTAGCTTCAGTATAAATTTTATAGATTCAGAGGGATTGGCAACGTCGCATTACACCCGCATTTTATAAAACACTAACTAACTACCTACTAACTTGTATTTAGAGGGGTAGGCAGAATTGAATTACACCTAAATTATTTCATAACTTATCATACATCTATGGTTTTCGTTGATAAATTGCTCCAACAAACAAATGTCCTTTGGCAGAATACGCCCAGTCCATTGCCTTGTTAACTTATTTATTACTCAAGCTAAGGTGTCATGTACGTAATTTAAAAAAGTAGACTGACATTAAAATTATGCTATTATACGCTTTTTATCGCGTTGTTTATTTAAAAACACTTTTATAACATGATTTTGAAAACATTGCACTACTAGATATTGTTAAATGTTTTACGATTAAATCCGTATAAAGTAGTTTATTGTCAATAAATAACATTACATAGCGTAAACGTGATATAGCAGCGATAGCTCAGTGGGGAGGCCAACCGACTGCAATGCAGAGGGTCTCGGGTTCGAACCCACGTCGCGCACCTCTGACTTTCGGAAGTTATATGACTTTTCGAAATGATGTACGTATTAATTGAAAATTTTCGCCTGTTACGTGCCTCGGAGAGCACGTTAAGCCGTCGGTCCCGGCTGCCATGCACATCTATGGCGGTCGTTATTGGGAAAGTCAGTACCCTCTAATATCCTGACACTGGTCTAGCCTTAGGGTATCGCTAGCCTTCGGGTTGCGGAGGTCAGGTGGCAGCCGCTCCGTGTAAAAACTGATATCCAGTCAAATCCGGTTAGACCAGAAAAGCCGACCCCAAGTGACTTGGGAATAATAAAGGCTAAAAGAGAAGACTTATGATTGTGCAGTAGTAGTGCGATAGTAGCTGTGTGTGTGTGTGTGTGTGTGTGTGTGTGTGTGTGTGTGTGTGCGTGCGTGCGTGCGTGCGTGCGTGCGTGCGTGCGTGCGTGCGTGCGTGCGTGCGTGCGTGCGTGCGTGCGTGCGTGCGTGCGTGCGTGCGTGCGTGCGTGCGTGCGTGCGTGCGTGCGTGCGTGCGTGCGTGCGTGCGTGCGTGCGTGCGTGCGTGCGTGCGTGCGTGCGTGCGTGCGTGCGTGCGTGCGTGCGTGCGTGCGTGCGTGCGTGCGTGCGTGCGTGCGTGCGTGCGTGCGTGCGTGCGTTCGTGCGTGCGTGCGTGCGTGCGTGCGTGCGTGCGTGCGTGCGTGCGTGCGTGCGTGCGTGCGTGCGTGCGTGCGTGCGTGCGTGCGTGCGTGCGTGCGTGCGTGCGTGCGTGCGTGCGTGTGTGTGTGTGTGTGTGTGCGTGTGTGTGTTGGACTTTGTGCGTATCATAATGTTGATAACTTTAGTAAACTTTCAGTTTCTTCATAACTTTTACCTAACAGCCAATCCGTTACTTTTTTTCTACATTGATAACTGAAAACTAGTACTATGGGTACTAGACAATGGATAAACATATACATAATCATACTTTTTATAAATACATACATATTATACATAGAAACACCTAGACCAAGACAAATATCCGTGTTCATGCACACAAATGTTTGACTTGTGCGGGAATCAGACCCGTGACCTCAGGCATGGCAGTCGGTTACACTAACTACTACGCAATCGAGTCGTCAAATTATATGAGTGATAAGTGATTGGAATAGAATATAAATTTATTAAATCTAATTTACATAGACATGTTTGTTTTAATAAGAGTGCGGTATTAACAGATTATAAGCAAATATGTTACTAATGCACACTAAATGAAGACTCGAAATGTACCATTTGGATATTGAGATATTAAGTACCTACTGCGTACCAGTGGATATATCTTAAGAAAAATCTTACAATAATAATAACGCGATCCGGCTCGGCTTCGCACGGGTCGTACAATACCTTAACAAATGATACATCTGATCCTTCCTTATACATCACTCTGTCTATTGTTGAAAACCGCATGAAATCCGTTCAGTAGTTTCTGAGATTATCGCGATCAGACAGACAAACGCAGCGGTGGACTTGTTTTATAATAGATATGTAATGATGTGCTCCAGACCGAATTTCGGTCACGGTGGCCAATCTTAAGAGACTGGCCATCGGCGCAGGAAATCTATTAGGTATAGTGCATAAGCGTGATTTTTTTTTTTTTTAACGTTAGGGGAATGCTTTTACGCACCGTCCGCGCCCGGGCAGGGCGCAGGTGTGTGGGACTCGAGCCAGAAAAGCCACTAAACCCCTGACGACGTTTCTCCGGTACCTAGTGTCGGTGCCACGGGATTCGCGCTAGCATTCACCGCGACACCGACAGGTCTTGGCCCGCCACGTGAATAGGCGGGCCCTAGCTGTTTGGGGGAGGACCAGATGGTGACCTCCCCTCCACTGAGGGGGGCGCGCGGAACACCTATGCCCTCTCTCGGGCCTGTGCTGCTCGGGCGGCAGACTGCCCAATAAGCGTGTGCGCAAACACAAGTGCACTCTCTGTTCCCTAACCCTCATGATCCGATTGGACGGATAATCCGACACGACCGGAGAGAGATCAGGCGCAGAGCCAACGGCTTTACGTGCTTCCCGAGCCACGAGGGTGTCTAACACCGCCAACTTCCTAACTCTGGGCTCGTATTTCTTAACGGATAAACCCAATAACTTTTTTTGGCCCGATCCGGGATTCGAACACGAGACCTCATGCACAGCAGACGCGTTAACTACTACTGCGCCACGGAGGCAGTTAGTCTCGATTTGTATCTAGTACTCAATGCATTTAGTTTTCTGCCGGTGGTACCGGCTCTAGCCTTACATCAGGGTAGAGCAAGCTTTAGAGACCTTTAGTCGACGCTTTTACATCATGTAAATTTTCTTCTGGACACGGGCCTCTTCTCAGTGTGAAAAGGATTATGCCATACTCTACCACGTGCCCAGTGCGGGTCGGCAGACCAGAGTCATTATTAAAAATACAATAGCAAATATGTGAAAATATGAAAAATGTATAGATAGATAAAAAAATTAATTAGGTTCACTATCAAACAAGCCGTAAATTTTCACATACAAAGGGTCTAGAAATAGGCCCTATTCTTTTAAAAACCTTTGTACCCATTACATTTTAGGCTGGTTCAACAATAGGCTTATCGCTTATAGCGACCTCTATCGCGTAGCTTTGTGTAAACGAACAAAAATGAACGCGAAATGACGACAAGGGATTGCTGGTGTTGACTTGAAAACCCTCGTTTAAATATATTCTTATACTAGCTTTTTGCCCGCGGTTTCACTCGCTAGAAAATAGGTCAGGACCGGTTAGTAAACGTGAGGTTAGTACAGTACTGAAAGAAGAAAGAAAGAGAAACTATTTATTTGACACATACCACAAACACATAATAACAAGTATAAAAAAAAAGAAATAGCTACAAAAATAAACTTGGCGAACCGAAACCAAAACAAAAAATAAACAAAATAGGTACATATAAAGTAAGTGTCAACACTAGTGTCAAATAGGGCCCATTTCAGCATGTGTCAGACGAAAGCCTGACGCTGGTTTTCAACTGGGTCTGACTCACGGATATAAACCATCTATAATATAAAAGTTTTTAGACTATCGTGATTTATACACATAGACACTTAACATAATGCTAGACAAGGGGTCTTACTGGCGATAAAGTATTTAAATGGTAATAAATAGGTACTTATTACCTTTTAAATACTTTATCGCGAGTAAGACCCGTTGTCTAGCATTGCATCTATATTACGATCAAAGAAAAAAAAAAGATATATATATAGAAACAGAATAATATTAACTTCAGACACAGACACAGCTAATGTAGGTATCTTATACACAGATCACACAACTTTAAATAATATATTTAAAAAAAAACAGCTACGGGCGTGACACAGACACACACACGCACGCACGCACGCACGCACGCACGCACGCACGCACGCGCGCACACACACACACACACACACACACGCACACGCGCAGGTAGCCACACCTTTACATATATAATTTGAGAATAAGACCCCTGTATATAGACCAACGATACTACCAACGAATATTTATGAGGCTAGAAGGTCATTCATTAAATACAAAGCGTCATCAATATAAGGTATTGCATTAAACTAACGACGCATTTATGTTCGTCAGTCCTAAGCTCCGCCGAGCATCAATTAAGTAACGATATAAACATCTTATAAATGATCCAATAGTAGTTAGTAATCTGATAGGCGGTGGTAAATTGTTCCATATTTTTGATGCAGCGTAGCAGAAACTGCCCGTAAATGCAGATGTTCTGTGTGGCAGTATAGATAACTGTATTGAGCACTCTCTTTTCGTGCAGTCATGTTTGCTATTCAGCCAGCTCAGTTTGCGGTATAGGTACGATGGCTCGTGAGTACTAACAATGCCGAACATAAGACAGGCCACGTTTAGTTTGCGCCTAGATTTCGCCTTAAGGATGTAATTTTTGTTGAGCAAAGGTGTGGCTCCTAGATAGAATATTGAAACAAAACGGGCGCAAGCATTCTGGACTCTTTGAATGAGCCTGTCCGTTTGTGCAAGTAGCCGCCGCCCGTACACCGTATCGGCATAATTTAATTTTGATGGAACCAATATTTCAACTAGTTGCACCCGTAGCTCTTCTGATAAATATGGACGCATATTATATAAAATTATTAACCTATAAAAGCCGTTACGAACCGTCTCGGCGACATGTTTCTTGTACCTAAGATTAGTATCGATGTGCAGTACCAGATTGCAGGCCTATTCAACTCTTTCAATAACTTCACCCATCAGGGTTATATTTAGACTTTTTAGAGAGCTTAGCTGGTGTTTATAGTCGAATACCATGTACTTGGTTTTGGACGGATTGAGAAGTAGAGAATTTTCTTCCGCCCACTCCACAATGCGTTAAAGGTCCGCGTTAAGATCGGCGATAGCTCGATCGTAGTCCGTATTTTTAAACGATATAAACATCAACTTGTATGTCGTCGGCGTAAATGTGGTAATTCGTTTTTAATATACAGTTAGTAGCATATATAATAGCAGCGATAGCTCAGTGGGGAGACCAACAGACTGCAATGCAGAGGGTCTCCTCTGCATTGCAGTCTGGTTCGAACTCGGTTCGAACCCACGTCACGCACCTCTGACTTTCGGAAGTTATATGACTATTCGAAGTTATGTGCGTATTGATTGACAATTATCGCCTGCTGCGTGCCTCGGAGAGCACGTTAAGCCGTCGGTCCCGGCTGCCATAAACATCTATGGCAGTTGTTATTGGGCAAGTCAGTACCCTATAATATCCTGACACTGGTCTAGCCTTAGGGTATCGTTAGCCTTTGGGTTGCGGAGGTGGGGTGGCAGCCGCTCCGTGTAAAAACTGATATCCAGTCAAATCCGGTTAGACTAGAAAAGCCGACCCCAAGTGACTTGGGAATAATAAAGGCTAAGAGAGAGAGAAGAAGTTAGTAATATCAGCACAGTACAGAGTAAAAGGAATAAGACCTCACATGAATCCCTGCGGAACTCCCCTTGACAGAGGGGTACATGCTGAAAAACAGATTGTCCAACATTGAGCCGTAATTCAACACGTTGGTAACGGTTGGACAGATAACTGTGAAACCACTTCACTGATCTACAGTCAAACCCGTAGTACGTTAATTTAGATAATAGCAACGGAATATTGATACTATCTGTGGCGATTCCGCACAGACGAAGAAGTTCCGCCTACATCTAACAGATGGCGATACTCCGCACAGACGAAGAAGTTCTGCCTACATCTAACAGGTGGCGCTAAATACGCTCAAATGACGTCACAATCCTGCATCGCACGAGTGGAGTTTACACAGCGACTATCTATATACAGGGTCTGTCGTTATTAATGGATAACCCGTTAGCTGGAGGTTAACCAGTTATCAGGCAGTAAGAAAATAATATTTTATGTCAGGGTTGCCATGCTTTTTTTTTCACAATCAGTCGTTAAAACTAGACGTACGGAAAGATTAATTTCAAGAAATTGATTAAAATGTTAATTTTGATACTGTTTTACGTTAATGGCGCCTAAAAATGTAGTTAAATTAAATAATACAAGTATTCACAAGTACGATGGCAAAATAATTACCCAAAAAAAAACGAATTTTGTTAAAATGGCAACCAATTGAAAGGGTAAAGAAGTGAATTTTAACTAAAAACACAAAAATGTATGCCACTTTCACGCTGTTGGCAACCCTGACATAAAAAAATTATTTTCTTACTGCCTGATAACTGGTTAACCTCCAGCTAACTGGTTATCCATTATTAACGACAGACCCTGTATATAAGCTCCCGACATCAACCGTTAGGCCGCGGCCCGCCAGGCATGATCAACCAGACTGGTCGGAGGATCTGCCCTTTGTGTTGGAGGGACATTACACCCTGTTCCTCCACATATCGAAAGTCCAGCAGCAAAACCAGAACCACATACCCTGATCTTTTGCATACAAAATATTATCTGCTACATTAAGTAAAGCTGTAGAAGTACCACGTCGCTATCGGAACCCAGATTGGAGTGTTGGTAAGATGTCATTTTTCTCAAGAAAATCTGCTAACTGCTTTCACACTACTTTTATATAACCTTGGATAGACACGGTAGAATACTTATTGGCTGAAGGTCTTTTATATGCACCGGGTTTGCGTTCTTAGGCAGCGGCCTAACAGCCATCTTTCAGACATCAGGAAATAAAGCCGATTGTATAGAAGTGTTAATTATATTTGTAATAGCTGGCAGTGTGTGAGGCAAAGATAATAATAACATTTCTAAATTCACGTCATCGCAACCCTCTGCCTTTGTTTTAAGACCAAATATATGTTTCTGAATAACTCTTACTTGCTTCTCTCTTGTTCTACTGACAACGTGTGTGCGAAATTTCATGATGATTGGTCGAGTAGTTAAGGTGTGAAAGCGTAACAAACAGACTCACATTCGCATCTATAATATTAGTTAGGAGTAATTTCGGGAAAAATCGACTATGCTGAGTCGAATGGCGTTGACCGCAAGTCTCTAGCTCTTACGGTTCTTGAGTTAAAAGATAGTATCACGTGACCTTGAGTTCAGAGGTCAAAGGTTATAGTTATTTCGGGGATATATCGTAAATCATAAATCATAAATCATTTATTCATTCAATCAATCGACAATATATTGACTATGCTGAATCGAATGACGTTGACCGCGAGTCTCTATCTCTTACGGTTCTTGAGTAGAAAGTTATATAACAGACAGACGGACGGACGGACAAAGCTGTTGAATAAGAGTTTTGCCGAACTCTAAAAACAATGTAAACCATAAATCTTAAAAATAGTTTTCAAACAAAACTAGGTGGAAAATGGCCGTTCTCCCTCCATTTAGAAAACAAAAGGTAAAGCAACTTTATAGTACGACATAATTTTGCTGCAGAGCGGAAATAGGTCATATGGAGGGGAGGGAGAGGGCAGCTAGTCGGTCTGGCGCCTTCCGTATGCCACTAAGATGTATTATGGTTTAAATTATCATATTTTATATTTAGTTTAACGTTTGCAAAGGCTTTGGCGCCATCTTGGTTCAGTTGTCGTTTCAATACTGTCAGTTCGCCAAATGTTGTGAGTTTATACCCATAAGTAAATAATTGTGTGTTCCATGTAGTTGTGTCGAGTCTGGATGTTCTTTATGTCCGTTGTTAGGATGTTTGTAATTCCCTCGCGAAACAGGAATTTTTAATAGCACGGCAGAAATCATTACTAAAAACGAAAACGTAACAATAAATGTATCGGTACCCTTATTATTTATTATTTTTATTGAAAAGCAACTAAATACAAAGTCCATTTTTCTAATATTAATGCGAAAATAATTCTGTTTATCTGTTACGCTATCACAGATAAACCATTGAACCAATATCGATGAAATTATGTAAGAAGATAGCTTGTATCCTAGAGAAGAAGTCGGTGGTATTCACGCGGGCAGAAACTACTAATCTATAAAATGTTTGTAACGTTACAAAATAATACTCATACATTTTCCGTTACGAACATTTACATCTATGTATCTCGGTATTATCTCTAAAAGAAAATGTTTGTATAATATTGTCTTCTATTTACGCGAATATTATTCATTGAAATTAAACTGCTATATACGGATTTTATCGCGTTGTTTATTTGACACTTTATTACAAAATTTTGAAAATTGTTACACTATTACTACTATTAAACTTTACTAATTTTTAAGCTAATTAAATTATTATTAAACTATATAGATTTAATTTATTTTTACACTTTGCCCCGTGACCATGGCTGCTGAAAAGCAACCGAAACGTCGGGGAAATTGTAAAAATAAATTAAATCTAAATAGTTTAATAATAATTTAATTAGCTTAAAAATTAGTAAAGTTTTATAGTAGTAATAGTGTAACAATTTTCAAAATTTTGTAATAAAGTGTCAAATAAACAACGCGATAAAATCCGTATATAGCAGTTTAATTTCAAAAAATGTTTGTAATGAAGAATGTGTACATATTTCATTATAAAAATATTATTATTATTATTAATTGTAATTCCTATCCAGTCTCAGAGTCATAGATATCTGAAATCGTAGATATTCTCCTAAATTAGGTAAAAGCGTTACCATTTGCTATTTTTGCAATTGTGCTAAGTACTTATTAGTTCAAAGTGCATAATATATTATTCTGGATCAGATATTCGACGATTTTCAATGAGTGTCATATTATTATCTAATGTATAAATAATATAATTGGATTTAAACACATTTTATTTTTATTACAAGAATTGCCCTTTAACATAGCTGTTAATTAAAATACATACATTTGGTAAATAAATGATACAATTAATATCGTGAAGTTATTTGAAATATAGAGAAACATGCCTTATCGCTCTCACAGAGCGAGCGCGCCTCGCCTCATTACGACACCATTTCTACTACGTATGTATACTAACGTGTTTTTGTAACTATTTACTTAACTAGCTGACCCGCGCAACTTCGTCTGCTTCACATAAGAGAATTTCTCCCGTTTTGGCAGCATTTTTCATTCATGCTCCGCTTCTATTGGTCGTAGCGTGATGTTATATAGCCTATAGCCTTCCTTGATAAATGGGCTATTTAATCTAACATTAAGAGGACACACTGAAAAAATGCACTAACTTTCATCGAATAGTATAGGACTATGAGAAGACTAATTAATCTAGAATTTTGATATAAGTAAATTGATGTCTTTAACTAGAATTTCCTAGCTCAAAAACACGATATTGTGATTTTGGCTCGATCATAATTATTTTCGAAAACTCCTCTGAAAAATTACTATTTTTTTGAAATTACAAGGAAGTTACACTATCATTATGCTTAGGAATTCCTCAAATATATTCGTAACATCAATATAAGTGATTTGCTAGCTCATTATTTGCATAACTAAAACCAATCATTTTTAAATAATATTCTAAGATTTTTTAACAATTTCTGAGCGCTCTCGATCATTGCAGGCGCATCGCAATTTTAGACCTTATGACCGCTATTTAAGGATTGATACACAATGAGGGTCATTGGGGCGGATATGGGCGGAGCTATTCTAAACGATAATTTTCGCGGTGTCCCCTTAAATTATTTTTCAATTCGTACCAGTAGTTATTGAGATTAGCGCGTTAGCTAGTTACAATTTTTGTAAGCAAATTCCAGTAACACTTTTTGCGTGACCTGGAATCGATACTCGATGGCGTAGTGGTCAGTGTAACCGACTGCCACGCCTGAGGTCGGGGGTTCGATGCCCGCACAAGTCAAACATTTGTGTGCATAGATATGGATGTTTGTTTTGGTCTGGGTGTTTCTATGTATAATATGTATGTATTTACAAAAAAAATGAGTCCCGACCTGTCCACCCACTGGATTTTACCACTGGTGTGTGGAGGGGTAATTCATATGTATATATATATGTATGTTCATCTTTTTTCTATTGCCTTTGGTGGCAGACGAGCTAGTGGTCCACCTGATGGAAAATGGTAACCGCTGCTCATGGACTTCAGCAATGTCAGGACATAGCAAAGCCGCTGCCTACCGTGAAAGAAGAACTCTCTTTAAACCTCGTTTGAAGAAGGACATATCATAGCGCTCGGGAATCTAAATCTATTGTCTAGTTCCCATAGTACAAGCTCTGCTTAGTTTGGGCTAGATGGTGTTGTGTGTGTGATAGAATATTAAACACAGCGGCTGTATTTGCCACCGCTGCGACACCAAGAAATAATAATAATAATAATAATAATAATAATAATAATAATCTTTATTGTTCAGAAAAAAATACGTAGGTAAGACAAATAAATCGCTGGTCTCCGTCTCCACACTAGGATTCCCTGCATCGTGGAGACCAGTCTCTTTCGTCGTGGTTCAAAAGACATAATATAACATATCGCACTCTTAATAAAACAAAGACTTATCTCAGAATTTTGGATTAAACAAATTTGAACTCTATTGCAGTGATTTAACACAAATATAATATTAGAATTTAACATATACAATTAGAGTTCAAATTGCCTTACTTTCAAATTTCGAGTTAAGTCGCTGTTTTATTAAGAGTGCGATATACGTACAATAAAGGAAAAGTTAAACAAAAGCAAAAATTATATGGTGAATACAATATGGCGCCTTGCACTAAGTGCGTACCAAAGTATGAGTAGTGTGATGTTGGTGTGTGTTTTGTGTGCGTGTGTTTGTGTGTGTGTGTGTGTGTGTGTGTGTGTGTGTGTGAGTGTGTGTGTGTGTGTGTGTGTGTGTGTGTTTGTGTGTGTGTGTGTGTGTGTGTGTGTGTGTGTGTATGTGTGTGTGCGTGCGTGCGTGCGTTCGTGCGAGCGTGCGTGCGTGCGTGCGTGCGTGCGTGCGTGCGTGCGTGCGTGCGTGCGTGCGTGCGTGCGCGCGTGCGTGCGTGCGTGCTTGCGTGCGTGCGTGCGTGCGTGCGTGCGCGCGTGCGTGCGTGCGTGCGTGCGCGCGTGCGTGCGTGCGTGCGTGCGTGCGTGCGTGCGTGCGTGCGTGTGAGTGTGTGTGTGCGTGAAAGAATTTAAATATAATTATATATTTAAATTCTTTAGACCCGAATATTCCCAAAGGGGTAGGAAAAAGTGAATCACCTCCATATATACGAAGCAAACGTTAGAATTAGACTGCAAGGGTGGCGTTGTGGTTAAAATAGTCGCCTTGCTGTTACTGTGCCGAGTGTTGTGGGTTCGATTCCCACACGGGACAAAAATTTGTGTGATCTACAAATGGTTGTTCCAAGTCCGAGTGTTCTTTGCGTCCATTGTCTGAATGTTTGTAAAGTCAACCGTGTCACAGGAATGATTCCTAGTGTTGTCTTTTTTAACACGCTTTTATTAGCTCCACCTGTATGTTTGTTTGTTTGTTAGTTTGTTTGTTTGTAACCGACTCCTTTAGACTTGATTTTGACCCACTTGAAACGGTCAGATTTATTTAAACGTTGTAGACTTATCAAGGACCGATGACAATACAATAATATGATAAGATTATCTCATTATCCTGATTAGGATCGTCAGGATTAATGATTTTCTCACAGATCCTTTGCGTGAGAGCGATAGATATAGAGCAAACGCGTGGTCTGCGCATGCGTACCTTTCTGATTCGAGCACTAGGCTCGGAAAATTAATATTTCACGTGAATATTTTATACAATAATTACAAATTGAAAAAAAAATTATATTTAAAAAAACTAAAAATCACGCTTTATTTAAAAAACCAGACTAAAAGTGGAATACATTTCTTTTAATAACTCTGTATAAGGATAGAGTGATTAATAAAAGAAATAATTTTAATGTAAAAAACTGTCGAGTGCTTTCTAAGATAATTATTTTGATAATGACGCTACTTGGTGTGCATACATTATTGATATTCCATTTCATATATCTTAGAAAGCACCCCACGCTTTTTTACATCAATCGCCAATGGATAAGGCATTAAACTTGAGATCGAGAGATCGCGGGTTCGATTCCCACTCATTGCCCTACCGACGGGAACCCACTCCTCTCACAAACATCCTAGCTTCGCTGGAGAGGTTAACAAGAACACTACGCACCCTTAATAAAACAGAGACTTATCTCAGTATTTTGGATTAAACAAATTTGAACTCTATTGTAAAGATTTAACACAAATATAATATTAGAATTTAACATATACAATTAGAGTTCAAATTGCCTTACTTTCAAATTTCGAGTTAAGTCGCTGTTTTATTAAGACTGGGACTAGTAATCGTTGAAAAAATAATACTTTAATTATTTTCAGGTTACTTTTTTAGGTTACTGTAACCATAATAAAACTAGTAAGTATTAATTTCTCAATTTTATTATTTCTTAGTATATATTATAATTTAATAACTTTAAACATAATCTTTGACAGTACAAATCGTTACATAAATAAATGTATTATACCTAATATATATTCCGGATTTTTGTTTGCATAGGTTGTTTAGTGGTTTAAGTAGTCAACACGACTATTGGCGCCCGTAGCAGGTTCAGTGCTCAAACAAAACAAAAAAATCAATTGAATATAATTAACATTCAATAAGTACTGTTTAATTCACAAATAAATTATTTACCCTAACAAGACTACTATATCACTCAATAAATAATAATTTAGCCTCTTAACTGTCCACTGAGAGACATTTAACGATTACTTAAGTGTCTTTAAGTAAAGATGAACCCTTAAGTCATAATCATATGCCTGAGTGCGACAGTAAGGAGCAATTTATCAATCACGAGAAAAACTATACCTCAGAAATAAATTGATTAACTTGGCAGATTTTGCGTAGAAAATGTGTAGTAAACGATTGAGAGATAGGCTTTATGAGTCAACTTGCGACCCACCCCGGCTTCGCACGGGTAGTACAAAACCTTATTAAATTATACACCTAAACCTTCCTTATGAATCATTCTGTCTATTGGTCAAAACTGCATAAAAATCTGTTCAGTACTTTTTTGTTCATACTGCACAGACGCGGCAATGTCTTTGTTTCATAATATGTAGTGATTTATCAATCACAAAGGAAGCTTTAGATACATATTTGACATCTTAACAGGTCTTACCAAAGAAATGAATTTATTCTTCAGGTATAATTTATCCCACGATTGATAAATAATTCCTAAGCGTAGCAACTAGGCTGCTAATTTCGAAACATAATAGGGAACTAGCACAGTTATAGTAATTTTCTTTAATAGATTCCCATAAACCTGCATCATCGATATCTTTTTAGGCTTAAACAAAATAGCTACAGGGTCATCCGAGTTAACACAACTAACTGAATTAGGTACTATTTTAAAAGGCATATTATCTGAATTCAACTTTGGACTCTTTAGAATAGATTTCAAATTAACATTAGCAGGCAGATCGCAATAAGCATCTTTTGGAATTACAAATGTTGAAGTCTCCTCCAATATGTCTGCGGCTCTTTGACAAGGTATGTTAAACATAGGATTAGCTATGGCTTGTCTTAGTTTGTCTACTTGACCGAAACTTTCAAACAATGGTTGGTTATTTTTGCAGTCGTTCTTTCTCGATCTGAATATAGGCATAGTAGCTGATGGATTATTTGATTCCTGATTGTCATTAATATTATTCTCTTTAACTTTAGCCAAAGCTGCGGATATCTTAGCTAGAATCTTGCTGTAATCTTCTGTCTTATTCTTAGGAGCATCTTCTTTAGTAAAAGCGTTTTTCGGTATACAGTTATTGCCTCCCAACGCTTCTTTGATTGGTTCGAGTCTTTCTTCTACAATAGTATCTATATCTGGCATATCAGGGCATTGGAGTTCGTTCGTTTCTTTAATTTCTTCTAGAATTTTATCACATTGATTCTTCTCTATGTCGTCTGCTAGAAGGTACTTGATGATCTTGACTACGTTGAGGAGTCTTTCTTTCTTTATTCCTGATGAGCTTTTGATCATCTTAAGGGTTGGTAGGAGTTCCTCCCATTGTGTGTTGCACGGCATTGATGATATTGTTGATGGGTTCTGCATCATCAGTGGTGTGGATGTGATGTAATCCATGGTCTGTGATGTAGCTCCCTGGAAAATATATATACATATACTTACATCTTATGCATCTCCAAAGGTATCAGCTAAGTTAAGATTCATTTAATACTTTGCCTCTATCATCGGGCAATGTTACTAAATTCTGACCAAGTAAATGTTGCTAGTCAGAATGTTCTGACAAAAAAGCCACATAATTCTATGTGTGAACCAGGATTTGAGCTCAAGACCCTATTACACACGACTTAACCTTATCTCATTTAACAATAAGGTAGATTTGAGTCTGTATGTTAAATCATTCAGTTTAAAGTATTTTGTCTGCACAAAAGGTGCATTGGTTAAAGTTGTCACTCCGACACTGCCAGGACAGAGTCCGGGGTTTTAGGTTCGATCAATATGGGACAAATATATGTGTGATTCACAAACAGTTGTTCAGGGCTGGCTTTGTTTGTAAATACAAATAAAAACACAGCTCAGAGCAAGTGTAAAGTCATCAGTTAAGAAGAAAGATATTTCTCAAAGATATACTTTATTAAAATTATATATTAATATAAGTAAAAAATTTAACACAGCATTATTATTCATAAAATATTAGGCAATATTTAGGTTCCCAGATAATACAGGCAATAGAATGCCTCTATAGCGGATTCGAATCCCGAGTCAGGCCAACATAAAGTTATTCTGTTAAGTAATCTCAGTACGAGCCTGGAGTTAGTAAGTTGGCGGTGTTGGACACCCTCTTGCCCCGAAAAGCACTTAAAATCGTTGGCCCTGCGCCTGATCTTACTCTGGTTGTGTAGGATTGCTGTCCCACCGGATAATGAGAGTTAAGTAACAAAGAGTGCACTTGTGTTTGCGCATACACTTGTGCACTATAATATCGTCGTGACCGAAATACCGACTGGAGACAATATTATTATTATGTACATACAATACAATGGCTAAACCAGGAACTTATGATCCAGCTATCTAGCGTAAACTAACATCATCAAACCAACTACACGATCAATTAAAAAATAAATTATACTCACATTTAGAACCACACCTAAAACAAATATAAAAATATAATACTCCATTTTACTAACAAAACTAAGACACAACAGACTTCAACTAATTATAAATTATCAATATGTCTTCCGATTAAATAATAGTATGTTTTTGTATGGATATTTTATCGATTACTACATCGCAATATCAATATTATAATCGATCGATTGCATAAAACACATATAAATAAATCGAATGTTTCGCATCACTAATTGGAAATGACATTGATTTTTGGAATACCAAATTTAAAGTGAAGCTTATCAGTAAAATGCAATTTGCGACTTCTAGTTCCGATTGCATATTTATACTCCAACTTGCGATAAGTGGTCGCCTCTCCGTTGCCTCTACGTCGAGTGTTGTAAGATTTTTTGACAATTTGCCCATACTAAGAATAATTCGTGTGTTGTGTGAACTTTACAAACATTCAAACAACGGATACAAAGAACATCCATAAAGTCGTTTATCTATACTAATATTATAAAGATGAAGAGTTTGTTTGTTTGAACGCGCTAATCTCAGGAACTACTGGCTCGAATTGAACAATTCTTTTAGATAGATAGACGAAGGCTATGGGCAATATAACATCACGCTACGACAAACAGGAGCGGCGCATCAATGGAAAAATTTGCAAAATTCTCTTATGTGAAGCAGACGAAGTTGAGCGTGTCAGCTATTAATAAAAATGTACAACTAAAACTTATAAACTGGTGAAATATTCAGTTAATTACTTCTCATCCTATTTTGCGAAAGTGAGTAAGAGAATCTGAAAAAATGTCGACAGAATCACTAAAGCGATTGAGTAGCTTGCACAATCGAGAAATAGGAGATGCAGTGCCAGTAATACACAATTCTAATATTTTTTTCTGTTTTGGTTTGTATAGCGAGCAGTCATAAATTAGTAGACAACCGTTGCCTCAAGTTCGAACCCAAAAGGCGCATGACATATCAAACTTATGTTCGTTGTGTTTGTGTAATTGTAATTGGACTCCCTTTTCCGCATTTGAACTCTAAGTTGGTCTATTATGCGTGAGAGTCGGCCGGTTACAGAGATAGCCAGCCCAAATCCGCCCAGAAGCACAGAAGTTTCCTGGGGTCTTCGCAGGCTTCGCGGAGTGACCTCGGGTTGTTGAGGATTTCCTTACGTTGTGCTGTTACTCCCACACATTCCAGGACTACATGGGCAGTAGATTCTTCTTCGGTCATTGTGAGGAAACCTGCGTGTCTACGAGATTTCCATAATAAATATATGTAAAGTCTGTCAACCGCAATGGGCCAGCATGATGGACTATGGCCTAACCCTTCTCACAATGAGAAGAGACCCGTGCCACGCAATGAGCCAGTTTAATACAGGGCTGATATTATTATTATATTTGGTTTTCCTTCGCAAAATATGAAGATTCCGGACCTCAACTGACAGCATAGCGCTTACCTTACAGATTTACAGCAAACCTATGGCCTAGTGTATCATAGAAACGGTAAAATAGTTCTTTCAGGTTAGCTAAAAGTCTGCAGTATTTAGTAACAGTGATAGAAAAATTGCTTCATGCATCACGTAGTTGCCTGTTTTATATGCAGGCTAGTATGCGAATCTAATTGCAAATTTTCAGACATGGACATATAATAATAATATCAGCCTGTATTAAACTGTGCCACTGTAGGCACGAGCATCTTCTCAAAGTGAGAAAGATTAGGCAATAGTTCACCACGCTGTCCCAGCGCGGGTTCACTGCGTTGACGGTCTTCACATATCTTCGAGAACATTCTCAATCATGTAAGCTTTCTCGCGACGTTTTCCTTCACCGTTAAAGCAAGTGATAATTAACTATTTAATACGCCATAACTTAGAAAAGTCAAAGATGCGCGCCTAAGGATCGAACTTGAGACCTCTGCGTGGCAATCCAACGTTCCCCCACTGGGATATCGCTGCTGTGACATAAACTTAAGGAAGAAAAATACCTGCAGGCAAACAAAGACATCACTACATATTATAAAACAAACTCCCTCGCCGCGTCTGTTGGCGATAATCTTAAAAACTACTGAACGGATTTTCATGCGGCTTTCACCAATAGACAGAGTGATTCATGAGGAAGGTATAAGTGTATAATTTGTTAGGGTTTTGTACTATCCGTGCGAAGCCAGGGCGGGTCGCTAGCGATGACATATTTATAAAGAAATAAGGTTACACCATACATTAGAATGCAAGCTACTTAGAAAAAATGTCACCATTGATTTGTGAAATTACTATTATTATGAAATATAATAAGTATAAATAGTGAAGAATACTTTGGAACTATCATTCTAGTCTTGTGACAGTACTAAGCAAAAATGAAATTCTTCGCCATCTTTTTCTTCGTGGTGCAGGCTGTTCTCTTGCAGGTAAGCTTTTGAGTTTGTTATTGGCATTTCATCGCTATCAGAATTCGCCCAGTGGTCGAAATTCGACCGTAATTTTAATATTAATTACTGTTCCTTATTCATAAAACTTTAACTATACGAAGCACTCCTTCTTGCGCGCAATATGCAATATGTGCAATATCTGATCCGCTATTTAGAGTATCCTGGAAGTTTTCATAAAAGACCGCAGCTGAACAATTTTGTGTTGTGTTTCTGTATGTTGGCTGGCTGGCTTAGATGGCTCCATAATGTACACAAACAGGCATTACAGAATGATCGGCTAATAATGATTGAAGAGCGCATGTTAACAAAAAATAACAATCGTATATTTGAACACTTTATAAAACATAATGACTGGTCTTCTATGGGCATACATACTTTTCTTTGTAAGTCTAATAAAGCGTTCAAACAAAGTTTTAAAAAGCGAAAGGTCAAAATACATCTTAGACGAAATAGTATTGGAGTAAAGTGAATAACAAAGGGTATAAAAATAGTAAGTAAAATGACGTGTTTTATGTACGAGTAATGGAAATAGTTATAACAGTAGTATTTTAACATATAGGAATAATTATATTCGCCTATATCACAGAGTTGTAAAAACCGCGAAAATAAATTAATGGTATTCTAAATCAATTATCTAGTGCAAAAAACGTCAGCAAAGAAATATGGCAGGTTGTGAATCGTCAGGGGAATAAAACAAAGAAAAAGTCTTTTAAAAAATATATTCTGTCATGTAACGATAATACCGTAAAGGAACCACGTGATGTGGCAAATAAATTGATTGAACAATTTAATTATAAACAGCTTTTAAGTGGAAATTATACAAATGAAGCTTTACTATACTTGCAAAATGGTACGTTAAGGGTAAATGATATAAAGTCTTTATCACATATAACGCCTGATGAAGGTATAAAAACAGTTATAGGAAAGCCACTGGAAAAATCAAGTGGGTACGATGAAGTTCAAATTTCAGTAATAAAACTTCATGTTGAAATATTAGCTCAACCTCTATCTTGTTTTTTCAACAAATGCATAGACGAGTGTATATTTTCTGAACAACTAAAAATTGCTAAAATTGTGCCATTATATAAGAAAGGCACTAGAACTGATCTAAAAAATTATAGGCCATTTTCAGTTCTTCCGACAATATCAAAAATATTTGAAAGGCTCTTAAAACGTAAACTTCTCAGCCACTTTAAGAGAAATGGAATAATAAATAGTAGACAATTCGGCTATCAAAAACACGTAGGAGCTGTAGACGCTATAAATGTTTTAATTAATGATGTGGTTGAAAGTATGAACAATAAAATGAAAGTAGCTGCGGTTTTTTTAGATCTCAGCTCTGCCTTCGACACGGTGGACCATGACATTCTTCTTATGAAAATGGAACATTACGGGGTTAGAGAAAAGGCATTAGATTTATTTAGATCATACTTAAAAAACATAACAATGTACGTAGAAATTAAAGATATTGATAAAAATAATAATCAACAAGCATACAGATCTCAAATGGTTACAGTTATAACTGGCGTCCCACAGGGATCCATACTGGGTCCTATTCTGTTCCTATTTTTCACCAATGACTTGATAAATTACGTAAATGTATTGCATTCTAATACAAGACTTGTCGTTTTTGCAGATGATACAAATACCGTTTTAAGTGCAAATAATAATAATAACTAATGCTTTTTCAAAAGGGGTTTATTGCTAATAAATTGGTAATAAATTAAAAAAGACAAACATTATGTTATTTAAACCCATTTGTTGGTGCAAAGACGATTTAGACATAGTTTTAATTAATGATAAAATTGAATTTGTAAATACAGTCAAGTTCTTAGGTGTACACATAGACTCCTTAGTGAATTGAAAAAACGAGTTAAACGCTGTTGACGGAGAAATTTTATCTGCTTGTTATGCACTTAGGAGTTTATGAGATACGAATCATCTGAAGTCAGTATATTACGCGTTGGTCAAGTCAAAGCTGAGGTATAGTATTCAGCTTTGAGGCAATAGCTACAAATATAACAGCTACAAAGCTTTTGTATTACAAAAAAGAGGAATTAATACCATTGTTCGCATACTCCAATGGGAGTCTTGTCGGTAACACTTTAAAAATCTTTCATAATTTACAGTACCGAGCTTTTATATATTTACAGTGTTGAATAATTTTGCTAAAAACATACATAAATTTGAGACAGAAAATGATAGACAGATTAGAGTAACCACTAGGACAATTCACTTAAAATTCAAAATAATGACGAGATATTGTCAAGCATAATGCACAATACCAAGCTGTAAAATTATTTAACTGTTTACCCAATGATTTAAATATTTTAAAAGACAGATTAAGAACTTTCTATTAGCAAAATGTTTCTACTCTGTTGATGAATTTATTAATATGACTTGAATTTTTATAGAGTTATTACTTTCTTTCATTATTATTAATTTTATAAACATGACATTGGTTGGTTATCGTTAATTTTATATATAACTGATGCTGTCATGAATTAAATTTAATTTTTAAATTTTGTTTATTATTGTAAATTTTATCATATAAATTGACATGATGTGAATTTATACAACTATTGTAATGATTTAAATTATTTAAATTATTTGATAATGATCTTGCCTAATTTCATATATTTTTGTTGTGTATTGTGTAAAAATATTGTTCCTATATGAATTATGTTATGTTATGTTATTTTATGTATAAACATTCGAACACAATTGTAAATTGCTAATGAGTAAATGAAATGATGATGATGAGGCAGATTTCCAATGATCATTACAGAGCTTTTGTGTTGACGCCAAAGGGATCGTAGACCTATATCCCTTGCGTTAAATTTGTGTGGCTATGTTATAAGGTCAGCACGGTTTGTAGTCGCAAGTAAAATTATAACATCGTTGTTGATCTCCTAGAACTCATGTCTAGAGGAGTATCTTTAGCAATGATTTTGTTAGCTTATTTTCTTGCTTTTTGCGTGCTTGTGATTCCGATGTCCTGCAATATTCGTTGTCTACCAACAGCCAAAATAGTTAACGTGCCCATAACGGCCATGATTCCTTTGCCAATTTACACCGCATGTCATTCCCAAGTTCATTAATTTAATAAGCTTCTCATGAGTGTGCGTTGCATGTATTTTTCACATGTCATTTGTATTATAACTGAAAGGCCCCTTTTCAAATATAATAATAATAATAATATTCTACCACATACACACAACACTGTCTAGCCCAAACTAAGCAGAGCTTGTACTATGGGTACTAGACAATGGATAAACATACTTATATACTTTTTTTTTTGTAAATACATACATATTATACATAGAAACACCCAGACCAAGACAAACATCCATGTTCATGCACACAAATGTTTGACTTGTGCGGGAATCGAACCCGCGACCTCAGGCGTGGCAGTCGGTTACACTAACCACTACGCCATCGAGGCCGACGTATGATGTACGTGTTTCATTTATTTATATATCTTTTGTATTTATTAGAAATACTTGTTGGGTATGGAAAACGAGGATGAATTCTACTAATATTATGAATGTGAAAGTTGGTATACAGATATTTTAAATGTCTGTTATTTAGTCGCATATATACTGTGCAATATTTATATATAAATGAACTTGGCTTACAACTAGAATATGTCTTGGATACTTGGGATACTTTTCATCTCCTTCATATCCTATATTGTGTATTACTTATGGTACAAGCTTAGCTTCAATACACTTAACTTAGCATTTAAACGTTAAGTTAAAGACGTGTATACTAACAAACCACATGCTGATTTACTCCAAACAGTTGTTGATCATAACAGAATTAGCATCCTTTATTAGCATTTAGCATAAATGACAGGCAATATGTATAGCCATTTATTAATAAAGTACTAAATATAATCCCTAAATTTCGGCAGATATACTAACATTATAATTATGTTTTCTTGGTATTTTCCAGAACGCCTACGGCCAAATTATCCGGACTACTGCCGTGTCTTCGCCAATCATCGCTCAGCCGAGCGTTGCCAGCAGCTTGGCTGACACTCTTTCTCTTCTTACTGTCAGCAGCCTGCTGGCTGAAAATCTACCTCTGAATCCGAACGTGATTGCTGCCGTACCAGTGCCAGTGGTTGCTTATGGCGGCTGTGGATGCGGCGGCTGTGGATGCGGCGGCTGTGGATGCGGTGGCTGTGGATGCGGCGGCTGTGGATGCGGCAACTATGGATACGGCGACTGTGGATGCAGTGGCTATGGATACGGCGGCTGCGGATGCGGCAACTATGGATACGGCGACTGTGGATGCAGTGGCTATGGATACGGCGGCTGTGGATGCGGCGGCTGTGGATGCGGTGGCTGTGGATGCGGCGGCTATGGATGCGGCGGCTATGGATGCGGCGGCTATGGATGCGGTGGCTGTGGATGCGGCGACTATGGCATATGCTATAATAACTACATTTACTAAAGGTTTCCAGAAAATACTAAATTGGGGTGGAATAGCGTGTGTTAATATTTAGCTCTATTAGAAGATAAATCAAATATTTTAGGCCAAAGTAACCAAGCACTTTAGTTCGAATATATACATATAAAGACGGCGAACGATTTGTTTCTAGAACGTTCATTGAATATTCGATGACTCAAATACCTTATTTCGCATAAAATATATATAGCGTCAGCCGACTTGCTTTTCGAAACACGATATATATGTATAAATATATATATATATATATATATATATATATATATATATATATATATATATATATATCTCTCTCTCTAGTAATATAAACACGACAGTCACCAGAACATATCATTACAAAAGCATTGATGAATTTTGGCGATTCTGAATCGCGATATAAAATTTTAATAATATCACACCATGAGAAATCACTGTCACATCTGAAAAATTTCCTTGCTATTGTAAATGTTAAAGGAATTACGATATGCTGAAACTGCCATCTCTGCCTCTAATTGATATGCAACTCCATTTAGTTTTACTTTCACTGCACTGTACAATCAATCGCCCTTATTTGGCATGAAAAAAGGACTGGCAACATTCTCATATCGTAGGCAGATTTTAGAGCATAGCGTGGTAACATAAAATATACATAGGTGGAGAGTAAATATCAATTACTACATTTAAAATTATAAAGTCATTTATTATTTGTCTATGTGTGTGCCTTGTTTTCGTTCGTTATATAGCGGCCTTTCTGTATCTATTTAGTCTGTGACGTAGTTTGTTCATAAACTAACACATTTTTAATCCTGATTTAATTTTGTGGTGAATGTAGCTGTTTGATTTATGTGATAATTGATTTGAATATAAAATGTTTTATTTATTAAAGTAATAAGTTAACTATTTTATTACCGATATAGTTAACTAATTAGTTTAATATACATATTAAAACATTTTATAATCAATATAATTTTGTCACATATATATGGCAATTGCGACAATAGTTTAAGATTTAATACATCTTTGTGTCATCTATCTATATTCTTACGATGGTCATAGTAGGCAAATAAAAATAGTGTGTGTATTATAACTGCTCGTCTATTATAATACTGTTTAACAGCTGCGCTGGCAGATTAAAATCTGTATGACGACCTATTCCAATGTATCATATAATTGATATGATATGGGCACTACTTCCTATAGTGTGACTGCCCGTCAAGCAGGTACAGTAACAGTGTGCAATAGATAGCATGTCTGTCAGTAGCATACCCGTCAATTAGCATAAAAATATAAATTAAAATATGTATATATTAAAATATGTATTTATATAAATTTCGTTATATAGTACTCATAGTACAAGCTCTATTTAGTTTGGGGCTAGATAATTGGTGTTAGTACTTATTATTATTATTAGTCATCGCCTAATGATCGTCCCAAGTATAAAACGGCAATCTAATTTGAAATAAATTTACGAAATGTAGGTGTGCTACAGGACAGTCTATATATTATACATGTTTTGCAGGGAAACCTGCCTACCGATAACGTCGCGAGCGCAGGAGTGTGGCTCGGGGCGGGGTATTTTGTAACTGCTTATATTTATGTGCATGCGCCACTGTGCACTAATAAATATATAAATAAGTAGGTATTTTACAATTACTCGTCAATAATATGTTAACGAAATAATACGTAAATATATGTATAAACGTTAGATACTATGAGAACCTCATGCGTTAGGGCAACGTCCCCATAGTAAAAATTTTGTATTACTTCTTACAATCATGCATTATTTACTTAAGTTATATATCTGTTGTCTATGTATTGTGTCAATAAGATGTCAACATATGTATTGTATATATAATGCGAAATATATAACATTTAAAAATAACACGTTTGTTTTTATTATCAGTTGTTACTGCACAAGTGAACGGTGATATGTCACGTTTATTTCTAACATACTTACATAAGAAAATGAAATATTGTTACAAAGATATTGTAGTGAATAAACTGTCCACAGCATATTTCGCCTTTTCTAGGTATGCGAATATTAATCCTTAATATTATAAATTCGAAAGTAACTCTGTCTGTCTGTTACCTCTTCACAGCTAAACCACTCAACCGATTTAGATGAAATTTGGTACAGAGATACTTTAAAATCTGAGGAAGGACATAGGCTACTTTTAGGTAGCAAGCGGGCGGAGCCGCGCGCAAAAGCTTACTAACTTATATTTAAAAGTCTTGAATTCTAGATTTAAATAGCCTATTATAGCTTACTAGCTGACACACGCAACTTCGTCTGCTTCGCATAAGAGAATTTTCTCTGTACTTTGCAACATTTTTCATTGATGCTTCGCTCCTATTGGTCATAGCGTAATTTTATATAGCCTATAGCCTTCCTCGATAAATTGACTATCCAACACTACAATAATTTTTCAATTTGACCCAGTAGTTCCTGAGATTAGCGCGTTCAACCAAACAAACAAACACTTTAGCTTTATAATATTAGTATAGATTACACCAACAAGACAAACTGATATGTGGCTCTAATTATCCTTAATCTGATTGCTCAAAAGTGTATATGTATGTTTATCCATTGTCTAGTACCCATAGTACAAGCTCTGCTTAGTTTGGGCTAGATGGTGTTGTGTGGATGTGGTAGAATATTATTATTGTTATACATAGTCTAGTTGCATAGATCTCCGATGGGGTAGGGAGGGGTACCTATCAGGGATGTTGCAGATTCAGTATTTTTGACATATGGTGCGGATGCAGATACGGATATTTAAAGGCTAACATCCGCAAAACGAGATGCAGTTCCCGATGTCCAAATCGATGCGGAAGCTTCGCAATTGCGGATGCGGATGCTGAGGAAAATTGTGCATCTTATTTAATAAAAAGTATCTAATATCACCTCTGCAGGTTCAAGCCTGTTTTGCAAAGGTTCATAAATTTAGCTATACCATTTTCTAATGTTTCTTAGACCTACATAGCCATGTGGTGGTTAGTGTAACCGTCTGAGGTCGCAGGTTCGATCCCCACACAAGTCAAACATTTGTATGAATGGATATGGATGTTTGTCTTGGTCTGGGCATTTCTATGTAGGTATAATATGTATGTATTTATAAGAACAATAGTATAAAATTATGTATGTTTATCCATTGTCTAGTGCCCATAATACAAGCTCTGCTTAGTTTGGGCTAGATGGTGTTGTGTGTATGTGATAGAATATTATATTATATATTTCTGGACAGAAAACTTCTATGGCACTTTGTCGACTCGAAAATTGAACCTGAGATCATTTATTACCGATGTACCATCAAGATGGTTATTACCCATAGTGTAGCCACTCCACACAGACTAGTGATAGAAAAGACTCCTTTAAGCTCTTTTTTAAGACTCGCCGTTTTATGGCTAGAAGGTTAAAATGCCAAATATCTCTCAAGCCCTCGAGGTTAATTCTAATTATGGCTTGTGGCTCATGAACCTTAAAGCCTAAAGATGTTATTATTATCTAACAAAGCTTATAGCTTCTTTTAAGACTAATATTTTTGAATTAAGCCTTAAGGTTTTAGATTCATTAAGACTGTGCCGAGCGAAATGTGTCAAAACAGGCGATCAAAGTTAAGTGAATAAAATCAACACTTTTTGTTTAATACAAATATAAAATATACATTTACCATAACAATTAATGTGTTTACAATTACTCAGTGTAAAATACTTAAAATAATTAATATTTACGCCTACAAAATTACGTAAATTTGCAAAAGCAAAAATGTAAAAACATAAGCTCGTGTTACGTGATTTTTAGATTATAACAGTAGAAATATATTCTATTTTACAGGTTAAACGAAACATAAATAGTTATATTACAATTTATCCGTCCCAAATATTTAAGTTATTGGTTGATAATAAAGATACATATTTATCAAAAAAGCACTTCAAATCCTCCATACGATTTTACTATGGCGGCCGCGCGCCGATTTGAATATGCGCCGCACGAGCTCTGTCATAATCTGTCTTATGCTCGGCGCAGTCTTAAGACCTAACGCTCTTTGGTTTATTTTTTATGATGAAGTTGGCAAATGTGCAAACGGATCGCCTGATGGTAAGCCCATGGTTTAATGAATTTCAAATGAAGTCCTCAACAAAAAAAAATACTTCAACGCTAGTATTGACAATAAATAGGTAACGTATTCGCTGATTTCAGCATGAATAGGCCGGCTCGCCCGGGGAAGGACTACCCTCTCACAGAATATCGACGTGAAATACCAGTATTCCTACTGTTGTGTTTCGTTCGGTGAGTGAGAGTGCCGGGGGCCCAATTACCCCTTTCCACCTTCCCGCTCCTTCTCCGTCCCACTTCCTTTCCTAAAGGGCAGCGGCAACGCGCAAGTGATGCCTCTGGTGTTGCAGGCGTCCATAGGCTACGGTGACCACTTACCATCATTGTGAATGCATAATGCTTCAAATCAATTAGCTAAAATATAAATAGTTCTTATTATGGTAGAAAATGAAGATGTATAGTATAAGAACCCACTTTTTTATCAAAATGTACATTCTTAAGGACCTTGTCTATACTAATATTATAAAGCTGAAGAGTTTGTTTGTTTGTTTAAACGCGCTAATTTCAAGACCTATACTGGTTTGAATTGAAAAATTATTTTAGTGTTGGATAGCCTATTTATCGAGGAAGCCTATAGGCTATATAACGTCATGCTACGACACACGGGGGCGGCGCAGTAACGATAAACGTGGGTGAAACCCCGGGCACACCTAGTTTTATAATATAAGGCTCGAGTCTTTTCTATCACTAACACAGATGAAGAAGTTACGACAGAACAACGATACTTAGCAGAAAAACCTAATGACACTGCCCGACCCAGGGACCAAACCTAGGAACTTATTACCAAGGCAACTTGTTACTGATATGGTCGGCCGAACCACAGATAATATTATAGTATTCTAACTAGGTAATATTATAAATGCGAATGTGAGTTTATTACACATTTTATCACACACTTAATTTCTTGATAAAATGTTTAATTGCAATATAAAACTTAGGTGTTTTCAATAATACTGCGAAATATAAACTGCTAAATAAATTATTATTATGAAATATGATCATCATGTAAAATGCTTATTAAACATTTAAAGAGTGATCTTCTTATCTTAACGAAGACTGACCATCTGCACAGGAGATATTATAGTGCACAAGTGTGTGCGCAAACACAAATGCACTCTCTGTTCCCTCACTCTCATGATCCGATGGGACGGTAATCCGACACGACCGGAGAGAGATCAGGCGCAGGACCAACGGCTTTACACGCTTTCCGAAGCACGGGGGTGTTTAACACCGCCAACTTCGTAACGCCGGGGTGCTATTGAGATTTCTTAACAGAAAAACCCAATAACTTTTTGTTGGCCCGACCCGGGATTCGAAACCGAGACCCCATGCACAGCAGTCGCATTCACTACCGCTGCGCCAAGGAAGCAATTAAATCGATGTGGCTTAAGTGGTCGCCTCGACTGCTACTGCGCCGAGTGTTGTGGGTTCGAGTCCCACAAAATTTTGAGTGATTCACAAATGGTTGTTCCGAGTGTGGGTGTTCTTTGTGTCCGTAGTTTGAATGCTTGTAAAGTCCCAAGTGACACAGGAATTATACCCAGAGCGGGAGTTGTCTTCTAAAGAAAAAAAAACCGGACTTTGTGACGCAATCACTGAATGTTATTAAAGAAAAGGGAACCACCAATACAGTCAGCAATAATAATTCTACTTAATATTTTAAATGCGAAAAAGGACATAGGCTTTCATCCAGGCAACAGTACTGTTGCCAAGAGAACGAAGACAAGGGAAGAAAGTAATAAAACAAAAAGATAATTAACAAAAAATTAAATGTATTAAACCAAACTTAAATAATCTGTGCCATCACACCGCCTCCAGCATTCACGATAGCAGTTCCAGCCGATGGTAGCCCACCATCCACCGCTACTGTGCCGTACACGGGAAAGCAACCCTTCACCCTGATGCTGCCACCGACTGGCAGGTCCCCAGTGACGGTGATATCGCCGAACTGTAGCGATGGTACGATCTCGGTGATGACTGGAGTGCCAGAGGCGACTGCTTCTGGTAACAGCTGTTGGTTGTAAGCGTTGAAGGTGTTCAGGGGTGTCTGTAGACCGATGGGGATTGTAACGGCATTCTGTAAAAAAGGTAGCATATTACTAAAATGTTTTAAAGACTTCAATTTTCGTGAAATCATATCTTTATTGTGAGAACTACTGAATTAAGATCCACTTATTCTTGTGAGATCAAATCTTTCTTTTTAACGACAACTCTCGCACTAGGAATATTTTCTGTATTGCGAAGGACTTTCAAACAACACAAAAGACAAAGACACAAATGACATTCAGATCCGCTACAACTATATGCGGGTCTCACACATTTTTGTACCGAGTGTTCTATTAAACTGTCCTAGGCATGGCCCCTTCTCGGTATGAGAAGGTTTAGCCCATAGTCCAGTCAGCCTTCACATATCTTCGAGAACATTAAGGACATGCAGGCATGCATGCACTGTAGACATGCAGGTTTCCTTGCAATCTTTTTCCGTTAAAGCGTTTTCTCCCGAGGGTACTACTTATAAACTCTTCTAGGCACGGGACCCTGCTCAGTGTGAGAAATGGTAGGTTATGGTCCACCACGCTGCCGCTGCGAGTTGGCAGACTTCACACATCTTCGAGAACATTCTAGAAAACTGTAGACATGCAGGTTTCCTTACCATGTTTTTCGTTGAAGCAAGCGATGAATAAACTATTTTACGCACATAACTTCGAAAAGACAGAGATGCATTCCTTAGAATTGAACTCGAGGCCTCTGCGTGTTATTGTAACGGTCTCCCATTAGACCGCTTCTATGTGTGTAATAAGCAGTGAACGGTAATGAAACATGGAATCATTCTCATCGCCTAAAAATGGCGATACTGAATCTACACAAAGTGGCGGGGCTTAATAAAATTAAGCCGTGACGCTATAGTAACGTATAATTATATCAATAGGTTTGAATTCTTGACACTGACAGCAAGTAAATGAACTGTAAAACAGAACAGCTAAAAGCTATCTTGTTACATTAACAGTAACGTCCATTGTTGAGTAGTAGGGTTGAGTAAGTAGCTGTGGTGTCAATTATAAACTGCGGTTAGTATAAAAGTACTGCTTCCATGTTTTATTAACGTTTACTGTTAATAAATGTTGAAAACTTACTTGAATTGTGAACAGCAGACAGAATACTAAAGCTCCTTTGAAATACATTTTGAGATGACTTGTGTGATGTGACTGGTGACTCTCAACAATCGCTCCTCTATTTTATACCCATTCATTTGCATAATCGATATAAGACACCGTCGATAAAGATTGTTATCGATTTATTATCTATATTACTTCATTATCTGTACGTTATAATTAAAATATATTAATTATTGCGATAAATTGTTTCTTCATTTCAACTATGTATTGATGAAGTACGTGATTGTTCGATAGCGTAAGTTTGAACTTATGTTTACGTGTTATCGTTAAGTTCCAGATTTGATTCGCACTGCAGAGAAATTATGATTAAGTTTTCTGTTAAAATGCGCAGCAATAGCTTAGTGAGAGCCCTTTGGCCCGCCACGCAGGGATTTTGACTTCGTTCCCTAGGCATGGACCTCTGACTTTGGCAAGTTATATGCGTGTTAATTAGTTTAATATCGCTTGCTTTAATGACAAAGGAAAAGATCGTGGGACAACCTGCATGTCTGAGAATTCCCTATAAAGTTCTAAAAGATATGTGGCCTCAGCCAACACGCGCTGGGCTAGCGGGGTAGACGATGGCCTATCCCTTCTCACTCTGAAAAGACGGTCTATTATAAGTACAGTAGTAAGTAATAATATTATTTCCTCTGTTAGGAATTTTTAGCAGTACCATGGAGTGAAGAAGTCTGATTGGTGGGAAGCAAAACACAGGTCTATAACGAAAAAATATTATGTATATTCGTATGTCTTTGTTACCTTGGAAAATGGGTAAGTCTGGGACGTCACATGTATGTCGACACCCTTCCGCCATTACATCTTCCGCAGCTGCGGAAAACCTCAAACGGCGCAAATACAGATTTTTTAATTGGCTTATATAATCAGCATTGCCCTTATACGTGGCAATGCTGCCAGTTTTCTGGGCACATTCCCAGTCGACGGCGGTACTGAAGAATTTTACGACGCTACCTAATTGCTTTTGTTTATGTAAATAAAGATTAGTATAATAATAGCGAAAAATCTAAAAGGATGAATATTAAAGTTCGTGAATATGTTAAGAGGACACACTGAAAAAATGCACTAACTTACATCGAATAGTATAGGACTATGAGAAGACCAATTAATGTAGAATTTTAATATAGGTAAATTGATGTCTTTAACTAGAATTTTCTAGCTCAAAAATACAATATTGTGATTTTGGCTCGATCATAATTATTTTCGAAAACACCTCTGAAAAATTACTATTTTTCAAATTACAGGAATTACTCAAATATATTCGTAACATCAATATTAGTGATTTGCTAGCTCATTACTTCCATAACTAAAATTAAATTCCATAACTAAATTAAATCTAAATAGTTTAATAATAATTTAATTAGCTTAAAAATTAGTAAAGTTTAATAGTAGTAGAAGTGTAACAATTTTCAAAATTTTGTAATAAAGTGTCAAATAAACAACGCGATAAAATCCGTATATAGCAGTTTAATTTCAATAAAACCAATTATTTTTAAATAATATTTTAAGTATTTTTAACAATTTTTAAGCGTTCTCGATCATTGCGGGCGCATTGCAATTTTAGACCTTATGACCGCTATTTAAGGACATAATGAGTGTCATGGGGGCGATATGGGCGGAGCTATTCTAAACGATAATTTTCGCGGTGTCCCCTTAAACTGTTTGTTACTGTGTTGAACCACAGCCGGGAGCGAGAGGCCAACCATACCGACTGCCGCGATCAACTCACGGCGCTGCGATACCAGGCGGGGCAATCCGCCAAAGTGTGCAGCGCCGTTTCCTCAACAACGACGCAGCAGTCGCCACTGTGGTGACAACAGGCGTCTCTTGCCGACCTATGCGACACAGGAACTGGCCAAAACAATCATGACCAGTCATTACCTGTGTCAGCCAGAAGTTGATAGCGCCATGCCGCCTTTCCAGCCACTCCTCAAAAACGGGTCTTGCCGCCACGATTCTGGCGTGCCCGATGTAAAACATGTCCTGGATTAACTCTGTGATAATTTAAATAATAATATTCATATATTTGTGAAACATGAGTACTTACAAAGTTCAATTTTTTTAAAAACCCCTTCTCTTTTACGAATTCTTGTGTCGCGCGTCAGACTTTACAAAAATTCATACAACGGATACAAATAATACTTAGACCCGGAACAATAATTTGTGGATTACACAAATTTTTGTCCCGAGTGGGGGTCGAACTCACAACACTCGGCGCGGCGGCAGTGGCGAGGCAATTACGGATACCACAACGCCATCCGTGCAGTAATTTTTTTTATACTACTATATTGGCAAACAGGCATACGGCCCACCTGATGGTAAGTGGTCACCGTAGTCTATGGACGCCTGCAACACCAGAGGTATCACTTGCGCGTTGCCGACCCTTTAGGAAAGGAAGTGGGAACGAGAAGGAGCGGGTAGAGGGAAAAAGGGTTGAATGGGCCTCCGGCACTCTCACTCACCGAACGAAACACAACTGTAGGAATACTGCTATTTCACGTCGATATTCTGTGAGAGAGTAGTCCTTCCCCGGTCGAGCCGGCCCATTCATTCTGAAATCAGCGAGGCTCTACTACTCAAAAAGGTGTTAATATTTTATTTGTATTACCTTCATGTTTTGCCATTTAATTGGCATACCAATATTATATAAGGCGTTTATATCTCCATACGTACATATCACTACATACATCGACGCTATTGCAACTTATTCTATAGCTAGAGCTTCATGTGGGGCTAAAAGATTACATAAAAAAGAACAATGTTCGCGAATTATGTTCATTGTCGTTTATTACAGTCATGTATCTATAAAAATATATGGCATGATGTGCTTGTAATATTATCCACCGCTGCGTCTATCTGTCTGATCGCGATAAACTCAAAAACTACTGAACAGATTTGCAATAGACAGAGTGATTTATGACAAAGATTTAGGGTTCCTTTTTTCTTTATTCAACCAAGGTGGCAAACAAGCATACGGCCCACCTGATGGTAAGTGGTCACCGTAGCCTATGGACGCCTGCAACACCAGAGGCATCACTTGCACGTTGCTGACCATTTAGGAAAGGAAGAAGGAAGTGGGAAGGAAACGGAGCAAAGAGGACGATTGGGCGTCCGGCACTCTCACTCACCGAACGAAACACGACAGTAGGAATACTGCTATTTCACGTCGATATTCTGAAGGTGTTTAATTTGTTAAAGTTTTGTACCCGTACAAAGCCGGGACGGGTAGCTAGTATACTCCATAAACATTTTTATCCTGTGTGTCCGGATCGAGTCTGAAAGAAGATATTTAATAAGAGACTTAGATACAAATAAGCCAGATATAGATGTCCAGATATAGACCTATATAATATTATTTTAGCCGGAGGTTTTAGAAAAGAAAGAAAGAAAGAAAGAAAGAAATATTTTATTTTAATGAAGCATTGCAACACACAATCAAAACTATTATAATACAAAATTTGTGTGTAACAGTAATAAATGTATTTATAAATTGATAATAATAAAAATAAATAAATAAATAAAACTTATATACATTATTATATACCTTTATGAAATTACTACATTATAATACGTTAATTAATTACATATACTATTACTTAATATATTATTATATATAATATCGAATACACATTTATACATGGAGCCCTTGCTGTTCAATGTGCGTCGCAGTGTTCATTAAAAAGAGATGTTGCTCAGCATAATGCTGTACCGCTTGTCGGCGCAAAATCAACGCTGTATCGCAGCGCTGATTTTCAGCAACACCTCAATAGTGATTATGAGCTTCTAATACAGTCCAAATTAATAATACCATTAAACTACAAAAAAAAGTACAGAATTTTTAATTATTACAGATAATAAGAAACACAGATTACAGATAAATTAAATAAATATACATGTAAATTTTTTATAACTACAGATACGAATCATAAATTAAATATTTTCATTATTGTAGATAAAACTATAAGTAGATGAAACAAATATGAAACAAATATGAGTAAGATGTCAACAAGGAGTTAAATACTTGGCGATTTTAAATTATAAGTCTATTTGTCGATTTAATAAATATTTTTTATAATTTATCTTAAATATTTAGTTTGTTTTAAATTTTCGCATTGGTGGAGGCAAGTCATTCCAACATTTCGTGGCCGCGTATTTTAATGGATATTGAATAGAAACTATTAAAATTTTGATGTACTGAGTTTAGGTTACGATGGAACCAGCATAACATTTTGTTAAGCGTTCCTTAATATAAATAAAGATTTAAAAATTTACTCGTTATGCGTTTCGTGGGATTCACACGTGCAAATCGCGGGCGAAATCTTGTTATTGCAATAAAATCACAGATATCACAATAAAGCTATAGATAAAAATTGATTACGTCACATCGAACATTCCACATAAGTGCAATAAAGGTTCAAGTTTCTCATCAATAAGTTTTCTAGCTAAAATTTATATAAAAAGGGTCGGTAATAATAATATATTTGTTAGTTATTATACTACACAAAACTTAGCGAAATGAGTTTAAAAGTGCTGCCTGTTTCGGCTGCAATACTTTTTTTAGTTCAGGTAAGAAGTTTTTGAATCAAATATTTAAATCATAAATGTGCTCTTACCGAAGAGTGAGCTCAGATATTGGATAGAGAACGATAGTGTTCAGTTTTAAAATGAGTAAACGTCTTTTTCTTTTTTTTATGTGTGTTTAGTGGCCAGCCTGTTGTCAAGAGTTATTCAAGCCGCCCGTAGGTCTCTGAAATGGGTTAACGACTGCTGTCAATTTGACAACAACCGGGACCGACTGTTTAGGTGCCCTCCGAAGCACGGAGACTCTCAGATGAAATACCACTAAGCGGTCACTCATCTATAGACTGACCGCACTCAACGTTGCTTAACCTCTCTAATCGTTTACCGATCAGTGAATGCAACTAGCTATGAGTATGCGTGATAATGCCAGATATATATATTTGGAAATATAGCCCCAATATAAGCTACTAGCTTTTGCCCGCGGCTTTGTACGCGTCGGTCAGGTTATGTTAGTAACAATACTCAGAAATAAAATATTACCTATATTATTCGGTGATAATATAGCTTTCTAATGGTGAAAGAAAGAAAAAGCCTTACAAACAAACAAAAATTCAAATATAGATAGCCAGTTCTTTCGGGGTCGCAAATCAGAATATCGTGGTATAATTTAACAAAATTATTCAAATTCAAATTCAAATTCAAATTCCTTTATTTCTTAGAATACGGTACATCAATGGTCTTAAATAAATAGTTTGAACACATATTCTACCGGTAGCCGGTGTAGAAATATTCATGCATTAGGTATTACAAGTACAATAAAATTATAAGTCAAGCAAGCCAATAAAATGAATTAAACAATGGAAATGTCAACTTAAAAACTATATAGGTAAAATGTCAAAGGATTTATAATAGTAATAAAATTATAGGTAAAGGTTAATAATATATGTCTATAATTATACATAGCAAAGTTACAGGATTCATGTTACACAGATTAAGATTATTTATTAGTTAAATCGGTCATTAAGAAAGTCTTTTGTTGTATAGTAACATTTCTCTAAAAGGAATTGGAATATTTTGTGTTTAAAGATATATAATGTCATTTTTTTTAAATGATCAGGAAGTTTATTATAAATCTTAATTGCCATATAGTACACATTATTTGAAAAGATTTCAAGATTTATTTTAGGTACATGTAATTTGTAAATTTTCCTACTGGCTCTACTGACTACGTTATTGTGAAGGTCAAATAAATCTATATGACTATGTACAAAGACACAAATTTCATATATATATAACGCTGGGAGCGGTAGTATTTTAGTTTGTTTAAACAGTGGAACGCAGCTGTCTAAAGGTTGTGCTCTACAGATGGATCGTATACATTTCTTTTGTGCTCGGAATACTCTAATAAGGTCAACGGAATTACCCCAAATTATTAAACCGTAACGCAGAACTGATGAGACATATCCATGATATGCACTGAGTGCAGCCTCAATGCCAGCTACACATGTAATTTTGTATAGGACAAATACAAATCTATTTATTTTAGTGCATATTGTGTCAATGTGTGCCTTCCAATTACAGTTTTTGTCTATTATTATACCCAAGAATTTGACGTTTTCTACCTCTTCGATAATCTCATTGGCGTGCTCTACTTGCAGTTGTGGACGTTTGCTATTATACGGCTGAAATTGAACCAGTTTTGTTTTTTTTGTATTTATATACAGATTATTAGATTTTAACCATGATACAATATTATTTAATGACGAATTGATTTCTTCTTGGTATTCTATGTGATTTTTGTTTGTAGATTGAATGCTGATAGTAGTGTCATCAGCATACAATATACATTTGTGAGATATAATATTGGGTAGATCGTTTATATACAATATAAACAGTAAGGGACCTAGTATGCTACCTTGCGGCACGAAACGAAGATCTATATATTATTTTTTGATGTCCAGACAGTCTCGTTAACTCTACGCATTGTTGCCTATTACTTAAATAACTTTCGATCCATTTGGATGCATTTCCTCTAATACCATATTTATTTAATTTGACTAAAAGCAGCTTATGATTCACAAAATCGAATGCTTTAGACATGTCTAAGAATATAGATGTAATAGGTATTTTACGATTTAAACTCGTTGTAATTAATTTTAGAAAAGTAAAACATGCTAATGTGGTCGACTTATTTTTTCTAAAACCAAATTGTTCTTCTTTTAAAATGTTAAATTGTGTTACAAAGGAGTAAAGTCTATCATGCGTGACCTTTTCGTAGATCTTGGAGATAATAGGTATTAGAGTTATAGGACGGTAATTATTCATATCGGTCCTGTCACCTTGCTTATGAAGTGGTTTAACAATAGAAAATTTTAGTCTAGACGGAAAAATACCTTGGTCGAGAGAAAGATTGATAACATAGCTTAAAGGGATAGCTAAAGATTTGTAACAACGTTTAAGAATTTTAGTATTTATGTCATCGAAGCCTGTTGAATTAGTAGAATTTAAGGAATTTATAATTTTAATAATTTCTATGTCATTGGTAGGTCTTAAATAAATACTATTAGAAATACCGTGAGAAATTGAAGTATATACTGAAGTTGCAGAAGCATTAGAGTCAATGGATTTATTTGTCATGTCAATAAAATAATTGTTAAAACTGTTTGCTATCATGTCTGGTTGATAATAAGTTTGATTATTAAAATTTATACTTGTGATGTCAGGGGAATTTATTAAGTCATTACAAGTATCTTTAATTATCTTCCAAGCTGCTTTACATTTGTATTTTGACTGCATTATGAAACGTGTATTATCAGATTTCTGTACTTGCAAAATACATCGTTTTAGAATCCTATTATAGTCGTTGTATTTTTTCAAAGCATATTTATTTGAAGATTTCATTCGATACTTGATAAATAGGCTTCGCTTTTTAATACAACATCGCTTAATACCTTTTGTTATCCATTTAATTTTTAAGGATTTGTTCGTAATTTTTACGTTCAGTATGGGAAAACATAAATTATAAAATAAGGTGAGAAGGTCGTGAAAATAATTAAAAGCTGTGTCAGCGTTGTTTATTTCGTATAATTCTGAAAAAGATAGAGTCGTGATGCATGAAATAAATTTATTTATATTCTCCAAGCTAAGATCTCTTCTCTTTTCAAACCAAAAAGATGCCTTGTGAGTTTTGACATTCTTTGCAATATCAAAAGATATGGTCTGGCCGGTTTCATGGTCAGATAACGCTAGACAATGCAGCTGTGGTTGTACGTTTTGTATTATTGTTCGTAACTTAAACAAAAAATCAAAATGACAATTCGTTAGTTTAACTTTTGTGGCACATTAACCGAGTAACTTCTTGAGACGCTTAGCACCGATAATCTAATGGGAGACCGTTCGATCCCAAAGCGCAAATCTCTGATCTTTCGAAATTATGTGCGTATTAATTAGTTAATTATCGCTCGCTTTAACGGTGAAGGAAAACATTTTGAAAAATCCTGCATGTCTGATAGTTCTCCATTATGTTCTCAAAGATATGTGAAGTCTGCCAACCCGCACTGAGTCAGCGGGGTGGACTATGGCCTAACCCTTCTTATACTGAGAAGTGGCCCATGCCCATCAGTGGGACAGTTTAATACAAGGCTGGTAGGGTTTTTGAGTGGTAGGGCCACGCTGGTTACAGCATGAATGGGCCGGCTCGACCGGGGAAGTACCACGACGTAAAATAACAGTATCTGCTATGTTACGTTCGGTGAGTGAGAGTGCCAGAGGCCTAATCACCCTTCCCTTCCCAAACCCCATTCTGCTCCATTCCCCTTTTCCTTCCGGTAGGCAGCGACTTGGTTGTGTTTTATTGACATTGCTTCTGTAATGCTAAGAAAATACAGCCATGTGTATGAGCCACGGTTCTCGCTTACTATCAGGTGGGCCGCCGGAAAGTATATCACCGATGAACGCAAGAAAAAAAAAATTTAAAAGAAATTTGGTCTAGAATAATTAAAATTCGATTTTGAAATGATTGCGTATTAGCATAATGTATTTTTATTTTATATTATTGTATAGCTTATAGTAGTCGTTGGAGTAAGAATACGAAGACGATAAATCCAGCTCAAACTGCTACCTGGATTTCTTTGGAGTCAGGAGCTTAATTAGCGGCAATTCACTGAAACGTTGAATGTATCTTGCATAACAAAAGATACTCATTGAAAAGGTACACAAAGACTGGCTCTTACACGGAAAGACGGTAAAATTTGGTAAACTTTAGTGCGAAATTTTTGACTTATTGCCCTAGTGTCATCATAAGTAAACGTAGAGTCAGAAGAAGAATGGAGCAACGCCACCTGCGTGGACTATGATCTAACCCTTCTTATATTGAGATAGTTTTTTATTTTTAATTACTATTCTCGCACTAGGAATAATTCCTGTGTCGCGGGGCACTTTACTAACATTCAAACAACGGACACAAGAACGCCCAGACTCGGAACAACAATTCGTGATCACAATTTTTTTTGTCCCGTTTCTAATCCGCAACACTCGGCGTGGTGGCAGTGGTGAAGCGACCACTTAAACCACTACGCCATTATCCGTTCAATCATATAATATAGTTATTTCGTGATATATACTGTCCAAATATGTATAGGCAAATAAAAATTCTTCTTTTCCAGAGCATCACAGCACAATGCGTGCCTTTAAGCAATCAGCGGCCAGTCGCTTTAGCATACGCTCCTGAAATCTCATTTGGAGGAATCTTCGTGGTTAGAAGCGCTTCACCCATCTTTCCGACTGGAGTAGCAGTACTCTCAGACCAGCTCGTCATTGAAGGACCCTTGGTCAACAATGAAGAACTGCCATTTTTAGGCACAGTGGCTTTGGAAGGCAACTTGCCTTCAACAGGAGTTGGTAGTGTCTCCCGTTCCTGTGGTGGAGCCAAAATTGACAAGACATAGCGCACTATTTAGTTCTTAAGATCCATCTAAAATGTTAATACCTATGTTTCACAAATAAATTGATTTGATTTGATTTGATTTGATTTGGAGCGATAGGTATCAGCTCTGAGCTGGTGCCAACTGCTCCTGTAAGACAATCTCCTCTTGGACGTGGCCCGCTCAGTCCATCAGCTTTTGGACCAGGCACGTTTGGAGTGTCTCCTGGGATTGGGGTACGAGGTCCTGAATGTGGTCGGATATTTTAAGTAATGTTGTTACTACTACCATCCCACTACCATCTTAGTCTCCCCGTGACCATGGCTGCTGAAAAGCAACCGAAACGTCGGGGAAAGTGTAAAATTAAATTAAATCTAAATAGTTTTAATAATAATTTAATTAGCTTAAAATTTAGTAAAGTTTAATAGTAGTATAGTGTAACAGTTTTCAAAATTTTGTAGTAAAGTGTCAAATAAACAACGCGATAAAATCCGTATATAGTAGTATAATTTCAATTAATGTTGTTATTTATTTGTAATATTGTTGATTTGAAGATTTATTTTTCTTTTGTCTCCTGTTTATATTTTGGCCTCGGGTCGATGTATTCAAAATAAATTTATTCAGATTAGGTTACAAGGTAACACTTATGAATGTTAAAGTTACACAATTTTTTTCTGAGAATTTACTTTTACTGCCACGTTCAGCAAAGCAAGGGTGTAGGGCTCATGAGAAGAACGGGCAAGAAACTCATGGTCACTCTTTTTAATCGTCAAGTTTTTGTTTAAAAATCATGAGAGCTGTAAGGTGCTGCAACCATTTCTCCATGAACTATTACTGAACATAGTTAAGCATTTAATAAAAAAAATTATACTTGTAATTCTGTTGTATTTTATCAGGTAAGTGGGAGATCTACTGTCTCTCTTGCATATCTCTCCAATTCCTTTCCTTTTATGCTGCCTTAAATTTCTTAACGCTGATATGATACCCTTGACCTTTCTTTAGAGAACATTTTTACTTCATAAAAATTACTGACAATTTGAATTACAAATTACTAGGATTCTTGTTAACTTCTCCAGCTAAGCTGATATGCTTATGTTAAGAGATTGGATTTACATAGGTAGAACAATAGGTAAGTGAGGATCGATTTCTTTCCATATCAACTCCGACTGGACGAATAAAGAATAGATCTTAAATTCCCTTATGTAAAAAGCTGAGTTCATTTTACCTTTTTTACATATTCGGCATCTTCTCGTAAATGTTTTACGTTAAATCTTGAGACTTATTGAAATTTTGAGGTCTGGAGGCTCTAGGCACCTAGAAAGTGGTGGCTCCCAATAATAATTAAATGAAAAAATTATTTGTCTTTCAAAATATTGCTGACACCATCCTCCATGGCTAGCATAACTTATATAATATGGCTATCACACTATTTCCATGGGAAAGAGTCCGATTACAATTTCTATCCGGCCAAACTTTATCGGATGGATTTGACCGGATTCGGCTGGTTTGGTTACCCCAATGCTATTTAGCCTTTTCATTCAAAATCAACTAAAGATTAGCTGTGAGATTACCTATTCTTATGAAATCAAGTTTATAGATGCGTTTGTATCGTGCGCACATCACATGTTATACGCATCAAACTAAAGATTGTTGTTCTATAGGTGATCTTAACAGGTGTGTAGTGCAGTGTTTTTTCGTTATGCATCAAGAGTACTACCTACGGATCTGTGGCGACTCCGCACAGACGAAGAAGTTAAGCCTACATCCAACAGATGGCCCTATATACAATAAGCGCTTAATATGACGCTTGCCATACAATGCTGACCGGTTACTGGTTTACCCAGCTTCAAGTATATATCCAAGTTTCCGATATCAACCGTTGGGCCGCGGCCCGCCAGGCACCAGATACATGATGGATAGCCCAGCCTGGTCGGAGGATCCTCCTTTTGTGTTGGAGGGATCACACCACGTCCCTCCTCAGATCCATAACTAAAAACCTGTGAGTGTATCGTGAATAAATCGCTGTAAGGATTATGATTAGCGACTGCATTGACCCTACACTGTGACTTTATAGCTGCAGAAGCACTGCAGAAAGTTGCCATTATGTAACTTTACTGAGCTCTAAATATAGTTTTACTATTATGTATACGAAGAAGAAGATACATATCTTATCTTATATGGGGACCAGTCAGTGCAGACCGGCGACACTTCGACCCATTGGGATCTTTTATGTCGATACTCTCCCAATAACGACTGCCATAGATGTTCATGGCAGCCGGGACCGACGGCTTAGCGTGCTCTCCGAGGCACGGAGCAGGCGATAATTGTCAATCAATACGCACATCATTTCGAAAAGTCATATAACTGCCGAAAGTCAGAGGTGCGCGACGTGGGTTCGAACCCGAGACCATGTGCAATGCAGTATATGTCTCCCCACTGAGCTATCGCTGTCTATGCCTTATAGTCTGAAGAAGTTGTTATATCACACCCACATGTCGCCACCTATGGCTTTACGTCTTACGGTACAGGGGGTGAGCCTATTGTCGTCTATTAGGCTAAATGTCAGGCTTCGTGTTGCTACTGAAAATTTTATAACATTACAATACAATAAGACATTTATTAATCCGGGAATTGAATCCAAACCCTCTTGCACAAGAGTCATAATTCTCACCATTGCGTGTCTGACGCATTAAAGTCAAAGTCAAAATCATTTATTCATTTAGGTCACAAAGTAACACTTATGAACGTCAAAATATATATGTTAGTGAGTTTACTAAGTTACTGAAGCTACATTTAGGTTCCTATTACCCGGTCGTGGTTTAGTCTATGGTCCGGAGTGAGAGATCGTGGAACGCCGTCGCCTCCTTCTGTGAGGAAGTAATTCCATCAAGGAGGCGGCGGAGCGGGAGAGGGATCGCTTAAACCCTCTCCCCAACCGCAGAACCGGGCGCCGGAGGGCGCGAGATTACCTTGAAGTTTGACCTGGGGGTGGTAGGCTGCGTCGGCCTCCTCGCCACCCGATCAGCACCAGGTCCGAGAGGCGGCGTGCGTGTTCCCACGTGCGCCTCTGTATCGTGTCTTTGTACCCCCCCCCCCCCTCAGGGGGACGGTGGAGGAAATATTCTTTGTGCAGTGGCCTGCCGTTTCACGCGGCGGGCCGAAACCACGGCGGGATCGCGATTGCATGTGAAAGCGATTCGCGCGGCTTCGCCGTCTATGGTTATGTCGAGGAACACCGTGGTAGGTTTAGTCGGTATTATCGGGGTATCTTTTCCCCGGTGAGCCCGACATAACGTCAAAAAAAAAGGTTAGTTGCTAGGTTCAGGCAAAGAGTTGAGCCTATAAGAAGAAACCTGTAAGAAACTTACGACCACTCTTTTAAATCGCCAAAAAGGGAAAGGTTCAATAACAAAAAATATTAAAACAACAATTTAAATTACACAACAAAAACAACTTTATTAACAAACAAAACTAATACCTAACACCGCAGCCTCCAAGACCGTAGCCTCTCGCTCCATACCCGAGCCCACCAAGACCTGGGCCGTATGGCAGGCCACCAGCCAATCCAGCTGGACCGTAACCCACTCCAGAAGGATAGGCAGGAGCGATACCCTCACTCACAATACCAACAGCTCCATTGCCACAGCCGTAGTTGATACCACCAGCGCCAGCTGTTGGCAACGCTCCTTCTAAAGCTACAGCACCTAAGAAAGGCAGCTCACCGGCGATGGACAACGCGCCTTCAATCGCATTTTCGGAGACCACACTGATACCAGTGGGTGCTATAGGGGAAGTACTGGTAACAGCAAAACCACCACCGCTGGTAGGGGCATTGTTGAAGCCATAGTTCGAGTAACCCGCCTGCGCAATGCCTGGTGTATTGTAGGGTCCTAGGCCGCCATATGCTATATTGTTGGCTGACAACCCGTATTCTTCGGCTGCGTAAGCTGGGCCAGGTATGCCAGCGCATTGGCTGTAGATGCCCTGAAAGAAGAAACATTATTTAGACTTTTAAACTGGTAAATAGGTTTACAGTAAGCGATTTTCTGATGGTAAGTGGTGACCGTAGACTATGCATACTTGTAGCATTACTCGAGCTTTGACCAAAAAGGCAAAACTTTCCGATTTCAATTGTGCTTTTTAGAGGTACCGTATGTTCCTTTTCAGGATAAAAACCGGCCTCGATGGCGTAGTGGTTAGTGTAACTGACTGCCACGCCTGAGGACATGTGTGCATGGGCATGGATGTTTGTCTTGGTCAGGGTGTTTCCATACAAATTTATTAAAAAAAGGTATATATATATATATATATGTTTATCCATTGTCTAGTACCCATTTTTCTTTCCTTTATTTTTTTTTTTTTTTTTTAATATCAGGGGAATGATTTTACGCACCGTCCGCGTCCCGCGCACCGTCCCGGGCAGGGCGCGGGTGTGTGGGACTCGAGCCAGAAAAGCCGGCCCCATACCCACTAAACCCCTGACGACGTTTCTCCGGTACCTAGTGTCGGTGCCATGGGATTCGCGTTAGCATTCACCGCGACACCGACAGGTCTTGGCCCGCCACGTGACTACGCGGGCCCCAGCTGTTTGGGGAGGACCAGATGGTACAGCCCTCCCCTAGTACAAGCTCTGCTAAGTTTGGGCTAGATGGTGTTGTGTGTAGGTGATAGAATATTATTATTAAATTTAAGGAAGTGATTTAGCTATTAAAACGAAATATACTAAATTACTATTATTATCATACTTTATGTTAAATATGCATTAACAGTAATTCACATATTATTATCTTCAGATATAGTTTTAGGGTTCAAGTAAAAAGGGGAAAGACGTGTACTGATAGTTAAATAAAATTGTAGCGCTATGGAGTCTGAAGTTGTGTCCTATATAACATGAATAATAATAATAAGTATTTATTTCCAAAAACCATACAGCTATTACATACAAAGGAAATTAAACAAACTTAGGACACAAAGCATTTAGAAACACTGATACCCATGGTAAGCTCTAACTTGAGTTATGGGTATCAGGCCACATGCGTACGACGTGTGACCTTCAAAAGCAGGCGAAATGTGTATACACCCCTGCCTATAAGCGTAACACTATGTATGGAAGAAAAAAAACAATTTAAAAAAGATTATTTCTTACCTGTATCAAGAGGGCTTGAGCGCAGACAACGAGGAGAGTTTTGGCAGCCATTTTGTTTTTGTTTATTGGAGAAGGCTAAGCTGGATTGAAGGCAGGACTAGAGAATGGTTGGCTGTAAAGCCTGATGCATATTTATACTACAGTTATGATGTAAGCATCTAATCAATATATTGTAATACATTTAGTAAAAAGCAGATAAGGGATTTCAGTTGCTTACTTAGAAACTGATAAAATGGATTTTTATACAATAATTGAGTACTTAGTACTATTTCACGTAAAAACTAAAATAAAAATCAAACTTAAGACTTAAGGCGTGATTCCATTAGGCAACTCTTGCATGCAAGTATGACGTCACATTTGCGTACAAGTTGCTTGCATTGGAAACATGTTTTCGAGAGTGCAAATTGGTGCAAAGTGGAGATATTCAACAATTGAGTAGGCCATCATGTGTGGAAGACGTGCTCCTCAATAAAAATGATTATTTTCTCGTGCGCCCTCCTAACAGACATTATGGTTCGATAATTTATACAGCTATAGATATCATGTGCGTACACGTCACTCGTTCGAAATTCGAAACGTGCAACGTTCGCGCGTTCAATTTGCGGGTCACTTGAATAAAAATATGTACAAGTTCGAACTACCCCATACAATTTGTAACTTGTATGCAGGTTTGTACAAGTTGTATGCAATTTGAGACTTGCATGCAAGTAACTTGCCTAATGGAATTAATCTGTAGTTTGTTTATTAATTTAGTTTTATTATAACGACAATGCCTATACCAAATTTATTTACATTAAAATTAAAGAAATTAAAAACAAGCTATATTTGAAATTAAAAAATCTTATCAGCCTAGTGGGAGACCCTTGGACTGCCACGCAGAGGTCTCGAGTTCGATCCCAAGGCGCATCTCTAACTTTTCGAAGTTATGTGCGTATTAAATAGTTAATTATCGTTCGCTTTAACGGTGAAGGAAAACATTGTGAGGAAGCCTGCATGTCTGAGAGTTTTACATAAAGTTCTCAAAGATATGTGAAGTCTGCCAACCCGCACTGTGTCAGCGTGGTAGCCTATGGCCTAACCTTTCTCACACTGGGAATAAACCTGTGCCCAACAGTGGGGTGCCCAAGTTTTATACAAGGTTGATAATATTATAATTATGAGAAGGATACACGTAAATGTAAACACAATCATCTATGCTTCTCACAAAAAGCTAACATTGCGCAGCATATTATTTTAATTTTAATAATTATTAAAACGCCATTAACCCAATGGATAATGCATTGAACTTCAGATCGGGGTCGCAGGTTTGAGTCCGAGCCATTGCACTGCCAACGGAAAATCGCTTCTAACACAAGCACCGTGCTCGACCGGAATGATACCACGGCCTCACAAAAAACCGGCGTGAAATAGCGCTTGCGTTGTGTTTTGTTGAGTAAGTGAGAGTACTGGAGGCCCAACCATCCCCTCCCTCCCCTGGGGCGAGGGAAAATTTAAAATGTCGGCAACGCACTTGCGACTCCTCTGGTGTTGCGGGTGTCCATGGGCGGCGGTAATCGCTTACCATCAGGCGATCCGTCTGCTCGTTTAACTCGTATACCAAAAAAAAGAAATGCATTCTTACACAGCTGGAAGTTAACAAGAATGATAATATTTGTTTCGATTGTGTTTGTTCTTTGCCTATATAATAATAATAATATTCTATCTCATACACACAATACCATCTCGCCCAAACTAAGCAGAGCTTGTACTATGGGTGCTAGACAATGGATAAACATACATATACCATACTTTTTTTTGTAGGTACATACATATTATATTCAAATTAAAATTCAAAATAAATTTATTCAGATTAGGTTACAAGGTAACACTTATGAATGTCAAAGTTACAATAATTTTTCTGCGAATTTACATTTACTGCCACGTTCAGCAAAGCAAGGGTGTAGGGCTCATGAGAAGAACGGGCAAGAAACTCATGGTCACTCTTTTTAATCGCCAAGTTTTTGTTTACCAATCATAAGAGCTGTAAGGTGCTGCAACCTAAGAGCTGTAAGGTGCTGCAACCATTTCTCCATGAACTATTACTGAACTTACTTAAGCATTTAATAAAATTTTATGATATACATAGAAACAACCAGACCAAGACAAACATCCATGTTCTTGCACACAAATGTTTGTGCGGGCATCGAACCCGCGACCTTAGGCGTGGCAGTCGGTTACACTAACCACTACGCCATCGAGGCCGACGATATCTATACTCTTTACTAATAGTGACTGCACAGATGGTGTAGTGGTTTAAGTGGGCGGCTCGCCACTACCAATACGCCGAGTGTTGTGGGTTCGAATCGTTCGTGTGATCTACAAATGGTAGTTCCGAGTCTGGGTGTTGTTTCCGTTGTTTGTAAAATTATTTTTAGTGCAGCAGTTGCTTGTTTTTTGTTTCGGTTAGCTTATATAACAGTACTGTTTCAGAGTTCGAAAATACTCTTATACAACAGCTTTGTCCGTCCGTCCGTCCGTCTGTCTGTTATATAACTTTCAACTCAAGAACCGTAAGAGCTAGAGACTCGCGGTCAACGCTATTCGACTCAGCATAGTCGATATACGCCGAAATGACTATGACCTTTGACTTCTGAATTCAAGGTCACGTGGTATCACGTGACCTTTGCATATTACTCGAACCATTTTTTCGAACTCTGAGTTTTACGGCAATTCATTGCCAATTCTCACTTGTTTAATTATAATATGTTTCTCGGTGATAATAAAGCTTTTTAACGAATAGATTTGTGTTAAATCCTTACAAACAAACAAAAAATCTAATCGTTCCTCTTTATAATAGTAGTTCAGTGGGGAAACCAACAGACTGCAATGCCGAGAGTCTCGGGTTCGAATCCGCACCTCTGACTTTCGGAAGTTATATGACTTTTCGAAATTATGTGCGTATTGATTGACAATTATCGCCTGCTCCGTGCCTCGGAGAGCACGTTAAGCCGTCGGTCCCGGCTGCCATGAACATGTATGGCAGTCGTTATTGGGCAAGTCAGTGCCCTCTAATATCCTGACACTCGGAATGAAGCTGAAATTTGCACCGCACAAAACCTGTGCGATGGTAATCACGCGGAGGCTGAAGTACGATGTCCCGCGCCTCAGCATGGGCGGGATAGACATTGGAATGTCCACGGAAATCAAAATCCTGGGGCTCACCATCGACCACAAACTCACCTTCAATACACACGTCACAAATGTATGCAGAAAGGCGATCGGCATCTACCACAAGCTGGCGCGGATGGCCAAGATCAGCTGGAGGTTACACCCCGAGGTGGTCAGGGCCATCTACGTTGCGGCGGTGCAGCCGACGGTGCTGAATTGCGCCAGTAGTTGGTACGCGGCGGTAAATAAGCTTGGTGTCCGAAAACAGCTGAACGTGGTACAGCGCGGATTCGCCCAAAAGCTGTGTAAGAGCTATCGCACGGTTTCCCTGCACTCAGCGCTGACCCTGGCTGGGTTGCTCCCTCTGGACCTCAGAGTTCGCGAGGTGGCCTCGCTATACGAGGCCAAGAGAGGAGTGACCCAGCCATGGATGGGGGACTGGGGGATCGAGCGAGTGGCTCCGGCTATAGAGGCATCTCACCCCGCGGAGCATACGACTCTGGGGTTCGTTAACCTGGTAGACGAGGAACAACTTCAGCGCACCAATAACATCGAGATGCGCATCTTCACAGACGGGAGCAAGATTGAGGGCCGGGTCGGCGCCGCGTTATCCGTGTGGAATGACCGGACCGAAATCAAGGCCCTCAAACTTGCTCTGTCGTCTCACTGTACCGTCTCCCAGGCTGAACTCCTGGCAATATGCAAAGCTGCCAGTGAGATCCTCAGGCGAGGCGCGTCCACGTTTGGTATCTTCAGCGACAGCAGAGGCGCTCTTCTGACGGTAATTAACCGTAATGCCCTTCATCCCCTGGCAGTAGAGGCCAGAAAAGCCATTCGGCAAGGCATGGCCCAGGGCAAGGAAATATCCTTGTTCTGGGTCAAGGCCAACGCAGGACTGGAGGGCAATGAGCGGGCTGACGAGCTCGCCAAGGAGGCGGCTCTGAGGTTGAAGAAGGCACCGGACTACGGTCTGTACCCCGTTTCATTCGCGAAGCGAAGTCTGCGTCAGGCTTCGCTTGGCGAGTGGAACGAGAGGTATAGAGAGGGCGAGACCGCCTCCGTCACCAAGCTGTTTTTCCCGTGCGTGGTGGCGGCGTACAGCATCGTCCGCAAGATAAAGGTCGCCGGCATCACGACCCAGCTGCTGACGGGGCATGGTGGGTTCTCCGGATACTTGACGCGTTTCAAGTGTAAGGAGGACCCATCGTGCGCCTGTGAGCCGGGCGTCGAGGAGACGGTCCAACACCTGCTGTTAGACTGCCCTATACACGGCAGGGATAGACTGGCACTAGAAATGGAGACAGGGATCAGGTTAGCAGCAGTCAACTTTCCTATTTTAATTAAGGACTTTGTAAATGATTTTTTTAAATATGCACACAAAATTGTTAAAATTGTAAATAATAGAAATAAGGTGTAATAGAATATCTAAGTTAGGTATTTGCTAATACCAAGACCGTAGATATATAAGTAGTGAATAAGGTATAGCATAAGAAAATGTGTATTAATAAAGATTAGTAGTAATAAGGTAGGATAAGAAAAATTGTATGTAAGAAATGTAAAGAATAATATATAAATATAACAGAGTAGATGGAACAGCTGCCCCTTCGATGGGACAATTGGCCAACCTCAGTACAGAGTAGGCTCTGTCTAAGACAGAGGAGTTAAAAAAAAAAAAAAAATATCCTGACACTGGTCTAGCCTTAGGGTATCGTTAGCCTTCGGGTTGTGGAGGTCAGGTGGCAGCCGCTCCGTGTAAAAACTGATATCCAGTCAAATCCGGTTAGACTAGAAAAGTCGACCCCAAGTAACTTGGGAATAATAAACGCTAGGGAGAAGAAGATTGATTTAATATAGTACCGAAATAGAATTTACGTGAAGTGAAAGCGTCGACCAAAATGCGCCAATCTCATTCATCACCCTGATCAAAGGGACCTGGGAAACGATGGTAATCGATAAAAATTTGGTACGTTCGCTTCAATAATTTTTTAATTTAATTTTTATCTTACACTTGTTCTTCATTTGTTTTTGTGTTCGATATTTATAATTTTAATGTTGCATACCTATTTACGTATTACTGCCTCCGTAGCGCAGCGGTAGTGAACGCAACTGCTGTGCATGAGGTCTCAGGTTCGAATCCCGAGTCCAGCAAAAAGAAAGTTATTGGGGTTTTCTGTTAAGAAACTCAATAGCAGCCCGGAGTTAGGAAATTGACGGTGTTAGACACCCCTGTGCCTCAGAAAGCATGTAAAGCTATCTCCGGTCGTGTCGGATAGCACACACTTGTGCATATATTATATATCGTCTGCGCAGATGGCCAGTCTGCGTTAAGATTGGCTGCCGTGACCGGAATTCGGTCTGGAAGACTTTATTATTATGTACTTACATGTTGATACTAGGAATGTCGTAGTAGTTCTTACGTCGTCACTGTCATTACGCCAAGGGAGTGTGTGATCGCCACACGCGACGCGGGAAATTTCCACACAGTACAAAATTTGTGCGATCGCCATACGCGAAACGGGAAATTCCCACACAGGACAAAATTTGTGCGATCGCCATACGCGAAACGGGAAATTCCCACATAGGACAAAATTTGTGCGATCGCCATACACGACAAGGGAAATTCCCACACAGGACAATATTTGTGTGATTGCCACACGCGAAACGGGCAATTCCCACACAGGACAAAATTTGTGTGATCCACCAATTGTTATTCAGAGTTTGTTCTTTGAGTCCTAAAGTCCACCGTGACAGTAAATATTCCTCGTGCGGGAGATGTCTTTAATTGACCTAATTCGTAACGTAACCTGGTATAGAAAGAAGTTACGTGAAATAATAATCTAGGTGATTTCTGGAAGAAGCGTTCCTGGCATCAGATCCATAGCTTCTTATTTTTTTTATTTTTGTTAATACTAATATTATGTAGCAAAAGGGAGCTTAAAAATAAACCATTCTGACAATGAGGCACTCATGTAAACATTATAGATTCGAAGAAAAAGAAGTGTTTTTTTTGTCTCTCTACGGATCTAACCCACCGTATCACGGATCTGACGTAGCATATGAAACACAAGGCAGCATCGCGCGAGAGTCGCTTATTTGAAAGAATAATAAATGAAATTGTAAATAAAACATAATTTTACTAAGTAATTATAATTTTTATTCGCTTTAATCAATTACATTAATATTTTCTTCTGTTTACGCGAATATTATTCATTGAAATTAATACTACTATATACTGATTTAATCGCGTTGTTTATTTGACACTTTATTACATAATTTTGAAAATTGTTACACTACTACTACTATTAAACTTTACTAATTTTAAGCTAATTAAATTATTATTAAAACTATTTAAATATAATTTAATTTTACACTTTCCCAGACGTTTCGGTTGCTTTTCAGCAGCCATGGTCACGGGGAGACTAAGATGGTAGTTGTCTCAATGTTCCAGTGTAGTTATTTCAAAGTACCCGAACATAATTTAATCATTGGTGTTTCTATTTACGCAGAATGAGCTCAAAGTATCATGAAGTCTAGCTGTGGTTTGCTTCTTCTTGGGTTTGACTATTTGTCAATGTCAATTACATTAATATCAAAATCCACAAAAGTTAGATGAAATTAGAACCTTGTTTTAATTCTTAGAAAATAATCATGAGTCTTTACTTAGAGTCTTCAAAAGCAGCCATGATTACTTATAGGAAATAATAGACAACGATCACAATTATACGTAATTATTATCAAAAAACAGGAACATCTATCTCGTAAACATAGGTAAAGTATTGTTTTTTGTTGATTTTTTATCTAAACTAATATTATAAAGAGGAAACATTTGTGTTTTTGTATGTATGTTTGTAATGTTTTCACACAAAAATTATTGGACCGATTTCAAAAATTCTTTTAATATTAGAATAGGATTCCTTAATAAAAATGCAATAATATAACCCAAGGTATGAAAAAATTAGTCATAAAAAATCTGTCATCACGTGCGCTGCGGAAACTATTGATGATAGGACAAAAAAATGTTCTACAGTATTATAGAACGTATCAATATCTACAAAAAAGTCCGCGATACCATATGTCCAACTACTGTAGTTATGCTACTATAACAACTTTTTTACATTTTAAAAGTTGATAAAAGTGCCGACAATAATCAAACCATATTATTCATACCTCTGTATTAATCCTTATCCCATTAAATTATATTTTATTAAAGACCGTTTCAATACCCGTAAAAAGCTATTTAAATTATTAAAATCGGGCATTTCATTCAAAAGATATAATTCTTTAGATATAGTAGGTAGTTTCTAAATATTAGTAGGTAGTTTTTAAGTATTAGCTACATATATATATATATATATATATATATATATATATATATAGCTAATTACACCTATATAGGTGTAGTTAGACTTATTAATTTCTTTAGTTGTAGTTTTATATATTAAAATTAGATAACAAATCAAAAGTAGGTATTAGGTAATAAATTAAAGTCCACGCGGACGAAGTCGCGGGTAACAGCTAGTAAAGTACAAATTAAAAAAAAAAAAGGGTGTCATCGGAATCCTCATTTAAACTAGCCAAAGCGTTGCATAGTGCTGATTTCAACGATTGCGCGGAGTAGAAACCTTTGTCCAGAAACTATCATCAGGAGAAATAATCTCATCCACATTGGGCTCATCAAGTGAGTCTATTTCTTCTTAGACATAATAATCTCAAATGTGTTGTCCATGGACATTTTTGAGTTATCACTTTGAGTACGCGTAACATATTTAGTTACTTCTCTTGTCTCAATGATGGAACAGGTATTATTTTATCTTATGTGGGGGCCAGTCAGTGCAGACCGCCGACACTTCGACCCAGTGGGATCTTTTATGTCGACACTCTCCCAATAACGACTGCCATGTTCAAGGCAGCCGGGACCAACGGCTTAACGTGCTTTCCGAGGCACAGAGCAGGCGATAATTGTCAATCAATACACACATAATTTCGAAAAGTCATATAACTTCCGAAAGTCAGAGGTGCGCGACGTGGGTTCGAACGCGAGACCCTCTGCATTGCAGTCTATTGGATTCCCCACTGAGCTATCGCTGCTCGAACAGGTATTAACTAATGATTTAAACGTTTGCACATAGTTCACATAATGTTATGTATCAATATAATATTATAAAACAGTGTAGTACGGTAATAGATTATTTCTGCTCTGATTTAAACATACACAAATGCATTTTGCAATTTATTTTTATATAAAGTCACGTATATACAGCCAATTCGAAATAATTCATATGAAATATATATCGTCTATATACAAACATATTATTAGATTTACAAACACACTAGCAGCCAACAACTAAATAACGTAAAATGCAATAGGTATTACATATTGAAATGGCTTCAACATTTTACATAAATTGCAATTTTTTGTAAAGTAGTAGTGTCGCTGCTTTCAGCATGTATACTCTCACTCTCTCTCGCTCTCTCACAGAATATCGACGTGAAATAGCAGTATTCCTACTGTTGTGTTTCGATCAGTGAATGAGAATGCCGGAGGTCACCCTCTTGCCCCCTTGCCGCTCCTTCTCCTTCCCACTTCCTTTCCTAAAGGATCGGCAACGCGCAAGTGATGCCTCTGGTGTTGCAGGCGTCCATAGGCTACGGTGACCACTTACCAACAGATGGGCCGTATGCTTGTTTGCCAACTTAGTTGTATAAAAAAAACCTGCTTGGAAACCAGTAATTCAAATAGTCAAACCTAAGGAGAAGCAAAATACAGCTAGACTTCATGATACTTTGAGCACATTTTGCGTAAATAAAAATACCAACGATTAAATAGAATTAAATAGAAATAATTCCTATGTCGCGAAGGACTTTACAAACATTCAAACAACGGACACAAAGAACACCCAGACTCGGAACAACTATTTGTGGATCACATACATTTTTGTCCCGCTTGGGGATCGAACCCACTACACTCAGCTCAGCGGCAGAGGTGAAGCGACCACTTAATCCACTACGTCCATCCGTGCAGTCAAAAAGTAATAATTTTAACTCATACAGTATCTATCTATAATCAAAATCTATCTAAATATCCATATTGTCGGCCTCGATGGCGTAGCGGTTAGTGTAACCGATTGCCACGCCTGAGGTCACGGATTCGATTCCCGCACAAGTCAAACATTTGTGTGCATGAACATGGATGTTTGCCTTGGTCTGGGTGTGTCTATGTATAATATGTATGTATTTAGAAAAAAAGAAGTATAGATGTATGTTTATCCATTGTCTAGTACCCATAGTACAAGCTCTGCTTAGTTTGGGCTAGATGGTGTTGTGTGTATGTGATAGAATGAATAGAATAAAAATATTAACACTCGCTTTATATACTTTTTTAGCCAATAATTCTTTGTCATACACACTACGGAACCAACAAATTCGTGAAAATTTTTAAGGTCAAATAACAAAGGTACGGGCATCACGTAATTCAGAAGGCAATCCCTTATGTTTTAAATCCAATACGTGCTTGAAACGTTTAATTAATTACTTCGGTCATGCCTTACCGAATTTATATGTATTTACTAAAAAAAAGTTTATCATATATGTATGTTTATCCATTGTCTAGTAGCCATAGCTCTGCTTAGTTTGGGCTAGATGGTGTTGTGTGATAGAATATTATAGGTATTATATCGAATGCTTTAGATAAAACACAAAAGCGCCTACACAGTTCTTAAATACTTTAAACAGGTATTATATTGAAATTGCTGTTTAAGATTTAACAGGCTCGTCCTATTGTTGACATAAAGGTAAAACAAGGATGCGGTCGAACGAACTTGGTAATATTCGAGATTAACTACGATTTGGACCAAAAATTAATCGGTAGAAATTATCGCCGAAAGTACCATTTATCAATTTATTTCTTTACCTATTTAGGCCAATAAATTGTAAGCGATAATTGTGCTTTCAAATCTGAAATACAGTAATAGACTTCCTAGTCCTTAAAACATAATTGGCAATACATAGACACCTCTGACTACGCTTTTTAGGTGTGAGTATAAGTATAGATAACTTAACAGGTGCCCTGTCCGATGAATCACATATGATACATTACAATAGATTTTTCTATTGTGTCTATCGCAGGACAGCGAAAGGGTTAAATTTATCTTATCTTATCTTATGTGGGGGCCAGTCAGTGCAGACCAGCGACACTTCGACCCAGTGGGATCTTTTGTGTCGACACTCTCCCAATAACGACTGCCATATGTACATGGCAGACGGCACCGACGGCTTAACGTGCTCTCCGAGGCACGGAGCAGGCGATAATTGTCAATCAATACGCACATAATTTCGAAAAGTCATATAACTTCCGAAAGTCAGAGGTGCGCGACGTGGGTTCGAACCCGAGTACCCCTTTGCATTACAGTATGTTGGTCTCCCCACTGAGCTATCGCTGCTCTTAAGGATTAAATTAATAATATATAGATTTAATATAACATTATAGACAGTGATGTGAAGGAATATTATGACGCTTTTAAAATAATATGTATTGTTGTAAATAATTTGTTTGTATATATGTACCTATTATGTTTAAAGTCGCATCAATAAACGGCACATTACTATCTTTCGATTTATCAGCTATAATACGTGGGTAGTCGGCCGAGGACACTAGGTTTCAATAAAACACTTTCCAATCACAATCAGCACTCGTTTAATAATTATTTATTCACCAATAATTAAAGTTCTCTTTGTAGATTTACACTATACAATTTATAACATTCCACTAGAACACGTGGGCGCGTGTGCACTCTCAAACCGTTCGACACTTAATGGCCGCCATCCCAGCTCTCGGTGTTATGTTGCCTGCTAAAGAACTTACGGTTGTGCAACAATAATCAATTGACTGTCTCGGTGTGCCGTCAAATCAATTGATTGTGTCGGTGCGCCGTCATGTTAATTAATATAGATTTGTAATTATTTATGACAAATAAAAATGACAGTGACTCATTGCAAGCTTCCTGAGTAAGAATTAAGTAAAACCACAAACATCCATAAAAATAGTTTATTTTAACAAATTAATCTAATAACCAGCGCATCCACAGGCACATTTGCCATTGATGGACACAGAACCAGCAGTTGGCAAATTGCCGCCGAAGCTCACAGCACCTAAGATAGGTACTTGACCAACAAAAGCGGTGCCACCAGCCATTGGCAGCTCACCAGCAACTGCTACATTTCCTTCACCAGCACCACTGTATGCCGCTCCATATCCAATGCTGCCAGTATTTCCAAGGTACCCTGGAGCTGCAAAACCGTTGGTATAGCCCAGGCTAGCGGGCGCAGCGCCTCCACAAGGAGTGGTTACAGAAATAGCAGCAGGAGCGATGGGTGAACCACAGCCGTAGCCAAGACCAGCGTTATTGATCACTTCAGCTCCATACCTGCTGTAGCACTGACTATGTACATTCTGAAATAAGAACGGTTATTAGACATTTACTTTTTAATTATGGTGCTTAGCACTTAAGACTGCGCCGAGCGAAATGTGCCAAAACAGGCGGTCACAGTTAAGTGAATAAAATCAACATTTTTTTATTAATAAAATTTAAAATTTGAAAATTAAAATTTAATAAAATTTGTTTAATAAATATAAAATATACATTTACTATAACAATTAATAATATGTTTACAATTACTCTATGTAAAATACTTAAAATAATTAATATTTCCGCCTACAAAATTACGTAAATTTGCAAAAACGTAAGCTCGTGTTACGTGATTTTTAGATTATAACAGTAGAAATCTATCCTATTTTACAGCTTAAACGAAACATAAATAGTTATATTACAATTTGTCCGTCCCAAATATTTAAGTTATTGGTTGACAATAAAGATACATATTTATCAAAAAAGCACTTCAAATCCTCCATACAATTTTACTATGGCTACCGCGCGCTGATTTTAATATGCACCGCACGAGCTCTGTCATTATCTGTCTTACGCTCGGCGCAGTCTTAAATCGATAGTGGATGATGGAAGAAAATCGAATTTTGTGTCAGGTGCAGTTCATATTGATGACTATGTAATCTGAGTCAAACACGTTCCTGCACAATACCACCAAAATGAACCTACGCCATATTGCAAGTCGCTTGTCTTGTAAACTCCTCTTCAACATTGGCATCAATGACAGCCCGATACACGGAAGTTATAATAAAGAGATCGGGGGGACACCGGCTGTTGTGTTCTTACACTGCAGAAGTGTCAGCAACGCGCCTGAACAATCCAGAAACAATCAAATGGGCATTGAGGCATCTGTCGCACACTTTATTTCTAGACTGAGCTGCGGTGCTATGATCCACTATGCTCACGTCGGTTATCTGCGCAAAAAGGCCTAATTGCACGGCTAACACTTTTCCAATTTTATGCAGGTTACATGCCGAATAACAATCTGACTATAAAAGATACAAATTGTCCATATAATAATATAATAATATTCTATCACATACACACAACACCATCTAGCCCAAACTAAGCAGAGCTTGTATTATGGGTACTAGACAATGAATAAACGTACATACATATATACTTTTTTTTGTAAATACATCGTTATTATATATAGAAACACCCAGACCAAGACAAACATCCATGTTCATGCACACAAATGTTTAACTTGTGTGACAATTGAACCCGCGACTTCAGGCGTGGCAGTCAGTAACACTAACTACTACGCCATCGAGGCCGACGATATATGCATTCGAGATTACTTAGAAACTACATAAATAAATAATTCTTCTTTAAAATGACTATTGTCGTACTAGAAATAAATTCTGTGCCACGGGGGACAGGCTCGATATACATATATCGACTCGATAGTATTAATAATTGTATTTATTTAAAGATAACAGAGATCCACTTGTGAGTAAGACTTAAAACTAGGGTTAGCAATATACATCTGGTTGACACACCAATACTCCGACAAAATGCCTTAACCCGTCTCGCGTCGCGAGCCCAGGGCTGGACGCAAAACAATGCTTTTTCTATTGTGTCTGGTAATTAGACGCTAGATGAGTTAATATTATGCGTCATATTTACATGACAATGATTGCAGAATATTGTTGCTGCTACCTCTAATTCTGTTTAACAAGGATGTGGTCTTGTTCCTTATTATGGCATAAAAGTCATTCAGTTCGCGCCTCAACTACATTACATTATTTTATGCCTCGTGTGAGACACACTCACAACACTTGGCGCAGAAGCAGTGATAACGTTACCTACCACTTAAACTTCCCCATCCGTGTTATCAAATCTGGTATATAACTATAAGATTCTTCAAAATCTTTGGAAGAATCTCTCACCTGGAGCAAGCAAGCTTGGATGCAGAGCAACAGAACAGCGAAGGTATTCATGTTGAATGTGTGTTCGTGTTCAACGAGCGGCTGAAGACTGAAGTACTGTGCAAGCTCTTCCACTCGTGTTATATACTGCGCCAGTTCCTTATCATCACACATACCTAGTCGTGATTATTTATTTTTACAAAATTTTGTTGGTGCCATTTTCTTGTGTAATAATACTTGGCAAACTTACTTTCGTAATTAAATGATAAGTGCTTGTTGAATTGCTAAATTGTAAGAAAATAGTAGCATTATTGCTCAATTGTTGTAGCTTTGCAATAATTATTGCAATTTTGCGGTTGAGTATAAAATATTTGATGCGTTTGAGGGAACATCATTTAAGATATTTCAGTCGAGGAGTCAAAGTCCTATCGTTTCCTAATGCTAACAATGTGAGTCACCTTACGCCTTAACTAATTGACTAATTATAGTAATAATTTCGCATATGTTATGCGTATCCAGTGACACAAAATTTTCTTTGCCTTAATTTCTCTAAGCAAGCATAGAAATCTTATATATCCGTCGATAGTAAGCGTTAATCGTCGAGCAGCGATAGCTGTGGGGAGACCAACAGACTGAAATGCAGAGGGTCTCAGGTTCGAACCTACGTCGCGCACCTCTGGCTTTCGGAAGTTATATGACTTTTCGAAATTATGTGCGTATTGATTGACAATTATCGCCTGCTCCGTGCCTCGGAGAGCACGTTAAGCAGTCGGTCCCGGCTGCCATGAACATATATGGCAGTCGTTATTGGGAGAGTGTCGACACAAAAGATCCCAATGGGTCGAAGTGTCGCCGGTCTGCACTGACTAGCCCCCACATAAGATATATAGATAGATAATTGGACCGCTGTCTATGAGGCCTGGTATTAGATTCCTGGTTCTAGCAAATTGTTATGTGGTTTTTTGGCAAGCAATACTGATACAACGGAATCTGGTTTTGCTGGTTGACGATTAGAAACTCTTCATTTTCACGTAGGTAATAGATCATAAACGACGGTATGTAGGTATTACATACCTGTGTCTACCCCTACATAATATCCTCCAGACCGAATTGCGGCCACGGCTGCTAGTCTTAACGGAGACTGGCCAACTACGCATGAGATATTATAGTGCACAAGTGTGTGCGCAAACACAAGTGCACTCTCTGTTCCCTAACTCTCATGATCCGATGGGACGGCAATCTGACACGACCGGAGAGAGATCAGGCGCAGGACCAACAGCTTTACGAGCGCACCGGGGCCCAGGGGTGTCTTACACCGCCAACTTCCTAACTCCGGGCTGCTATTGAGATTTCTTAACTGAAAAACCCAATCGCTTTTTATTGGGCCGACCCGGGATTCGAACCCGAGACCTCATGCACAGCAGTAGCACGCGCTACGCCACGGAGGAACATACATATATACATTCTAAATTTATACCGGGGCTTCACTCGCGCAATTGTAGGTTAGCTTAGATTAGTAACAGCACTTTTTCTTGGATGAAACTGGTAGCCTATGTCCTTTTTTGTACCACAGACAAAACGTATGCGAAATTTCATGTTAATCGGTAGAGTAGTAAAAGCGTGAAACGTACCAAACAAACTCACACTCGCATTTATAATATTAGTCCTGATTAAAGTAGTCTACCCACTGCCCCGTCTCATACCATGACCGTGCTAGGAACGTGTTAGGCAAAAAAATATTCTTAGTAAGGAAATGTATAAGACTATGCCCACTAGACCGTTCCGTCGCCGACCAGCAGTTCCTATAGCAGGGCGTATCGTGTTGCTTTTCGTGTCTGATACGTTCCTAGCACGGTCATGGTATGAGACGGTTTAGTAGGCAGATTCCTTTAGGCCGGTATTATCGATTTGGTTGGATAGCTCAAAGTAATACAAAAAATATAACAACTCTGTATATGAACTATCCCACTGCTGGGCACCGGGCTCTTCTTAGCTTGAGAAGAGAACCTAATACAACCGTTAACTCTTTGGGAATTAACTTTTATCCATTGGTTCTTTTTAGATTTCTCTTATTAAGATTTTATTTTGTCGTATTATCTTCTTCCAGTGAAAAGAGATAAAATGCTTGAGACTTTAATTGATTAAAAATAATTGTTTATATCCACATGACGCTTGTTTCTTTAGTACTACGGACGAAGGTGGGGTTTCACCTGTAGTGGCGTGAAAAATAACATTCATACAAGAACTTGTTTTGGGATTAAAGATTGCTAAGTTTTGTGTCTTTCTGTAAGGCGCGATGCCATTAGGCAACTTTTGCATGCAAGTATGACGTCACATTTGCGTGCAAGTTGCTTGCATTGAAATTTTGAAAACTTTTTTCGAGAGAGTTCAAATTGCATGCAGGTTTCACTTGCACGAGATGTTCAATAATTGAGCAGGTCATCATGGATAAAAAACGTGCTGCTGTGATCGGTGCTGCTTGCCGAGTCATTTCTGAGATAATAATATATAACCAATCTTGATTTTTATAATTAGGACTTTTTAATTTCCATAGCCACTCGTTTCTAAGATACTCCTCAATAAAAATGATTATTTTCTCGTGCGCCCACCTAACGGACATTATGGTTCGATAATTTGTACAGCTATAGATATCATGTGCGTACACGTCACTCGTTCGAAATTCGAAACGTGCAACTACCCCAGGTTTGTACAAGTTATATGCAATTTGCAACTTGCATTCAACAACTAGCCTAATAGAATCGCGCCTTTACCGAATAATAATAAATATATGTGCACAACCGCGTTTCGTAAGACTGCCTTTGCATTATCGTAAAGTATAAGTGAATGCGTCCTCATGTCCTACTGTCTATTATACATAGATTAATATCAAATAATACTACCAATGCCAAATAATTTCGTTCCTTAATATTATTAAGTAGTTATTGTCATTATTTTAGATTTTTATAGTCAGTAATATATGATATAATGGCTGTAACACCTTGTTGATAAGATTGTAAAATATTGAAATAATATTATTTAATTGGCGATTTAAATCTATATTATACGTGAAGCAAAAACTTTGTACCCCTTTTTACGATAATTGCGCGAACGGAGTATGAAGTTGGTACAGTTAAAGTTTATATGGAGAAGGAGGAGCGAATCCTAATATTTATATAAAATATGCATTAGAAATACATTAAATTAATGAAAGAACACTACACGCACACAACCATGCATTTGACACACGCAGTCGAATCGCGTTTGTAATATTTCGGCATTGTTCGGCTGATGTAGTAATTTTCTTCGTAACTATGATTACATATATCTGTTGGTCTCACCACTGAGCAGCGATAGCTCAGTGATGAGACCAACAGACTTTAATGCAGAGGGTCTCGGGTTCGAACCCACCACGTCGCGCACCTCTGACTTTCGGAAGTTATATGACTTTTCGAAATTATGTGCGTATTGATTGACAATTATCGCCTGCTTCGTGCCTCGGAGAGCACGTTAAGCCGTCGCGTCGGACCCGGTTGCCATGAACATCTATGGCAGTCGTTATTGGGAGAGTGTCGACACAAAAGATCCGACTAGGTCGAAGTGTCGCCGGTCTGCACTGACTGGCCCCCAGATAAGATAAGTATAAATATAGATATTATGTATCCACATAATGTAAAGCTGGGACAATAAAAAAACAGATAGATTGACTATTAAATAATATTTATTATATCACAGATAATATAAATAACTTAGTACATAATTTCGCTACCACATCCACATCTGCCGATGTCATAGCTTTCTGCAAACGATCTAGGAGCATAAGCTCCTGAACCAGGAGCGAAGGCATTAGGAGCGAAGGAACTAGGAGCAAAGGCATTAGGAGCGAAGGAATTAGAAGCGAAGCTGGCAGGAGCGAAGCCAGCCGAAGGAGCGTAACCAGTAGCAAAACCAGTCGCTTCGCTGGTCATCGCGTTAAACCCATTGCCGCAAGCATGGTTGATGTTACCAGCCCCACCAGTGGTTAACAAACCCTCTACAGCAGTCGACCCAACGAAGGGTATCTCACCAGTTACTGCCAAAGCGCCTTCGTAAGCGTTTTCTGATGCGACAGAGATGCCAGTCGGAGGCACGGCTGAAGAACTAGTGACAAACAGTCCACCGCCGCTAGTTGGGGTAAAGTCTAAAGCAGGCGCGATGGCTGGGTAAATTCCATCGCAAGCTAACCCACGGCCTACCCATCCTGAGCCTTCGTAGGCCTTTGCAGGAGCGGCTAGGCCGTCATAAGTCCCGAATCCATCGCAGATCTTACCAGGGCCTGTCCAGGCATACGGTGCGGCGTATGCTTCAATTCCAGCGCGGCTAGTGCATTGACTGAAAACGCACTGAAAATAAAGAAGAGGAATATTTTAGTATGTTTTATGCTTCATTAGAAATATCCTGTGTTTAATGACAACCAAAGCTTATGGATGCTTGCAACGCAAGCATATGGCAAGTGAGTTGCAAATCCCAAAAAAGACACCTAGTACTACCAATGCAAATGGTAGAAATGACATTTACAATCATGTTATTCACCTCTTAGAACATAACATCAACTGGTAACAGTGTGAAAGCTCTACTCCACGAACAGGCTTTATTCAATGCAAAAAATTTATTTCCTTTTAATTATTCTATTTTTTATTAATATATCTTACTAGCTGCCCGGACAGACATCGTTCTGTCAAAAGTAATATTACTTTTTTTTATGTTTACTTTATCACTAAGGGGTATGAAAAATAGATAGTAGCTTATTCTCAGACCTACTAAATATGCATATAAAATTTCATAAAAATCGGTCAAGCCGTTTCGGAGTAGTATGGTAACTAACATTGTGACACGAGAATTTTATATATAAGATATAGTTAATTGACGTGTCCAAGAATTGTTTCCACATTTTATGGAAATAAAGATTTTTGTTATTATATGTTAACCGGTCGTATACCGCCGGCTCGCATACCAGCCGGCAGATTTGTACCCGTCGTAGGCCGGTGGCTCGCATGCGAGCCACCAAATTGGTTTTACGTTAGCTTAAGCTAAAGCGAAGGCGGCGCGCGGCGTTTTGGCGCCAATTTGGTGGCTCGCATGCGAGCCACCGGCCTACGACGGGTACAAATCTGCCGGCTGGTATGCGAGCCGGCGGTATACGACCGGTTAATATGATAGAGAGGAAAGATTTTATTTTTTGTTTGTTTGTAAAAATTTAATCCAAAAACTACTCAACCGATTTTAAAAATTGTTTTACCATTAGAAAACTGTATTATCACTGAGTATCTATATTGAAGGGCTATATTTTTTTTAAAAAGTACTGTTTCTAACATAGCCTTACCTAACCTACTTTTAGCCGCGGGCAAAATCTAGTATTTTTTATAAAAGAATGAATTTTTATTTTTAGTCACTATAATATATTTTAAATAACCAATAATCAATTTGTTTCAATATTTTTATATCCACAAGTAACTTAGACGCTTATTACGTTTTCACGCATAAACTTAACTGCAAATAAAATGCGAATGCTCCTCTAATAAGAGGAGCTCATCTAGTTCATAATTTATAGTAACAACGAGTGATGTTCCAACAACCCAACGGTTTCTCCGATCAGGCTGGAGGATCGCGCGTTCCTGTCGATTGATATCGGTAATACAAATACCAGACATTTAATAGACAGGCATTATTGAAAACTTGCGATACAAACTTCGTGAGCGCGATGCCGGCATAACACAATTCGATCGAAATTTAATATAGCGCTATCTGTTGTGGCTTGCTGGAACTTTTTATCACTGTTTATATCTGGAGAAATGCCACACTTGTTTAAAATAAGCCGATCTAATAATATAAATGAGAATATGAGCTTGTTACAGTTTTACGCCTTAACTACTCTACCGGTCTTCATAAAATTTGAAGAAAGCAGAAATGGACATATTATGTTGCCTTTGATCCAGAAAAAAGTACTGCCTGAGGGGTAGAACATTGACATAACCTACACGCGAGTGTAGGTTTGGTCAACTCCGGTCTTATTGGTCGTAGCGTGATGTTATATAGCCTTCCTCGATAAATGAGCTATCCAACGCTAAAATAATTTTTCAATTCGAACCAGTAGTTCTCGAGATTAGCGCGTTCAACCAAACGAACAAACTCTTCAGTTTTATAATATTAGTAAGTATAGATATTAATCAATAAAACGTGAATATTTACCTGTACGAAGAGCGCTTGAGCGCAGAGGACAAACAAAGCCTTGGCAGACATATTAGTATGTAACTAGTGATGGGACAACTAACCCAGAATGACGTTCAGAATCGTCGACAAGGACTTTATACTGAGCTGTGTTATCGATTACGTTTTAATTCGATTTGAAATATCAGTAGGTAATTGTAATAATTTATTACTTAATACATTATATTTATATCAATAAGGCACGTAGAACATAGTGACTTAATAGCCTTGTAACATTTAAGCGTAATATTTGATTGCATGATGACGTAATAGTTTGTGTTATCGTTCGAATCACAGACGAGGAAAAATTTATGTGATCCACAAACAGTTGTTCCATGATCGAACCCCCAACACTTGGTGCAGTGGCAATAGCGAAGCACAAGTTTTTATAAAACAAGTGAGAATTGGCAATGAATTGCCGTAAATCTTAGAGTTCGAAAAAATGGTTTAAGTAATATGCAAAGGTCACGTGATACCACGTGACCTTGAGGTCAGAGGTCAAAAGTCATAGTCATTTCGGGGGTATATCGACTATGCTGAGTCGAATGGCGTTGACCGCGAGTCTCTAGCTCTTACGGTTCTTGAATTGAAAGTTGTATAACAGACAGACGGACGGTCGGACGGACGGACAAAGCTGTTGTATAAGAGTTTATTCAAACTCTAAAAACTAGCTGACCCGCGTAACTTTGTCTGTTTCACATAAGAGAATTTTCCCCGCTTTTGCAATATTTTTCATTGATGCTCCGCTCCTATTGGTCGTAGCGTGATGTTTTATAGCTTATAGCCATTCTCGATAAATGGGCTATCCAACTCTAAAATAATTTTTCAATTCGAACCATTAGTTCCTGAGATTAGCGCCTTTAACCAAACAAACAAACTCTTCAGCTTTATAATATTAGTATAGATACGTATTATTCAATGTTTATGCAATTCAATTGTCACCTGCTGATTAATTTTCTGTGAACTAAATGATTTATTAAGTAATATTGACTATTACCTCTAGATGCCAGTATTTATTATAGAAAGGCAACATGCTTTCTGTGGGATAATCTGATGTGTTCTTGTTGTGGGTTTTTAAATAAAATGCTTGGCAATATTAGATATACATATATATTTAATAATAATAATAAAAATATTTACTCACCAAATAAAGAAATACACATTCTCAGATGTTAATTAATAATAGGAATAACTATGGAAAATAATTTATTGTTTTGCCATAGACTTCCTACACCAGGCTAGGCCTGTCCTGTAGATAGTATTTTTATTCACATTTACCATTCATTATTCTTAACTCGACGTAAATAAATATATTTTTACGTACAGATTTTTTAGAGCTACGTACAAAGTAGTGAATATCAGGTAAATTTTTTTGGTAATTGGTACAATTTAATACGCTATGGTACACCCGCCATCTTGACTCTCACAATCTAGCCTCATTAACGTCAAAATATGTAAGCTGAATTGCAATTTAAGTTCACATTTGACGATCATCATCACTAGTATTATAAAAATTTTATAACAGTCAAACGGACGCGTGGGGCGACTTTATTTAATAAAGTCGCCCCACGCGTCCGTTTGACTGTTCGCGATAAACTCAAAAACTACTGAACGAATTTTCATGCAGTTATCACCAACAGACAGAGTGATTCATGAGGAAGGTTTAGGTGTACCTATAATTTGTTAAGGATACCTGTGCGTAGTCGGGGAGGGTCGCTAGTTATTAACCTCTGAGTTTTCTTCGAAGAGGTTAATGAAAACACTTTGTAACGATCTGTGTTTTAGTGACATATTGATGTTAGTGACAGGCATAGTTCTGGCTCCACTGGACCGATTGACTTGTAACTTGGTGTGTAGTCACTTGGGGTCATCCCTCGGTCGAGTTTGAATATGGGCCCTGGGGGTCAAAAGACCCCAAGATATAGGAATCACACATTTTAAATAGATATATATGAGACCCAGATATCAAGATTAAAATAATAATAAAACACATTTCAAGAACTTCAGAAGAGTGAATATATTATCTAATTTTGTGTCATTGTAAGCTGTTATTAGCAAAGATTTTTTTATTACTCCAATATAACACTATCTTGAAGACAGTCAGGCAACATCTATCGAATCATTAAACTTTATCAAAAAACACAATCTTCAAGAGTTATATCCCTACATTTGGATATCGCTGCATATTCTGTTAACAATGTCAGTGATTGTTGTATTGCGTTTTCTGAAGTAAAATTTATAAAAACTTATTTGCGGTCTTACACTGTCGTCAAAAGGAGAATGCGGCTCTGGACATCCATATGGGGATTTTCCTCACTAGAAAAATAAAATAAATTATCATATAACTTGTTGAAGAAATGTTTCTTTAACAAGTTATATAGTTAGGATAAAATTAAAAATTATTTTATTTTAATTATACCCCAGCCAGCCAGTTATTATACACCCTATGAAACGCGACAAGATAAATACTGGTTATAATGTCCTCCAAACCAAGTTTCGGTTACGGCGGCCAATTTCAACAGAGACTGACCATCTGCGCAGACGATATTCTAATGCACAGGTGTGTGCGCAAACACAAGTGTACTCTCTGTTACCTAACTCTCATAACCTGATGGAGCAGCAGTCCGATACGACGCCAGAGAGTAAAGCTGCAGGACCAACGGCTTTATGTGCTTTCCTAGGCACGGGGATATCTAACACCGCCAACTTCCTAACGCCGCCCGGACTGCTATTTAGGTTTTTTATGAGACAAACCGAACAATAAAACTGAATACATTAGAGAGAATCTCAATAACACTATTCGTGCAGGGAATTGGTCTAGCCAGCCAATGTCGGCGCTGCTGTCGAAATACGACAAGACTTATAAAAAAAAACAATTGCTTACAATCAGTACGATATTCCGCGAGTTATGTGCGGAGTCAATGTTTGTATACAGGGTTAAATGTAAAATACAAATTACCTTTTGTCTTCTTTACATCATACTTAGGTACAATTTTTGATCTAATACTTTTTACAAAAATCTATATTTTTCTAACACAAAACATATTTTTAACAAGTAAAAAATGCCCGTCTCCCGTACAACGCCTCCCATGGCCCACCCCGCGATGTGTTGTTCGGTTACATCGCTGCTTCCTTTGCGACCGACTGTAGTCTTAAGTCTTAGCCGTGCGATTAATAATAATAACGAATATCTTCTGAAGCACAGAAAGCAAAAATTTTAGATTCGTAAAGTACATAATAGTATCAAGCTCCTAACACTTTTGTTTGATATAAAAGAATAATATTTTAAAAGGGGCCCTGGGGGCTGGCTGACGTTAAAGTTTTGTTCTGAGACAAGTTGAAAGTTATTTGAAATTTGAAAGGTATTTGAGTCTTTACTTTGCGTACACTAATAAGTAATAACATAATATTATGTGCTTGTATAATAATAATACACATGTATGTCATTTATCTTTCATTAAATTCTTCAAAGCCTATTTTCTTGTAGTTAAAATTATACGTCAACATCACGTCTACCTATTCAGGAAGAGGCTGCTAGAAGTGTTTTAGCAAAATTGTATATTCTCATGTATATATTTTGAGGTATATTTGGTTATCACTGAAACCAAAGTCTGAAACAGTCACGAAAAATTGTTGTCAAACTTGGCAAGTAGAGATTTACTAATTCTACTGAGCTATATATTATTATGGCAACACTAGTTAGACCGCTCACACTTCAAACTTCAGTCCTCAGTCCTCACTCATTTTATTTTGACGTTTATTTACATTGTTTGTATTGTAATTTCTTACGATAAACGGATAAATGTAAACCTAGGACTCCTAAGAGTGACTGTGGAGAAAGCGAAATGATAAGTCGGAAACAACTGTCGACTTTGTGTAGAGGTTGTCTAGCGACTGACCGTAGGCTGGTCAAAGCAACACTCTTTAAAACCATGTTTCAGGGTTTGACTGGTATTATTGTAAGTACTCTTTTACAGTTATAATATTTATACTACACTATTGTGTATAATTCATTTAAGTTATTGCGAATTAAATGTGAGCTGTTGTAAACCATTCCTTCAAAAGTCATTCGTTGTGTTATTTATACAATAACTCATCATATACCTACTAGATTATCGACCCACCCCGGCTTCGCACGGGTAGTACAAAACCTTAGCAAATATATATATAGGTGTATATAAATATATACACCTAAGCCTTCTTCATAAATCACACTGTCTATGTCTTTTTAAATAACCCTATACTAATAATAAATTCTGTGTCTTAGAAGACTTTACAGACATTCAAACACTAGACTCAATACCTTTGTGTCCATTGTCTGGATATCTGGTGTTTCAAGTCTGGGAGTTCTTTGTGTCCATTGTTGGAATGTTTATTAAGTCCTCTGTGACACAAGAATTGTATATAGTGAGGGAGTTGTCTTTTTAAAAGTTAAAAGCGGAGAAGAGAGTAGTGGGAAGCGCAGGCTAACAGGCCGCTGACATTTGTCAACGCTCACGGCAATGCCCCTCGTCTCGCCGTGCACATACCTAAGGCGTGGTACAACGGTTTTGGTCAAACTATAGTTTGGGTAGTGTGATTATAATATTATTGTGTATATTTCAGATCTCGTCATCAGATCGATTACCACAAGGGCTGTGCTATGAATGTGTAGCTTTGTTGCAGAAATGTATTAGATTCAGAAATAAAATCATGAGGTCGCATGACATGTTGTGTCAATATGTGCTCGAGAATGTACCGGTGAGTACTATCATTGAAAAAGGGGTATTTCAATTGAAAATTTAGATAAATGATAAGATGTAAGGCTGTAGGTGTTTTTCAAAGATGTGCTGTACTATGCATTACATAAGTAATGCAGTTCATAGTGCATCATATTTTTGCAAAACGCTGTGGGCCTAGTTTGAACTTAGTGTGTTAAGTTATTGACTTGATGTTTGTTGTCAGTTTGAACTCGACAAGAATGCGAGCCCGCACTTTATTCAAACAAATGTCCTTTGTTATGACTGCCCGGGTTCTAAATTTGAACAGGTATGTAACTTTAATTGATGGTCCAAATTAAAAGTTGTGATTTATTGAAGCCTTTTGATTGTGTTCATCATTAATCATTTCCTAGAAAACTATGTTACATATAATAGAGGTAAAACTGGGCTGAATCTCTATGTAGAGGAGTATATATAAATTATTCAGAAACATATGCACAGGCTTAATTAATTTTCGGAGTATCTGTTCTCAATGGGTTTTTCTCAGGGATCTATATAAATGAGAAGGGACCAAGAGTCCCTTCTCATTTTGAACTTAAATTAATGTTTATCCACAATGCATAAATTTATACTAATATTATAAAGAGGAAATATTTTATTTTTTATGTTTATAAGTATTTAACTCTAAAACTACTTAACTGATTAAAAAAAATCTTTTACCATTAGGATACTTTATTATCACCGTGTAACATAGGCAATGTTTTTTTAAAGAAAATTCTGCTGCTAACATAACTTTTTACGCGAGCGTAGCCGCGAGCAAAAACTAGTCACGAATAAAAGTAATTCATATTATTAACATAAATAAAGATTAAAACTTTTTATTTCTTTGCATTGATAAAATCATGAAATATAGTACTGCTGACGTAAAAGTTTATTTAAGATGATATTAGTTCTGCTTCAATGTTCCAATTTTAATATGGAATCCTTCTAAATGAATAAATGTTTACAGAGCAGTGGTTAACATACATTACAATCAAAAGTTATATTTTCAGATTGAAGAGCAAATGAACAAAGATGTTGTAGACAACACTAATATTGCAGAAACTAACATTAAAGAAGAGAGATATAAATATGATTGTGAGAATGAGATCACAGAAGAAGAATGGCTGTGAGTACAGATACAAACCACATATCTTTGACTTGTACTTGTATATTACTTGTATATTAGTAACTCAGGTTTCACTCAGAGTAGAATCTGGTCACTCGCAGTTTTTATTACTTTACGTGCATGAAGTGAATATTTTACCATATCTGCTGTAAGAGGCTAAAGTTATCGCTTACGAATAAAAAAAATGATAGCTTGAGTAATCTTAGTTCTATAGTAATTGTATGGTACAATAGTTGTAGCTCCTTACAGATATAATTTGTATTATTAGCAGCATTGTTAAATAATAATATGTATGTATCTTATGTGGAGGCCGGTCAGTGCAGACCGGCGACACTTCGACCCAGTGGGATCTTTTGTGTCAACACTCTCCCAATAACGACTGCCATAGATGTTCATGGCAGCCGGGACCGACGGCTTAACGTGCTCTCCGAGGCACGGAGCAGGCGATAATTGTCAATCAATACGCACATAATTTCGAAAAGTCATATAACTTCCGAAAGTCAGCGGTGCGCGACGTGGGTTCGAACCCGAGACCCTCTGTATTGCAGTCTGTTGGTCTCCCCACTGAGCTATCGCTGCTCAACTAATAACTAGTACTACTATTAAATAACGATTAGTATAGCTTTTAGTTTAGCTTTGAGTTTCTTGGCCGTTCTTCTCATTGGTTTTACGCCCTTAATTTGCTAAAAATGGCAACAGGTTATTATACGTCTTGACGTTCATAAGAGTTACTTTGTGACCTAAGTGGATAAACATATTTTGATTCTGACCCAACAACGTCATTGGTTTTCCCTACAATTTTAGTTTTTAGTTGTTTTGATTTATTTTCAGTAAAAATTTCACAATGGATGCCCCAAAAGAATTTTCAATAAGTGATCAGTTTGAACAATCAGGACAGGATGAGGTCAGTATGTTGGTTCTGTTTGTGTTCATACATGACGCCTTTACTAAGTCCCAGTAATGTATAGTAATGGTACTGCCATCTTAACCATGGTACTGCAGCAAGTGCATTCAATTTTAGTCATAAAAACGTCTCAAGGCGATACTGTATGCGATTTATCGCAAGTTTTCACATCTATAATATTGTTTAAGCTTTTGGAGATATTATTTATTTACATAATCATCTGGTATTGTGTATTATTAGGTTTACATTGGTAAATAAACAATTTGAATTCTAAAGGCATCTTTATGAAAGATGAATATATGATTATTTATTATTGTTCTAGTATAACGTTCCCTTTGACGTTTATGGTGAAAATTATCCGTCCAAATGCAGCGATTAATCACGATCAATCAATTAAAATAGCTAAAGTGAAATTATAAGGAAATAAAAATAAGAATGTGTCAGACTCGAGTGTTTTTTGACCCGCACGAGACAAAAATGTGTGTAATCCAGTAATGGTTATTTAGAGTCTGGATGTTCTTTGTGTCCGTTGTTTGTTTGAAATCCCCCGCGGTACTGGAATTATTCCTAGTGCTAGTTGTCTTTTTTTTTTATATGAATATTTTAATTAAATAATATATGAAAGTCTCTAACAAATATCTAATGTTATATTATCAGCTTAAAGAGGAACTCGAAGATGATAATATGGGAGAAGTTAAGGCCGAGAACTGTTACGATGATGACATCACAATAGAAGAATGTCGGTAAGCGCGCACTTTACGTAGAGCCGGGGATATTCGTCATGTTGTTCTTGCCACGTTGATTCCGTGACGTCACCTTGAGCGTGAGGGTAATAACGATCGGGGGTCTCCACTCGCGATCTGCAGCTGCACATATGTCTATCCGTTGCCGGGTCGGTCAGTGTCATTCTGCCGTCATTAGGAAAACATCGTATCTACCAGTATTCTTATATTTAATGTAAAAATGCTGGCAGATATATGCTTTTTATTACCGAATGCAAATACGTAAAACTCAATTTCGGAAAAAAATATTTTTTCTTATGACGGCAGTATTGTTATTTTTGTTAAGAATCACATAGTAACGGCTCGTGATATGGCTTTTGATGCACTTTCCTGTAAAACATATTGGAGCCATCTCCACGAACTGATTTGGGTATAGTCTTATGACGTTCTGTTTATTTTAGCGTTGAAGATCAACTAAAAGAATTGAAAAGCAAACTATTGAAATGTAAACCGAAGCGCAAGGTACAAAAAAAGCAGAAAAAGGTCAGTATGTTTTTGTGAAGTGTTGTAATACCTTTTGTTTTCTTTGTAACCTTCACATTTAAATTGTTAGATGACATCTATAACCATTTTTTTTTGTGATCAAGCGCTCACGTGCTCTTTTATGAAACTGGTCCCGGAATAGACCCCTGTGGAACTCCAGTTTTAAACTTGTGCGAAATAGATGTAGCGTCTTATTTTGTCATGTGTGGTGTAGAAACAGTTAGATACGATACAATGATTGGCAACAACGAATAGCTATCTTTTCATATCATATGCTCATCGAATTTTATTGACTTACGCACGAATTCAAAGGCCTCCCAGTTGACATTAAATTTCTTCAAAAGCCTGGTGCAAAATATTAAACATCAATATAGAGCAGCATAGTGGGAGACCTCTGTGTTACAGATTAACATCTGTAACACAGAGGTCTCGCGTTCAATTCCAAGGCACGTACCTCTGACATTTCGAATTATGTACGTGTGAATTAACGCCCCAAAATATCTCATCACAGCATATCACGGCTTTCTTTGATACACTTCATACACTGAACATGTCGCAGTATAACGGTGAGCGTAATTCTAATGGCAGATTGCTTGACCTTATATTTAGTAATGATTCTATATCTGTGTCGGAAAGTAGGGAGCCATTAGAACTGCCCATTGATTCGCACCACAAACCATTACTCATTCAAACTAAATTTGTTGAAATTGATAAACTCATAGACAATCCTACAAAACGTTACATATTTTCAAAAGGTGATTATACCACTATTAAAGCGGAACTAGATTTGATAAACTGGTCTCAATTATTACTGACAGTGAGTTTAGAGGATGCGGTTACAACATTTTATAATATACTCGCGTGCAAGTAAATCGACTCAAGTCTCAAGTGCGCATAAAAAGTGATATAACTAAAAAATTACTTATTTTACCTCTATATAATGTTTTACATAATTAAAGCCTAGTAATTAGGCTTTCAAATGGTAGCATAATATCAGTAATTTAAATAAACACTTGTACTTAGAATGCAACTGAACGCAACCTCCCGTAAACTGCTCTGCGCTCTATACACAACTTGCGCGACACAACCCCCTATAAAAACCCTCTGTAATCGTTTTTTCTTATCAGTCGCTCATTAGACGTTGACCTGAACACATCTCTGCAAATTAAAGCCGTCATTTGAAGAAAATTATGGATACAACACCTGAAGAAGCCGCTCAAGTCGTTGCCCTATTGCAAGAAGGGTTGAACCAGCGAGAAGTCGCTCGTCGTTTGAATATGAGTCAGTCCGCTGTCTCGAGAGTATACAGAAGGTTTCAAGAGACTGGTGCCTTCACTCGGAGGCCTAATACCAGCCGACGCCGGTGCACCTCGGAGCGTGACGACCGGTTTTTGGTCTCGACCTCTCTCCGAAATCGACACCTTACCGGCGTAGATGTGCAGCAGGAGCTACGTCAAGTTCGCGGGGTGACTGTCAGTCAGTGGACAGTTAGAAGAAGGTTGAAAGAAGCTAACCTTACTCCGAAAAGACCCGCTACAGGCCCGAAGTTGACCACAGCTCATCGTCAAGCACGCCTTCACTTTGCTCGAGAGCATTTGGATTGGAGCATAGAGCAATGGCAGTCAGTCCTGTTCACAGATGAGACGAGGATGTGTCTCCATGGCAGCGACAGGAGAGGTCGGGAATACCGTCGTCCCGGTGAACGGTTTTCACAGTGCTGCTTTGTGGAAACCGTTGCATATGGTGGCGGATCTTGCATGATGTGGGCCGGAATTTCCTTAGAAGGCAAAACGGAGCTTGTTTTCGTTCCTGGGGGAGGCCGGGGAGGAGGTCTGACCAGTGATCGTTACATTGAAAATGTTCTACTGGATCAAGTTGTCCCTTATCAAGGCTTTATTGGGGAAAATTTCATCTTGATGCATGACAATGCCCGATGTCACACTGCTCGGGCCACACGTGATTTCCTGAACGAAGTTGGAATTCACACTATGCATTGGCCAGCGCTCAGCCCCGATTTAAATCCCATTGAGCACATATGGGACGAGCTCAAAAGGAAAGTTAGAGCGAGGAATCCAGCTCCGACAAACATCAATGAGCTCAAGACTGCGTTGGTAGAAGAGTGGGGTCGAATACCACAATCATCCATTAAAAAGTTGATAAGGTCGATGAAGAATCGCATGAGAGCAGTGATCAGAGCTAGAGGAGGAAATACCAAATATTGACACGAATAAATTTTTTATCTTACGCACATTTTGTTTCATTTAAACACAATAACCCCATACTGTGAAATTGTATGAATTTTCAACATTTTTTACATTATCATTGGCATTAACCTTTTTTACTAAACTACTGAATCGATTTTCATGCAACTTACACCATTTTAAAGCTCAATTACTAGGCTTTAATTATGTAAAACATTATATAGAGGTATAATAAGGCATTTTTAAGTTATATCACTTTTTATGCGCACTTGAGGTTTGAGTCGATTTACTTGCACGCGAGTGTATATTGTATGAACTAAGGGATAAATACATACCAGTAAAAATTTTAAAAAATCTTCCTACCCTCCATGGTACACCCCTGCATTAACGAAAATGATTAAGGAAAAATATAAATATCATAAGAAGTATAAACGATACAAAAACTTATCAGATTATAATTCATTCTCCTTACTTCGCAGCAGATCTATTGAATTAGAAAAAGATGCTACGATAAGTATATTGAAAATATTGAAGCTTCTATTGTTAAGAACCCTAAATCATTTTGGACGTACGTGAAAAGTAAGCGCATTGTGGGCGCTTTTCCTAACGTAATGCGTTATGGTGAGACATATGCGGACACAGGGGGGGATATTAGCGAGCTATTTGCTAGGTATTTCGGGTCCACATTTCTGGTACCTGAGCCATCGGCAAGTAGTGAAAGCACCTCGAGTGAGCAGCACAGCGGGACAGCAGTGTCCGTTGGCACAGTTGACATAAATAGATCACGCATATTGAAGCTGCTCAAATCATTGGACCCCACCAAATCGGGAGGACCTGATCTAATACCGCCAAGCTTTATCGTTAACTGTGCTGACGGTCTTGTTGAACCTCTATGTATTTTGTTCAAACGTTCTTTGATGGAAGGCTTAGTGCCAGGTATTTGGAAATCTGCATTCATTACCCCAGTTTTCAAAAAAGGTGATAAGGTTGATATTGAAAATTACCGTCTCATATCAAAATTATGCCTTTTTTCAAAAATTTTGGAACGCATTGTCTATACAGATGTTTACACAGCTTTCAAGGCTGGTCTCGGTGAGGAGCAGCATGGATTTGTTAGGAATCGCTCAACGACGTCTAACCTACTTCTGTCACATGAATTTATAAGTAGCGGAATGGTACGAGGGCAGGTCGACGTAATCTATACGGATTACTGTAAATGTTTTGACCGGATAGACCATCGCGTGCTGCTGGAGAAGCTATCGCTTGCCGGAATACACGGAGACCTGTACCGATGGTTATCCTCTTATATAGAGAACCGAACACAGGCTGTTGCTCTTCAGGGTTATGTCTCAGGTTGGAGTCCTGTCCCATCTGGAGTCCCTCAAGGCTCAATTCTCGGGCCCTTGTTGTTTACGTTGTTTATTCTCGACATCAAAGAGTGCTTCCGTCATTCGTACATCCTACTCTACGCTGACGATATGAAAATACACAAATTCGTACAGGATGCGTCTGACGTAAGTAAATTACAAGATGACTTATATAGGTTTGAGGTATACTGCAACCGAAACAGGCTCCAACTTAATGTTAATAAATGCTTTCATGTAACATTTTCACGGCGAACATCTTTTATAAATAATAGCTACACATTAAACAATGTAGTAATCAATAAAGCTAACAGCATTAGAGATCTGGGAATCATACAGGACAGTAAGCTATTATTTGATCAACATATAGATAGTATCGTGAAAAAAGCATCAAAAGCACTGGGATTTATACTGCGTAACACATCCTGCTTCCGCACTTTGAAACCAGTCAAAGTACTGTACTGTTCGTTCGTACGTAGCCACTTAGAATACGCGTCCCAGGTTTGGAACCCTCAGTACGAAATTTATAAATCTCGCATTGAGGGTGTCCAAAAAAAGTTTCTACGATACCTTGACTACAAAGCACAGCAGTGTTCAGTTGATTACGAGCACAGATGTAAAAGGTTTCACTTCCTACCTTTGGAAATTAGGCGACGTATTGGGGATATTAGTTTCCTGTTAAAAATTGCTAATGGTCAAATTGACTGTCCTGATTTACTAGCTAATATCTCAATACGCACGAATTTGATAAGCTTCCGTCAACGGCCAATATTGAATGTTCCGTTTAGTTCAACAAACTATAGGGGTAATGCCTTTTCCAGAAGAAGTGCTGTAAGTTTCAATGCACTTGCACTGAATATCGATCTGTTTTGCACTAGTGTTGCCACCATGAGGAGGCAATTGGCCAATTCATACTTTGGTAATGTGAGCACTAATACCGAATCAGCACAGGATTGACTGAATGAAAATACTTATTTTTAAATATTTTTTTTGTTATTTTTAAAACAAGTACAAAAATCGTCATTCTTTTTTTTTATATACATGTGAGGGCTTTTTATTGGCAAACTGAAAATGTTAATAATTGTTATATTTCATAGTTTTAATTAGTCCGTAAGCCTTCTGTAAAACTAAATAAATAAATAAGTTAATTTCTTAACTATCGATTCCTTTAACAGTGAAGGAAAAAATGCGAGGCTACCTGTACATCTGAGAGTTCTTCATAATGTTTATAAATCTAATGTGATCTCAAAGATACGTGAAGTCTGTTAATCCGCACTGGGCCAGCACGGACTATGGCCAAACCCCTCTCACACTGAGAACACGCTTCTGCCTAGCAGTGGGTCAAATTAATATTCAGGGCTGATATTATTATTATATAGACTAAGTTACCGTAACAATCCTATTAACTTTAGTAAGTTACGCGTGAGGGTTTCTGAAGTAAGTGTGTTTGGTGAACAGGCGTCGCGTCACAAGCCGCAAGTTAGGACAAAAGATATGCGTCGGTCACTGAGACAGCGGAAGCACTTAGGCAAGCACATTGGTAAGTCCACACGAGTACTTATAACACACACATTAGCTGTAAGCTCAGTGTTCGTCACGCTCGTGCGTGGATAGTGAACTGTAAGCGATGTTGGCTCGACTGCACAGTTGTCGCATACACTACTGACGCTGCAAAAGGAGTACAGACACAGTAAAATTTACAGTGGAACTCCAATAATTCGAATCAATTAGGACCAGAACCCATTCGTATAATCAAAAATTCCGAAACAGGTGTTCTTTTTTAAAAAGGTGTGTACGTTTTCGGCACCTTTTTGCATTTTAATTTAATAATGAATAGAATTGCAACACATCAATTTACATGTTACATCCATAAATATTATGGGATACATAATATGTATACAAGTAATAAAAAAAAAATTATACTTTTAAAAATTCTCCAATACTAAACCGATAATATATATATATATATATAATATCGGTTTAGTGTTGGAGAATTTGTAACTTTGTTCTCTGGGTGTCAGAAAACAACAGCATAACCGGTCGATTACATACATATTTATATCTTAGTGATGCGACTCGATTTTAATTTTACTCGAGTGATTCGATGATGATGAAAACCGTATTCGAGTCAAAACAATATCGACTCGAACTTACTCGGAGTCATACGCGCTACTCGACTCGCACTGCCGCTGGCGAGACAAACATAAAGAGACAAGTGTGTTATTTGTGTATAATTTCTAAAGTTTGACATGACAGAAGGTGACTCGTATTTACCGTGTGTTCGAGTGACATGAGAACTACTTGAGTGAAACCGTAAAATGGCTCGAGTAACTGAAGTGGTAAAATTAGACTCGTCTCGCATTAGTAATGTGTCTATATGTTGCTCGTGCAATGAAACCATTTATGTTTTACATATCTGTAAAAATTAAAATAGATTATTTTCGAAGTGGCCTTGACCGATTTAGTATTAATGCCTATACTTGTTAAATGTTACTTACATTGGATATTTAACGTAGATTAAAGGTGCTCGTTACATCATCTATACTAATATTATAAAGCTGAAGAGTTTGTTTGTTTGAACGCGCTAATCTCAGAAACTACTGGTTGGAATTAAAAAAAATATTTTAGTGTTGGATAGCCTATTTATCGAGAAAGGCTATATAACATCACGCTACGACCCACGGGAGCGGCGCAGTAACGATAAACGCGGGTGAAACCGCGGAGACACCTATATAATATAAATGAATACCTTAGAACACATCACAGATTTCAAATAACTGAGATATCTCTAACTCTTGAAAGTTATGTGTATTGAATAGTTAATTATCGCTCGCTTTAACGGTGGAGGAAAATATTGTGAGGAAACCTGCATGTCTTGTCTCTATAATTTTTTCGATGGTATGGGAACTCTGCCAACCGCCATTGGGCCATCGTCGTGGACTATGGCCTAACCCTTCTCACACTGAGAAGAGGCCCGTGCCCAGCAGTGAGACAGTTTAATGCAAGGCTGCTATTATTGTATTAGTACACTTTTTTTTATGTAACTCTTATTGCCCCTTACGATGCCAGAGCGGATCGCCCGTGTTCCGAAAAAAGTGACGAAACAGAATTGCTTAATTTACTGTATATGTTTCAAGGTACCCGTGTTCCTGAAAAATCTGCACTTGCCTCTCACACAAGAGATGCTGAAGATATCATTTCAACACCACTCAGCGAGGACTGCAGAGATAGTGTTAAAGGCATTATCGACAGTGATGTTAGGGACAGTAGTAGTTCAAATAATAAAGTACAATGTTATGTATGTGATATGTGCAAACAAGTATTTTCGGATAAGATTACATTAGTAAATCACATTCGCGAACATTCAGTGACCGGTGACAAGCCATACAAATGTGAAAAATGTATGAAACGATTTTTCTCAAACTTTTCTTTAAAGAAACATATTATTATGAATAAACACTTTGGTGACAAACCATACAAATGTGATGTATGTAAGAGAACTTTAAACTCGATGAAAGCTTTAACTAAACATAGCTTACTACACAAAGGTGATAAACCATTCAAATGTAATATTTGTATGAGGAGCTTTGTATTTAAGCAATCTCTAACGTGTCATCTTCTTACACACTCAGATGAAAAACGGTACAAATGTAATGTATGTTCGAGAATATAATCTTAATATATAAATCTTTGTTATTTAACGAAACATTATCAGTCACACACTGGTTTTAAAGCTTACGAATGCGATTTATGTCTAAAACATTATAGTTCTAAAGGCAGCTTCGACCAGCATATACGTATGCACAAAGGTGAGAAACCATACAAATGCGACACATCTATGAAATGTTTCAATAGTAAATGGTATTTAAAGAAACATACTCTTGGACATACCCATACTACATCATTCAATTGTGAAATATGTAATAAACGTATAATTCATAAAGAAAATTTGGCGAAGCATATGCGGACACACAAGGGCGAGAAACCATTCAAATGTGAGTTATGTACGAAATGTTTTACCTCAAAGAGTTATTTAGGAGTACATATGCGTACACACGATGACAAGACAGCAGCAGTGATTTAAACTCAATGAGATCGGAGAGAAAGAGCTCTCTCGCAGAAAATGCCAATGTAAAAACCCAACCAAAGACAAATATAACGTATTCGTTTGGTTCTCAAAACACCGTATATAGTAAGACTAACACATAACGGTCAAAAATATGAATTTTCTAAATTTACATTAAATTTAGTTGCTCGTTAGCAACTAACCTTATCCATAAAGAATATCTTACTGAAGGCTTAGTACGATAGGTAGTTAAAATCAGTATGTCTAAGGGGCCTTAATACATAAATTATGTCACACCAATTTCATGATTTTTTGACCCCTCCCCCGTCCTTGTTACAGCTCGTCATATTTTTGAGACTCCCACTCCCTATTGTGACGTTACATATTTTGTAATTTTACACCCAAAACTAATTAAATTAATACAGCCGTTCCAAAATTAGTTTTATTTCTATTTTGAAATTCCCACTTTCCCTTGTGTGGGTATTACTGTACTTCTCAGATATATTAGATCTTTAAATGTGACGTCACAAAATTCAGGACCCTTCCCACCCCTTGTCACACTTCGTCGACCCCCTCCTTCCTCCTTAATGTGTGACGTAATTTATGTTGGTCCCTAATAAATGCATTGTAAAAAGTGTGATCCGCAAATGGTTGTGCCGAGTCTGGATGTTCTTTGTATTCGTTGTTTGTAAAGTCCCCCGAAATAAAGGAATTACTCCTAGAGGGGGGACAGGTCGTAATTACGAAAATAAATAATCATAATAAATTCTTATTATGATTATTATGACGTAAAATAAATATAGAAATCTTATTATGCTTCTGTATTTTTGCACTGTAATGAAATAAACTATCTTTGTGCACAGATAAACGTACCTAACGTTAATTTGACCAATGTCTACCGTACGGGGTCAAGACCAGTCAGATAGGTCATTGTTTTATTTATAAGTTCCTTTAAAAATATTTAAATAATAAAAATAATTGAGTAAAATATCCAATTGTATTATTTTTCTTTTTTCTATATGTACAAGTCATACGAAACTTTGGCTCTCGAAAACGTATGTATATACCTACTAGTACATTAGTCGTTTGCCTCGGGGCTAAGTGCGGACAACACGTTCAACTAACCAACACGTTTGCCTCCCGTGCACGCAGCTGTTGTAATCTAAGCGTGAGCCGACACTTAGTCTAGTCACCTTTAACGATAATTTTTGTTTTTTGTTAGAATTGTAACAAATTTATCATTTAGTAACATAATGATAATCAAAATTATGAGGCAGCCAAAGTAGGTAACATATTCGCTTCTCTATATTTGCAGTATACAGAAAAATATTAGTTAAAATAAATATATATGAAAGAAAACAGGTGACAATCGCTTGATATTTTAGTCAAAGCCATGCAAAATAGTCCTTTAAACTACTAATAATAATATATTGTCTACCATCAATATTGAAACATAAGAGAAACGTCTTTTGTTTCTCGATAGCTAGCTATTATAAAAATATGTGGATTGTAAAACGTTCGCGCTACATTTAGACAAAGCACTCGTCAGTTATGTATTATATATTGGGTGCTAGAAGTCATTTCTGTAATATAGCATTACAGAAATGACTTCTAGCACCATAGCTCTATAGCAGCTATTGTATATATACTGTGTGCAAAGCATTGACATAATAAACGAACTGTGGTGCAAAGTTAAAAACCATAAACAAATGTAAAGAAGACAAATCAATATCTTTGAAGACTACTCTGTGAAGTGAAATGTCAATTTGACACTAAAGTTTAATTACATATAGTGGATAGTGAAGCGCATTATAGTTTGAAAATAAGTATCAATTTAAATCAAACTTAAACAAACGTTAACAAAGATTTAAACAAACTGTGACATCAAATCAACTAAAAAGTTTATTATTGTTGATCATCTGTTCCTAAACGCAAAATGAAAACATATAAAGCTCGAACGAAGACCCAGGCTATTTGGGATACCAAGTTGGCAGAAATTATGAAAATATGTAGAGGTTGTCTAGCGGCTGAACGCAGGATGATCAGTGTCACACTTTTTGAAGCTATATTCAAAGATTTGATCGGCATAGTTGTAAGTAAAGTAAAGCAGACAAATCGGTATTTTGCAAGTGCTGTCCCCATAGCGCCCAATACACACCAACTGATAGCTAAAGTAATAATAATAAAGTTTATTTAAAGTCATAAATACATAGCCTTATCATCTCTAAAGCGGCAGGGAGTAGTGTATTGTATTTCTGCATCTACATTTCGCCACTTACTGCTGTCTCCAGGGCCCATATGCAAACTCGCTGCTACATGGCTGCTAGTTCTTCTCGAGTGGATGGTACAATTATTTTAAATATGTCCTGCCTGATGTGTAGCCACGGCAATCGCATAAGCAGTTGTGTCCATCAAGTTCTCTATGGTGCACCTACAAGAACAATTTGGGCATAATGTCACATGGTTTGATTGGAATCAAAACAAAAGAATGGCTACTACTGAGAATTTATTTAAAGAAAACTCTTTAAATAATAATAATAGAATGTAGAATATATAGAATAATACTTTGCCCCACCCAGAATATCATAATTGCATACAAGGATAAGCAAAAGCTTAAGTTACCAATAAGAGAGCATCTACACAATGGCATATTACTATTGGTATAATAATTATAATCATTTAATGAGTTTTATCATTAACTCAGTAGTATTTATTATAATTATTATTATATATTATAATTATTCTTCTAATGATTAGACATGAAGTATATTATAATATCTTTCAGAATTAAGTATATAAGTTTAACCTTTACCTTAGCATAATACTGAAGACATGGCATGCACCACAGTATTTTCAAAGTTCTATGAATATGAATTATGAATTATAAATATATATAAGTACATTATATTATATTTATAGTAAATTATAGCTCTCTTTAAACATGGAAGGATAACATTGTGAGGAATACTGCATGTCTGAGAGTTTTCCATAATGTTATGAAGATATATGAAATCTGCCAATCTGCACTGGGATGCGGAACTGTGGTGGACTATTGCCTAACCTTTCTCACATTGAGGCCCGTGGCCAGCAGTTTATTGTTAGCGTTGATATAATTACACTAATGCAATATTTTAATTTTTTGTTTGAAAATGCTTATTTGGAAGTACCAGATGAATCTGACAAATTATTTTTACATTTGTTAGCTTAGGTTATAGGCAATTATATCATGCTGGTAACATGCATCATGGGAACATAGCAGTAATCAAAAACATGAGTAAAAAAAGATTTTAAATTGAGAATTTTATATTGATGGATAAATTTGAATCTGTAAAATATATGTATATAGAATGCATCAGTGGCACAGCAGTATTGATTGCAACTGGTGTGCATGATGTCCCAGGTTTATTGCCAAGTCAGGCAAAGTATTATATTATATATATATCAATCTTGGGTCACTGTTTTTGTAGTCACACTCCTCTGTAACAGTTCAACCGATTTTTATAAAAACAATTGTATATTTTGTGGGTATGAGAATAGGTCGTAAAGTATATTTCATACCGTTAAGAAATAATTTATATGGCAGAACAACAGTTGCCAGAACAGCTAGTTGTATTATATAATGCAAGTATTACAAGATAATAATATATATATTCTATCACATACAAACAACACCATCTAGCCCAAACTAAGCAGAGCTTGTACTATGGGTACTAGACAATGGATAAACATACATATATACTTTTGTTTTTATAAATACTTACATATTATATATAGAAACACCCAGACGAAGACAAACATCCATGTTCATGCACACAAATGTTTGACTTGTGCGGGAATCGAACCCGCGACCTCAGGCGTGGCTGTCGGTTACACTAACCACTACGCCATCGAGTCGTCAAGATAAAACCCTTAATCACTCGCAAGTCTAATCTTCAGCTTGCTGTTTCTTAGCTGCTTCATGTATATTTATTCCAAACCTCTTGGTTATAATGTTTCTAAAAGTTGTCTTTGAATATAATCCAGTAATTGTTTATATTTCAGATCTTTCCAAATGATGGGTTACCGCAGTGGCTGTGCTATGAATGTTGCGCTTTGTTACACAAATATAACAGGTTTAGAAATAAACTTATACAATCACATTTAATGCTGTGTCAATATGTGTTGAAGAAACAACCTGTGAGTACCATAGTATGTTACAGAAATATTTATCCTGAGTGTTCATTTTCTTTCAATGTTTGTATAAGAGCAGCAAGACGTTTTCACTCTGTACCAACTCAATCGATCATCGTAAAATTTCGAATTTACAGTACAGAAAAGCACCTATTGTAGATTTTATCCAAAATGATTTATTTTTATGTTTATCCATTGTCTAGTACCCATAGTACAAGCTCTGCTTAGTTTGGGCTAGACGGTGTTGTGTGCATATGGTAGAATATTATTATTATAAAAAAGTACTGTTCTACATTGTATACTTAACATGACGTGATATGTCAATAAACATGTAGAATTTATTTTGCTTATTGCTTCATTACAATGATATTTGAATACAGTTTTGCACAATGGAATACCTGCTATACATGCTCGAGACGATAGTACACACTCTTGTATTAATATTAGTGTTGTCAATGAATTCGAATTATGTCAATGAATTCGAAAATAATTCGAATGATTTTATTGTCCACAACGCTATCTAGAATCGTACACAACGTTATCCTTTAAGTAAATTTGCCATCCTTTAACTCTGTGACTGCCACGTCAAAAAAGAAAAAGCGTGCTCTCGACGCCAAGCTACGATTCCATCCTTCCAGGCTTCGGTAATTATGATACCATACATACTAGTATCATAATTACCGAATCAATCGAAATTAGTACCATTTGTTGTCGAACCAAATAAATAAACTGCTTTATTTGAGCTTCGTAAGTCCATCAACTTTATAATATAGTAAGTCCATCAACTTTATAATATAGATATTAATCTTTGTTGTCAGTTCACATTCCCAGAGGACGTAAGCCCAAACTTGACTCAATCAAGTGTCCAGTACTGTGAGTTTCCCAGCATTTCCACTGAACAGGTACGTAATTTTAACGTGATCTATTCTATTCGCATGTTTTCCTCCTTATATAGTTTGGCATACAGTCTATGTTGAAATAATTATCTTAGTAACAACTCGAAAAATAGGTTTAGATTGCCTCGAGTTGGCTCTTAGGCCGACCCGAGCGCCCAGTTGTGATAATATACAATTCAAAGTTAGGATACGGTTAAAAAAAATATGTAAATATAATTAGGAGAAACAAAAGCATGTCATATTATATTATGTCTTAAAATGTTATGCTAATGGATAGGGAACCGATTTTAACAAGTAGCTTACAAGTAAAATATATGTATAAGATTTGGCAAAAGCTTTCGACTGTGTATATTTTCTAGTATGACTATGATGTATGTTTTAACGTTATGATTTCTCATTGATATTCTACTGAGCGTTAAGTAAATGAGCTAGGGCACTGATCAATAGTTATCTCTGGACATTATTTAATTTAAAAAATGTTCTCCAATATAAAAGTGTTCATTTATTCACGTATAATCCCGGAGATAACCTTTCAGTCCGATCAGTGCGCAGTAACTCGTCGGCCACACATACATTTTTGCTTACTTTGCACTCTGCACTCTGCTTTACATACTTATGTATGTGTGTCCCTACATATACATTTAGATTGATGTACAAGGTCCAGTTCTCATATTCAAGAAACGATACGTTTTGTCTACGGACAGTTATCTTATGATAAATATTCTATGAAAAATATGTCAAAATTTTACTGTTTGAAGCTATATCAACTCGATTGTAGTTGCACCAAGTGATCTTTTGCCTGAGAATTTGAAAACCTTTGGTCCTGTATCTGATTTCTCTCCGGTTGTGTCATATTTAACTTTTTCATTAAGTATCATTTTATTTATTTCTTTTATTAGTTAATTCCTAACATGTATGCTTATTTTAATTGATTAAATTTTAGATTTTCTATTTTATGCTTTAGCAAATATGTATGTGCATGCTGTAGTCTTCTATAACTGAAGGAGTACACTATACACCACGTATGTTAATTGCTGTTTGCAATTTTGTGTATATTCTTTATTTAATAATAAATAAATCCCATCGGGATGTGAGAGTATAGAGAGTACACTTGTATTTACGAACACTCTTTTTGAACTATAATATCTTCTGCGCAAGTCGCTAGTCTCCGTTAATATGACCGACCTTTGTAATAATAATATCAGCCCTGTATATAAACTGTCTCATAACAGATCATGGATCTTATCTTAGTGAAAAGGGTTAGGCCATAGTCCACAACGCTAGCCTAGTGTGGGTTTGCAGACTTTACATATCTTCGAGAGCATTATAAGGAACTCTCAGATATGAGAATTTCCTCTGTTTTTCTTCGCCGTTAAAACGAGCGATAAAGAACTATTTAACAGTCTCCGGAGGTCTATTACAATTATAAGATTACAAATACGAGAGCCTCTAATAATTATTAATATTATTTTATAGATTGATGAAGAAATCAATGGCGCACTTATAAGTGAAACTGATACGCAAGTCGCTGCCAAGGTAAAGAGCGTGAGAGTCAAAGAAGAGATCGTATTCTCTGATTACGAAGACGACATCGCAGAAGAAGAATGTCGGTGAGAATAGAGTTTAAGCATAGTTTTTCATTTTGATTATAATATACATTTTGCATGCGGCTTCCCTCACATTACTGTAGATTTATGTTAAGATTTTTTAGTAGCCTACTTGTTATTCTGATGTATAAATAATAACACTGCAAAGTTTCATCAAAATCCGTTCAGTAGTTTTTGCGTAAAAGAGTAAACAACATCACAACATCCATCCATTCATCCATCCTCACAAACTTTCACATTTGTAATATTATGTCACTGACTTTATAAGCAGTGGCACATAATTTCACACGCCCAAATACAGCCCAACATTTCTTTAACCGTTTTATTGTAAGTTTAGTATAAAATATTTAACTAACTTAGATAAATTTTCAATTTTTTCCACGGCTTGGTTGAATACACACATCCAAGTAGCTGTCTAAATCTTGGGATGCCCCAGGCTTCTTTTTAAGTCCATAAGCAGTAATTATCCATACTAATAATAGGGGTTAAAGTATGAAGTTGCCGTTGTATAGTAATAGATACGTTGAATTGACATAAAACCATTAATTCATGGTATGAGATTTTCGAGTAAAACTTTTTTCACATGATACGTATAAGATTCTTCTTCTAAAAAATGTGCAGCATTCGATTTTCGACTTTCAATTGTTTTTTTATTCAGCTTAGATGGGAAAGATGGATACTTCGAAAAGCCGAATAATTTTTGAATACTAGTTCCGACGCGGAGCTAAGGCGGCAAAAACGACTCGCAATATCAACGCTGCGTTTGGAGAGGAGACTGCTAATGAACGCACCGTGCGTTTTTGGTTTAAACGCTTTCGTAATGGAAACTTTGACTTGAACTAATCACGTGGAAGACTGCCCCACACAGGTGAATAACGCTGAATTGAAGGAGATGGTGGAAGCCAATCCGAGTCAAACTACCCAGGAATTAGCGGCATGGTTTACCGTTACCCTACCTACAATATTGGCCCATTTGCATCAAACCAATAAGATAAAAAAATATGAAAAATATTTGACTGATCTGCAGAAAGAAATGCGTGTTGAAACTTGTGTTGCCTTGATCGGTACAGAAATAAAGGAATATTGGATCGAATTGTGACATGTGACGAAAAGTGGATTCTTTACGATAACCGTAAGCGAAAAATGCAATGGCTGACCCCAGGTCAAACGCCGCAACAGTGCCCTAAAGCAAAGCTTACTAATAAAAAGGTAATGGTTACTGTTTGGTGGTATCTTCTTGGTGTTATTCACTATAGCTTTCTTAGGTCTGGTCAAGCAATAACAGCAGATGTTTACTATGCCGAACATCGAACAATGGTGGTGAAACTGGCAGTGAAACAGCCCCGACTCGTTAATTGATCTTCACCATTATTGCTCCATGATAACGCAAAACCTCACACTGCACGAGAAACCGTTGTAACTTTACAGGAGCAGCAGTTAGAAACCATATGTCATCCTCCGTACTCGCCAGACCTTGCTCCAATGGACTACCATTTTTTTCGGGGTTTGGACAATTGAAAACGTGATAAAAAAAATCTTCCCAGGAGGTAGTACAAAATCCTTTCACACAGTTTATCAGTTAATCTAGATCCTCGGAGTTTTATCGTAAAGGCATAAATGAACTTCCGTTTAGATGGCAGCAATGCTTAGATAATGAGGGTAAATATTTCGATTAAATAAATGTGGTACATCTTAGGAAAAAAACAGTTTCAATTTTTCAGTACAAATCGGCTATTTCATACTTTAACTCCTAATATTATAAAGCGAGTACTGTTACTAAAATAACCTAACCTGCAACACCTGGTACATAAAGGAGTTGTAAAATAGTGAAATTATAATTTGATGGCGATTTAAAAGAGTGGCCTTGAGTTTCTTGCAGGTATCTTCTCATAGGCTCAACCTTTTGCTTGAATCTTGCAACTAACATAAATGTAAATTCAGTGAATTAAACTCACTAACCCTTTTGACGTTCATAAGTGTTACTTTGTGACTTAAATTAATAAATGAATTTAGACTTTGACCTATAAATTTAATCTTTTAAAAATAGATCTAATAATTTAACTTTTTGTCCAGCAAAGAAACACCTCAAATTGCAGACGCACACAAATTATTGGAAGACATCTTGAAGAAGACATGTACGGTGAAATTGCACCGTCTTCAACTAACAGAAGCGAGAAAGGTCAGTGCGTTTTGCTTGTGAGGTACCATACCATGCTTAACATTTGTATTATTTATCATACTAGGCTTAACTTGGTGTACGGCCAGCTGAGCGTGTGTAGTTGAAGCAGATTTCTCTATCCATTTGCATTAAATTTTAAGACATGATACTGAGTGTGATGGACGGTGTACCGAAAACTAAAATAGAAGATTCAGACCATTATTCTGAGTTAAAATCGTTGGAATTTTCTTCAGGAAAAAACAATTTTTCTCCAAGTTTTAATTTTTCTGACTGTGTATCAAAATGCATAAACCATCTATTTTATTAAATAAACAAGTGAGAAACGGCAATGAAATGTTGTAAATCTTAGAGTTCGAAAAAATGGTTCAAGTAATATCCAAAGGTCACGTAATACCATGTGACCGTGGTCAGATTGAGGTCAGAGGTCAAAGGTATATCGACTATGCTGAGTCGAATGGCGCTGACCGCGAGTCTCAAGCTCTTACGGTTCTTGAGTTGAAATTTTTATAACAGACGGACGGACGGACAAAACAGGTGTATAAGAGTTTTTTCGAATTCTAAAATCAAAGAAACCACATTTTACTAAAATACAGCAATGTAGTTAAATAGTCAGATCAGCTGTTTTTATATGCACGGAACGCAAGAGTTTATTCCCACCGGCGCGAGTGGTGCGTTGTATTGGTAGCAATCCATTGCGTACCGCGTAATAATGTTAATCAATATAAAATCTTAGTTTTGCGTTTATTTTTTATAGAAATTTGCGTCGAGATCGGTACCAATAGAAAGACGTCTTGCTTAAGTTTTCGGTACGCTGTCCTTTACACTCAGTATAACATATACTGAATCGAAGTAGGCGTTACTTGGCGTCCATTGTAAATAAAATTATTGTGAAGAGAGGAACCCGCCACGTAACCTCGGATTGCCCACCTCAACTATTGCAATAGAAAAAGGTTGACAGTACCGAACCGTAATAATATAACATGACATACTTTTGTTTGTCCTAATTATATTTACGCATAATTTTTTTAAGCATAAACTTGAATTTGAATTTTATTTTATCACAACAGCCAGCTTGGCCCAAGAGCCACCCTGCGTCAACGAACCTATTTTCGGGTTGTCATTAAGATAATTATGTCAACATAAACTGTATACCAAAGGCAACTATGGCAAAGTATTATAATGCCAAAGTATATTACGGGGAAAACATTAAGGGAAAAGAAGGGATCTCATTTCAAGCATTGTAATTCTTCCTTATAAATAAGCGTCCTAACGACTTGCAAAACTTCATCTTTTAGTGTTTTCCACCTAAATCCCTCTTGAGCATGACCATGTACTTCGATAACACTGGTCCCAGGGCTGGTCCTTACGAAACTCCCTAGTTTCATTTGCAACTGCTACAATTAAAATATAGTCACAGATTGACATCAGTTGTAATTAATATAACATTATAATTCTCCCTTTATAACCGTCTTAAGGACTTGCAAGACTTCATTTCTTAATGATTAAGCTATGTATTGAGATGACACTGATCTCTGTGGCAGTCTCCTTGCTTTACTCATAACCAGAATATATATACATACAAAGACTTCTATTTGCAGTACACGCCAGTAAAGCTTCTGATCTAATTCCCCTTAGCGATTGATGGTGCACATACACGCACGTATGTCGTTATGCTTTAAGTGGCCGACTCGCCACTCAAGCCGTGCCGAGTGTTGTGGGTTCGATCCCCACACGGGACAAAAATTTGTGTGATCCACAAGTGTTTGTGCCAAGTCTGTGTGTTTTTGAGTCCGTTGTTTGAATGTTTGTAAAGTCCCCCGCGATACAGTACTAATTCCTAGAGCGGGAGTTGCCTTAAAAAAAACTTAAACTGGTCCTAGCAGTGATCCTTGTGGAACTCTAGTTACAATCCAGCAATGCAATTCTGCCGTTTGCCCAGACAGACAAGATATTGCCCTTGCTTCACTTGCAACTCAGTAACCACCAATTCCGAGCGTGCAGTAATCCTTTGACATTGACAAATTATCATTTGTGACGTGTCGCTCGTGAAAGTTTATTGAGCGTTTCTGAAATAATAGTATTTGGTGTACAGGCGTCGCGTTGCAAATCGCGCGTTGAGTCAGAAGCCACGCGTCAGTCGTTGCGAGCGCGGATCCAGTTCGATGACGACATTGGTGAGTAGACACTTTCACACAGGTTTACACGTTCTTAGACGTTTCGGTTGCTTTTCATCAGACATGGTCACGGAGAAACTTAAGATGTTGATGAGAACGATAAATCGCACTCTTAATAAAACAGCGACTTAACTCGAAATTTGAAAGTAAGGCAATTTGAACTCTAGTTGTATATGTTAAATTCTAATATTATATTTGTGTTAAATCTTACAATAGAGTTCAAATTTGTTTAATCCAAAATACTGAGATAAGTCTCTGTTTTATTAAGGGTGCGAAATGATTGACGTAGAACTATTAAGTATTTACTTAAATATGCGAGTATACAGTCGTCACCTTAGTAGTAACAGACTGTATGTGCATAGTTATATAACAAGCCCTATCAGCCCTCGGCTACAATATACTATGTGATAAATAAAAAAAAATAAAAAAAAATATGTATGTATATAGCAGCAGGTAGCAGCGATAGCTTAGTGGGGAGAACAACAGACTGCAATGCAGAGGGTTTCGGGTTCGAACCCACGCGTCGCGCACCTCTGACTTTCGGAAGTTATATGACTTCGAAATTATGTGCGTATTGATTGACAATTATCGCCTGCTCCGTGCCTCGTAAAGAACGTTAAGCCGTTGGTCCCGGCTGCCATGAACATCTATGGCAGTCGTTATTGGGCAAGTCAGTACCCTCTAATACCCTGACACTGGTCTAGCTTTAGGGTATCGTTAGCCTTCGGGTTGCGGTGGTCAGGTGGCAGCCGCTCCGTGTAAAAACTGATATCCAGTCAAATCCGGTTAGACCAGAAAAGCCGACCCCAAGTGACTTGGGAATAATAAAGGCTAAGAGAGAAGAAGATATATATATATATATAGTGCACCATGCGTCCTAAGGTAACGGCGGAGAGTAGACGGGATGTTCAGGATGGAGATAGATAACACACTGCCAGTCGAGCAGACTCACACGACTGATCAAAGATGGCTAAATGTGTCGTGGCCACAATGAGGGGTTGGTAAGGTATTGAGTCAGTGAGAAATTATCTCATTGCTTAACTACAGTAGTTTTATATGCTGAGCTGGCGTCTTAATAGTTTGAACCAAAAACTATTTAGCTATTATATTGATATTTCGCTTTAACCTAGTAAATCAAATGGCAGTTGTATTTTTCGTGAGCAATTTAATATAATTTAGATAATAATTTAAAGTAATATTATGACAGTGACCATTGGTCTCTGTATCATGTATTATATTTACGTCATGCCATGTGTTAAGTTCAAATAATTATCACAGCTCACAACAACTGACCTCCTTGTCTAAAATCTCTTATACTCCGTTAGAAAAGTCAAAAACTATTGTTAAAACTGGTAGACCACTTTCTTGGCCGACTGTACATACATACATGTATGTATAGTATGTACATATGTATTGGAAAATCTAATACATACATACTGTGCATACCCATCCTATTATTTGAATTTTTGTTTACTTGAATGGAGTCTGATCCCAATTGATTCGTATAATTGGAGTTCCATTGTTCTTAATTTTATAGACTTACTATTAACATATCTTTACTGTAAACATATCCGTCTGAGACTATGTTTCTAAATAAAATAAATAATACATTTTCAGGTTTACATATTCCTGAGAAACCTGAACCTGGTACGAAAGGAAAGGATCCTAAAGATACTACAAGCGATGCCAAAAATAATGAACAAGTTGTTTCAATCGATGAAGTAACCAAAAGTATTTGTGACATAGTAATTAAAAATGAACCAATAAGTCATGATGATATATTTGACCAAATAAATGATAAAGGTATAATGTTGCCAGAAAGCGATGTTAACAAAGATATTGTTATTGTCAATGTAAAGAGTGAATACAATGTTAATAAAAAATCATTTGATAACGTAACACAAGAAAGGTATCTTATAGATACTACAAGCGATTCCAAAAATAATGAACAAGTTGTTTCAATCGACGAAGAAACCAAAAGTATTTGTAACATAGTAATTAAAAACGAACTATTAAGTAATTATGATATACATGACCAAATAAATGATAATAGTACAATGTTGCCAGAAAGCGATGTTAACAAAGAGATTGTTATAGTCAATGTAAAAAGTGAGAGCAATGTTCATAATAATTCACTTGATAACGTAAACTCATATTCATGTAATAAGTGCAACAAATATTTCGACAGCAAGATTCTATTAACGGCGCACTATCTCCAACATATATCATACAAATGTGATGTTTGTATGGAAGAATTTAATCGTAGAAGTGATTTTAATGTTCATGTCCGCCTTCATACGACCGGTAAGCCAAGCAATACCGATACATGTACGAAACCCAAAAGTCGTAATGAGTATGTAAAAAAACATATTCTTGTACACACCGGCGATAAACCATTCAAATGCGAAATATGTATGACATGTTTTAGTAAATACGAATATGTAAGAAATCATATTTTGCGTGTACACACCGGCTATAAACCATACAAATGCAAAATATGTTCAAAATCTTTTAAAGATCATTACAGCTCACAAAGTCATATTATGTGTCATAAGCATAACACCGGCGATAAACCATACAAATGTGATCTATGCATGAAAAGTTTCACTACTGGTCAAAGTTTAGATGTACATAAACGTATACACACCGGCGACAAACCATACAAATGTGAGATATGTATGAAAAGTTATAGCTGTAAATACAGATTGAAGGGGCATGTAAGTATACACACCGGTGAAAAACCATACAAATGTAATGTGTGTATGAAATCTTTTAGGTTGAAGCGCTTATTAAAGGCACATACCGGCACACACAACAAAGATGATAAGCTATACAAATGCGACAAATGTATGAAAGGATTTAAAACTAAACGCGGTATTAAGTATCACATCAGTAGACACACTGATAATAAACCATACAAATGCGATATTTGTATGAAAAGTTTTAGTTGTATCTTCCGTTTAAAGAAACATGTTCGTATACACAGCGATAAACCATACAAATGTGATGAATGTATGATAAGTTTTGACTTTAAGAATGATTTCAACAAACACATTCTTACACATGCTAATGTTATCCCGGCTGTAGGATACGATGTAGATATAAAGGATCCTATATATTTACATAATCTCTACCAGTGATATATCATCCAAATGTTATGTAGGTATTAAACGGTATAACAATAAAATGCCTTTTATTTTATCTTTACGTATACTGGGTGTAAGGGACGGCGTACCGAAAACTTTAGCAAAACGTCTTCTACAGGAACGTATCTCGACGCAAACTTCCATTAAAAAAACGCGAGATTAAGATTTTATATTGATTAACATTATTACGCGGCACGCAATGGATTACTACCAATACAACCCGCCGCTCGCGCCGGTGGGAATGACCTCTGTGTCTCACGCGCTTAAAAACAGCTGATCTGTTTATATCATATTGTAAGGAACAAAGCCCCACCGACCTACCTACATAAACACAACTACCGTACTTTCCTTATATAAACAGTGCGGCACGACCTTCAAGCCCATTTGATCGTTGGCGCTCGCAACAAATAGTCGTTCCCAGGTCACGTAAGCCACTTACATTGTATAAAGTACATTCGTTTATATTTCTATTGTGTTTAAATGTCTTTAAAGTGTGCAATCGTAATCATGTAATTTGGTGTTATTGTTTTGAGGTTAAAAGTGTAAAAAGCATTATAACGGTTTCTTTGTATTGTTTTATTTTTTAATTTTCTACTTTCTATCCTAAAAATATATTTAATTAAATTGCATTGCAGCAGTGATAACTCAGTGGGGAGACCAACAGACTGCAATGCAGAGGGTCTCCGGTTTGAACCCACCACGTCGCGCACCTCTGACTTTCGGAAGTTATATGACTTTTCGAAATTATGTGCTTATTGATTGACAATTATCGCCTGCACCGTGCCTCGGAGAGCACGTTAAGCCGTCGGTCCCGGCTGCCATGAACATCTATGGCAGTCGTTATTGGGAAGTCAGTGCCCTATAATATCCTGACACTAGTCTAGCCTTAGGGTATCGTTAGCCTTCGGGTTGCGGAGGTCAAGTGGCAGCCGCTCCGTGTAAAAACTGATATCCAGTCAAATCCGGTTAGACTAGAAAAGCCGACCCCAAGTGACTTGGGAATAATAAAGGCTAGGGAAAACATTTAATTACATTGCTGTATTTTCGTTGTGTTGTATTCTTTGATTTTTATCTAATTAAATGGGTGGTTTATGCATTAAGTATGTTATGATTCGCAGTGAGAAAAATGAAACAGTGCAGGAAAGAAAATATTTTTCCTAAAGAAAATTCTAACGTTTTGTAACTCGGAATAATGGTTTGAATCTACTATTTCGGTTTTCGGTACACCGTCCTTTACTCAGTATATGTCGTGGCCTAATCATAGAATAAGCATGATGTCAGTGTTAAAATAAGTGACTCTAAAGTCCATCTTTTAGTTTAGCTAAATATATTGGACATCTATTTTTTGTTTTTACAAATCAACGAAGAATACTAAGGTATAACGCATTGAAGTTCGGGGCTTGTGACGTCACTGTTTTGTAAAATTTGTATCTAGTATCGTTACACGAAATTTAATCTTCGTTGTTATTAAATACCAATATATTTTGCTCATCTGAAAGACTGAATAAAGATTTTTTTGTCATCATGTCTATTAATAATAAATGTACTAGTGCAAGATCGCAGGGTTATCACGGTTGGACTCATTCTCATAGCGACACTTTATGTGTCTGAGAGATGATTGGTTCCCTTCAATTGGTCTAGCTGCTTACAAAAAGTTTCAAAATAGTTCCCTGAGTAGGTTAGTACCTACTAACGTACCGTACCGTGGCGCAGCGGTAGTGAATGCGACTGCTGTGCATGAGGTCTCGGGTTCGAATCCCGGGTCGGGCCAACAAAAAGCTATTGGGTTTTTCTGTAAAGAAATCTCAATAGCAGCCCGGAGTTAGGAAGTTGGCGGTGTTAGACACCCCCGTGCCTCGGAAAGCACGTAAAGCCGTTGGTCCTGCGCCTGATCTCTCTCCGGTCGTGTCGGATTGCCGTCCCATCGGATCATGAGAGTTAGGGAACAGAGAGTGCACTTGTGTTTGCGCACACACTTGTGCACTATAATATCTCCTGCGCAGATGGCCAGTCTCTGTTAAGACTGGCCGCCGTGGCCGAAATTCGGTCTGGAGGACATTATTATTATTATTATATATAAAAATAATACCTACTCAGGGAACTATTTTGAAACTAGCAGTGATAGCTCAGTGGGGAGACCAACAGACTGCAATGCAGAGGGTCTCAGGTTCGAACCCAAGTCGCGCACCTCTGACTTTAGGAAGTTATATGACTTTTCGAAATTATGTGCGTATTGGTTGACAATTATCGCGTGCTCCGTGTCTCGGAGAGCACGTTAAGCCGTCGGTCCCGGCTGCCATGAACATCTATGGCAGTCGTTATTGGGATAGTGTCGACACAAAAGATCCCACTGGGTCAAAGTGTCGCCGGTCTGCACTGACTGGCTCCCACATAAGATACATATACATACATACATATATAAAAATCAGCACTGAGAATTTAAGAAAAGTGAATATTATTTTTACCTGCTTTTAGCATCTGGTAACGGACAAATGGCCGCCGGGCCAAGCTAGCAGGCATGTATAACACTCAAAGTACATAACTCAAATACTATAACGATATAATCACTAATGTTTGACCATATCATGAAGTAGCCGTGCATTTAACTTCTTATTGTCAAACGCTTATTATTAATTGATCTGGCCATATTTTGCCTACGATGAATAAAACTATTTAAAAAAATGGTAGTCCTCGTTAACCGCCCCAGTCAAGTATACATGACAAAGCAAAATGTGTCGAACACGTCACGGTCACGACTATATGACAGACTTTTAAATGCTATTGAATCTCAAAAAGGTATTAATAATAATAATAATAACGTTATTAGCTGAACACAGGTAAATTGGTCTTATAATTTATTCAAATTAGATCTCTTTGTCTTACAGACATGCAAATATAATAAAAAAATAAAACACTATTTACTTTACAATAATTAAGGTATAGCTAGGTAAGTAACAAGCTTTCTTAAGACAGCATACCTAAATAGTAATCGTAGTCACAAAAATCCTAATAGAAATTATATTAACGAAGTCATAATTATAATAATTCATGCTAGTAAATTTTATTAAATAAGGTCAAGAAATAATATAAAAAATAATAATCATAATAAAAATGTCCCAATATTTAATGTCATGTCATCAATAATCATTATTTTTAACCTTTTGACCGCCACAGTCATGTATACATGACAAAGCAAAATGTGTCCAGCACGCCACGGTCACGACTACATGACAGACATCTAAACGCTGATAAATCTTATAAAAAGGTACTGTTTTTCTTATTTGTGTTGTTAATCATGTATCTAGACTCATCCTAATGTATATTATGTGAACTGCTTACTATTTACTCATCCATATTAGCTTAAGATCACAAAAACCATGTAGGTGTTAAAGTATGAAATCGTAGCTTGCCGCCGAGAGTACGCTTTTGGTTTTTGACGTGGCTGGTGGTGGTTTTATTATGCGTATTGAGCCAGAGGGTTAGACTAATTACTTTAATAAACATGTTTCAAATAATACCGTTTGTTATTTCAAGTCTTCAAATGGTGGGGCACGATTGCCAGATTTACCCTATGCTTATTACACGTACATTTTAAGAGTTTTTACTCAATTTTTGGGAACCCTGTATACACAAGCTACAATTCATTTGCAATTATTTAATTCTATGGAGCAATATTCAAATACCGATTCGATTCGGTATCGATAAGTTCGTAATTGCTGGCAATTCTTGCCATTGAAGTCTTTCCTACTATATGTATTAGCCAATCGATAGTTAGCTAATGACAGGTGCGTTTCCATTTCTGACATAAAATGGTCGGTTACACAGATTACATCAACGCTAATACTGTTCTCTGTTAATTCCTGTATGCTTATCGCACTTATTTAACAAGCCTGCAATGTTTTGTTGCATTATGTGTAACTTATCACAGGAAAAACACAGCGTTCTCCAATACGCCGTCAGTCATTTTATTACTTATTATATTATTTTATTGATAAATTATTATTATTATTATGTTTCTCTTATCACAGGTATTTTTCTAACATATTACAAAAATATCTAGCCTTTTAGGAGGCTTACACGGAGACATGAGTTCAACGTGAAGAGGCCCTTTGAGAGTTTTAATTGAAAGTGGGATGGAACACCTGCGGTGGTACAAGCCGCAGCAGGCGTGGGACTATTGCTAAATATGTACTCTAATAAGTCTGGGCTATGAGTATGGGTGTTCGATGGACCGGTATATGAGTAGTAGAGTCTCGCTGATTTCAGCATGAATGGGCCGGCTCGACCGGGGAATGACTACCCTCTCACAGAATATCGACGTGAAAGCAATATTCCTAATGTAGTGTTTCGCTCGGTGAGTGAGCGTGCCGGAGGCCCTATCACCCTCTTCCCCCTTCCCGCTCCTATACCTTCCCACTTCCTTTTTCTGTTCCTCATATCCTAAAGGGTCGGCAACGCGTAAGTGATGCCTCTGGTGTTGCAGGCGTCCATAGTATACCTGGCGAAGGACAGGCTTTTATTGATGTATGTACCACGCGGGCGGAGCCGCACCCAAAAGCTTGTATAATTATATTATACAAGCTTTTAAATCACTAAGACATCGAGGCCGTCAACTTAGGCAGGTGAGTAATAAAGGAGAGCTTACTGCCGTCTACCGCGCACTGTGCCCGATTCTGAGTAGCTAGCTACTGACAAATTCTTGACAGAAAACCTAATAACATTTAGTCCGAACCGGGAATCGAAGCCAAGATTGAATTGACTGCACGGACGGCGTAGTGGCTTAAGTGGTCGCCATTGCTACTACGCCGAGTGTTGTGGGTTCCAATCCCACCCGGGACAAAAATGTATGTGATCCACAAATGGTTTGTTTAGAGTCTGGATGATCTGTCGGTTGTTTGAATATTTGTAAAATCCGCCGCGACATAGGAATTACTCATAGTGAGGGCGTTGGCCATTTTAAGAAAAAGAAAGAAAAGACTTCACGCATAGCAATCGCGTCTTATGCCACGGCTACGGCTGTTCTACCGAGGCAGTATCAGCACCAACACAAATAATAAGTATGGTGAAAGGCACAGACAGCGACAAATTTAAAGAGAAAATGTGAAATATGCAAACCTTGCTTTTTTGGATTGTTTAGGTAACAACTCCCTCCTTCATCCAAACCCCGTTTGTCCAGTACTTACGGGCTTGTATACTTATAAATAACTAAATTATTTTCAAAGAAATCTGCATATATTAGTGGCAGGACCTTGGTATAAAGCCTAAACGCACCGAAAATAGTATGAATTCTAACAGGCCTCTGGTGGTTCAACAATTTCCTCTTCAACATCGATATCACCGCCAGCCTTCTATGTAGAAGCTGTACGGAGACAAGGATGAGACGTCGGCTGTTTTTCACTACAGAAGCGTCAGTAACCAACGGGAAAGCTGCTGAACAATCCAGAAACGATGAAGATAGTAGGTATCTTATAGGCTCAACCCTCCGAATCCAGCAACTAATCTAAATGTAGCTTCAGTAACTTAGTAAGCCGACTAACCAATCGATTTTGACGTTCATAAATGTTATTTACTTAAATAACCAGGCACAGGATCACTACGATCAGCCTCGCTCACACACAGAAATGTTTGGCGCTTTACATCCATACAGATAAATAATTTTCTGTTGGACGACATATTTTAGTAATTTATAATGACTAATTATGTTATAATTATGCTGATTTTCTGTAATAATAATAACATCGCATCTAATATTAGTTATAGATAGAAAGTAAAATAAATTTAAACAAATTAATTCAAATTAACACAGAATGTTACTGAAATAATTTCTTACAGTATTAAAAAATGCTGAACGCTATTTATTATTAGTATTATAAAGATATTTACATATATATATATATATATATATATATATATATATATATAATATATATATATATATAGTATAATATATATATATATATGTAGGTAATAATAATATAATAATAATAATATTTATTTTCTTGTTATAAATAAAATGTAAAAAAGTGGCAACATTATCTTTCTGTATTTTTTAAAATTAAGCTTTTTAGTCGAATGCTGCTTTTTTTATACTATTGAATTTAACAATAAAGCTTTTCGTACGTCTCAGTCGAGACGCAAATATCTAATATATAAGGTTGTTTTTTATTAAATCTACTAATAAAAAAGAATATATGATTTTTATTGAACACTTCCTATTTCATCCACAACAAATTTTTGTATAAACGATATATTATTTACAATCACTAAACTAGAAAGAAACTCAAGTAGGTAAATGAAATTAAAATACTGTAGGTGGGCAGTTCTCTCGACTGTTTGTGGACCACGCGGCTGTAGGTTTTTATTTTAAGGACAGAGCTAGTTACAATACTGTTAGATAACATTACCGTGATCCGAGCTTAAAACGTAAATTTTCTTATGATTGTCTTCTTTTGTTTGAATAGCTTTTTTGTATTTTGATAACTGGATTGGTTGAGGGTTTAACCTCGCATACTTTACGAAGGTGTTCAAATAAAATTATGAAAGCAGTATTATAATAACCCCGGTTTATCTATACCTACTAATATTATAAAGAAAAAAGATTAGATTTTTTGTTTGTAAGGATTTATCTCAAACACTATGCAACCAATTTTAAAAATGCTTTATTATTACCGAATAATATAGCCCATATTTTATTTAAACAAGGCCTGTTACTAACATAACCTTACCTACTTTTACGCGAGCGAAGCCGCGGGCAAAAGCTAATTATTGATACACAGCTTTAACATTACTACTTAAATATTACGTTACTGTTATTTAATGGGGCAATATATATGTAGCTATTAATTCTGTTTTATAGTTTACTAGCTTTTGCGAGCTTCTCCACCCGCGTAGTACCTACATCAATAAAAACTAGCTCATGTCCTCCCCCAGGTTTAAAACTATATCTGTACCAAATTCCATCTAAATCGGTTGAGTGCTTTAGCGGTGAAAAGGTAACAGACAGACAGTTACTTTCGAATTTGTAATATTAAGTAAAGTCCAGAATTTGCCCACGGCTTTGCCGCGTAAATAAGTGTTAGGTTAGAAACTGTTTTTTTCTGGATAATAATAATAATAATAATATTCTACCACATACACGCAACACCATCTAGCCCAAACTAAGCAGAGCTTGTACTATGGGTACTAGACAATGGATAAACATACATACATATCTTTTTGGGACGAAAGGTATCCTATGTCCTTTTCTTCCGCTGACAGCGTGTATGCAAAATTTCTTGACGATAGGTCAAGTAGTTAAGGCGTTAAAGCGTAACATACAAACTCACATTAGCATTTAGGTATAATATGAATTAGGATACCTACTCCGACCAGGCTGGGTGATAGTGCCTGGCGGGCCGACGATTAATGACGGGAACTTGTATACATAGTATCTCGCTATGTCAACTTCGCTTGCTGATGCCGGTTGATTGATGATTGTGTGGCTAAGTGTGTTATTATGTTCAGCGCCATCTCTTGTCGAGTCTTGTAACTTCTTCACCTGTGTGTCGCTGCTATCATCGCATGGATAAAGTACACTGAAGGTATGCTATTGCTAAACTGAACAAATAAGGCGCCATTCATTTATTACGTAAGACGATTTAGAGAAAGGAGGGGTCAACCATGTCTTATTTTTTTACAAGGGTTTGGGAGGGAATCTTCATAGTTCTTACGTAAGGTCACAAAAATGCGCAAAAGATAGGTTTCTACATTGAAGAGTGCCGAGATGCGCTCGGATGCGTATAGGTAAAGATGAATGATTACAAGCAAGTTTATTACTACCAAAAAATATCAATTTCTAGTTCTACCTTTACATTTATTCCATTAAGGTCAACTCATATTTCAACTAGTTGAACTAACTGGAAAAATATTCCAATTAGTTCAACTTTGTAAACATATTGTTAAAGTTGAAATAATAGTAATATTTTTTCAATCAGTTCAACTAACTAAAATTACTATTTTTAAGAAAATTATAGGAATTCAACTAGTTGAAATTTAAGTTGAACTGAATGGAATAGATGCTACTTTTAAAGATACAAATAATCATTCCTAAAAGTTAGGTACTTTGAAAAATAAGCATTAAAACAAACCAATTTGTATTCATTTTTCCCTTTAGATTCTTACGTAATAAATATTAAACGGGGCGATGGGAAGGAAGGTCTATCCTTATTCTTTTTATAAAGGGGACAGGGGATCAAAAACTAGCAACAATTATGTAAGTAATTCATGAATAACGTCTATAATACATTCTGCATAATATAGCCGAGCTTTTGGGGTTAAAGCTCACCATACACTGACGGCGTAGGTAGGCGTAGCGGTCCCTGAGGCGTTCATTTTGCATGTCTTGTATTAGTACGACTCATTACACGATCCGGAAAAAGGGTGTGAATAATCTACTTTTTGTTTTAAAAAGGCAACTACTGCAATAGAAATAATTCCTATGCCGCGGGGGACTTCACAAATATTCAAACAACGGACACAAAGAACGCCCCGACTCGGCACAACTATTTATGGTTCACACAAATTTTTGTCCCGTGTGGGGATCGAACCCACAAAAATCGGCGCTGTGGCAGTGGGGAAGCGACTACTTGAACCACTACAGCGTCGGTGCAGCCATTTTGCATTAGACGGCTATGATTTTATGTAATGTTATTGGTAATTCTAATTACGTTTTTGAGCGGTTTGGGGTGGAAGCGCTTGTGCGCTTTTTAGGGATATTTCTAAGTGGCTAATCAACGCTTTGTGTTACCAGAAGGCTGGACTTTTCTTAGCTCAAAGAATCAGCATTGCCATTCAACCGGATCGCTCTTTGGAGTAAAACATTTTATACAAACATATAAGGCTCATAACCATTGGAAAGTTACACGCCGATTTAGATAGCGCGTCAAGTGCCACCTGGTGTTGCATAAGTGTCGATCCGCTGCGCGCGCAATGGGCGAGCTCAATAAACAATTTTTTGTTGAATTGTTGGTAACATGGGTCCACTCAAGTGATGTTTTTGTTCATGCGTATAAATGAGTCTTTCAAGTTGTATCGAATGTTTATTGACATTTCGTTTCTAATTTATTATATTTAGCGGCAAACATTGACTATAGTTGAAAAATCATTGTGTAATTTAAAAAGGATTATTTTAAAAAGTAAATCAGTAACATATACATATATTTTATGACTATTAACGGTGGAAAGGTTCTATCTACTCGCGATAAAATAAAAAAGACATACTTTATACTTAAAAAATACTTATTTACAGGCGTAAGATTAGCACGAAATATATGCGCAGACGGTGAATAATTTTCACCCAAATTAAACAATTTATTACAACTATACGCTTTACGTAAATTAAAAATATTGTTACTATATGAAAGCTATGTTCATATTATTATAACTTATGTGTAATTATTACGTTGATAGGTTTATCTAATACAGAAAAATATGTAATTGATTGAAGGACTCTCACTTACGTAAAAACCCACACTTAACATTTCTTGTTTTATTTTGTTCAGTGAAATTTCAGTAAAGAAAATATATCATATGTAACTATTTTTTACAAGAAATACCCTTTACAATAATGTAGACACACTTGTTATTCAATAGCCATCGAATAAAAATAAAACAAAATAAATATCACAAGTCGGTAGAATGGACAAATCACGACACGTGGCACGACTGACATTTGACATTATTTAGTCAATCCGAATGAATCATTGTGGCGCTATTGTTGTATTTTTTGCATGAAGGAATGTATTAAGATTCCTGTAGAAAAGAGAAAAAGGATACAAACGGAACGCGATAGAAAGAAACAAATATATTAAAATATATTTAGACCATGTATCATTCTGGAATAAAAAAAGGGACATTTGTCACTTGGGTGCCCCCAAACGGTCAAAACGAAAAGTGACAATAGACACAGAATTGCGTTTGAGCGGATAATGTTCAAAATATTGTATGTAGTTTACAGTATTGACCTTTATGTTCTTTTGTTTTGTAGAAGTTTCGTTGTTTTAAACAATATTTTTACCATTCCCTTTATGATTTTATTTTATTTATGTGTAAGTTTGTACGGCTGCTTACATATATATACCTTACTATGTATTCTGTGAACGTAGTTGATTACGCAGTTGTTAGTGTAGAACTAGGTACTTCATACACGATGTATTACCTATCTACTGTGTAATTGTTTGATGTACCAAATAAAGAAAAATATTAAAATAAACATCACATTTGTATCGCTAGTCACCGGTGTTTACGGTAATGCACATTTAAACTGCTCTTTTGGTAAAAACATTTCATACAAACATCTCACTTGTATGGTTTATCACGGGTGTGTACACGGTAATGTCTAACTAAATGGCTCTTTTGAGTAAAACTATTCGTACAAATATCACACTTGTATGGTTTGTCACCGGTGTGTACACGGTAATGTTTATCTAAACTGTTCTTTTGATTAAAACTATTCATACAAATATCACACATGTATGGTTTGACACCGGTGTGTACACCACGGTAATGTCTATTTAAACTGCTCTTTTGAGTAAAACTATTCATACAAATATCACACTTGAATGGTTTATCACCAGTGTGTTTACGGTAATGTTTATCTAAATGGCTCTTATATCTAAAACATTTCATACAAACATTACATTTGTATGGCTTGAACCCGGTCACTGAATGTTCGCGAATGTGTGCTATTATTAGAATCTTATCGTTGAATCCTTTTTTGCACTTATCACATATATAATATTGTATATTATTACATGAACTGCTACTCTCCCTAACATCATTGTCGATAATGCCTTTAACACTATCTCTGCAGTCCTCGCTGAATGATGTTGAAGTGATATCTTCAGCATCTCTTGTGTGATTAGCAAGTGCAGATTTGCCAGGAACACCTAGAAAAATTTATAAGTAGTGGTCATACACAAATATCGATCGCAGACAGTTCTGTTTGATATATAATATAAATATATATTTTCATAAACATTGTTACAAAGAAAAATCTTTATTTTCTTTTGCATAAATCATTTATTACTGTAATGTGTGTTTGTTTATACATTAACATAATAACAATAAAATTATATGAAGCTCATTCAAAATGATCTCCAATGGCTTTAATACAGTCCTTTAAACGTCGAGGCCAGTTATCAATAGAAATACGCACTCTCTCCATGGGAAAATTCTTCACTGCTAATCTTATGCATGCCATACTCTCTAAAACTGACCATAAATCTTAATCCAGCGGATTAAGATTGGGACTAGGTGACGGCTAGTCTTCAGTTCTGATGAAGTCCGAAACATTCGTTTCCAACAACGCTTACGGATAGATCGAGCTTTATGACCCGGTGCTGAGTCTTGCTGAAAGAACCGTTCTTGGTTATGGAGCGAGCGAAGCCTGGCCGTATAGCTGGTTAATTATTAACTAGCTTTTGTCCGCGGCTTTGCTCGCGTAAATGGGTTAGGTTAGGTTACTAACAGTATCTCCTATTCTGTACGCCGGATAACGTATAATGCGAAATTTCATGATGATCGGTCGAGTAGTTCAGACGTGATAGCGTAAGAAACAAACAAACTTACTTTCGCATTTATAATATTAGTTAGGATTTTCATGTACCTACATTTGAAAGTTCTCATTGAGGGTATATTAGACGAAGAAGTTAGTAGGTTTAACCTGTTTTACAGCGTAGTATCTACATTCGTACTGGCGTAAGAGTAAACCATTATCAATAATAACGAGCAGTAGTTTCTAACGTAAATTTTTTGGGTATGCCTATACTGAATTCAATACCAATGATTGTAGGTAATTTAAATCTACTTGCGATTTTCGATAGTGGAGCCGAATGCTCAGTGATTCGCGAATCCATTGCTGCGAAACTAACCGGTAAAAGGATCGATATGGTTAGATAATAATAATAATAATATTTATAGTTTTAAATAGTCTTTTATCAGGTGGCAACAAGGTGCGCGCTTGTAACGGTGGGGTCATGCCGGTTCTCATGTACTCCTTTGGCATACTTAAGTGGACTCAAACTGAACTGGATTCCCGGGATCGGCGGGTCCGTACACTCTTGACGGCATACCGTATGCATCACCCATGTTCGTCTGTGATGAGGTTGTATATACCGCGGAAATGTGGGGGCCGAGGCTTTCTGAATGCCAACGCCCTTCATAACCGCGAGGTGTGCAACCTCAGAGAATACTTTCTCCAGGCAAACGTGGGTATGCATCGTGATGTAGTTGCTGTGGACACCGGACTCACCCCGCTCAATTTGGCTAAAGAGAACTGGCGCAAGCCTGCAGTGCTTAGCACTAACGATCGCAGGGATGTATGGCAGAGCAAGTAGCTTCACGGTAGGTTCTACAAGGCTCTATATGGAGCCGATGTAGACCTGTTAGCCTTCGTGAACTGGCTACGGTTCGGTGACCTCTTTGGGGAAACCGAAGGTTTTGTCTGTGCTATTGCGGACGAAGTTATCAAAACGAATAACTATCGGAAATTATCTTGAATGATGGTACGGTTGGCATTTGTCGGGCGTGCCACCTACCTGGTGAGTCCCTCAGGCATATAGCTTCCGGTTGTTCTCGTCTTGCTAACGGCGAGTACTTGCACAGACATAACCAAGTAGCCAGGATTATTCACCAGCAACTTGCTCTGAAATACAAACTTGTAGATGTTGAAGTGCCGTACTACAGATATATAGCTGAATCAGTTCTCGAAAATGGTCATGTCACGTTGTACTGGGATCGAACTATCATCACAGACAGGACTGTTGTGGCCAACAAACCTGACATTGTGGTGATAGATCGATCAGAGCGCCGTGCAATGATTATCGATGTTACCATTCCGCATGATGGCAATCTCGCGAAAGCTGAAAAGGATAAACAAATTAAATATCTCGATTTAGCTCGCGAGGTTGTCGACATGTGGGATGTGGATTCGGCAATCATTGTGGCGATAGTCATATCTGTCAATGGTCTAATTGCCAAGAGCCTCGATCACCATCTAAAGAGGCTTGCGTTAGGTGCTTGGATCAGGGGTTTGATGCAGAAGGCAGTGCTATTAGATACAGCACGCATTGTGAGGAGGTTCCTGTCTCTGGAATCCTAACCGCCGGCAGCTTTGACCTTGTTCCCGATGCCGGTGGGGTACCATACATTTTATATTTTTAAATGTATATTTTTATATATGTATATTTGAAAATGAAAATGTATTGCAAAGATAGAAATGAAGAGTAAAATAATATTTATTTATTGACAGAAAAAATACGATACATCCTTACACTACATCATACATATTACATCAACAGTGTTAAAGCATACCTGCTTTAAATAATTTAAGCTTATATTACAATTAATTCTTAAACTACGTTAATTTATAGTGTATACAATATAAATGAACTTCAAAAGGTTATGTTTAAGCCTGCCTAAACTAGGATAAACCTGTTTCAGGACATCACTTCACAATTTTATTTTACACTAGCGCATTGTTAATACAAATATTTACAATCTAAAGTATATCTACGATTGAAGGTGTTTAGTAAGTATACTTTAGTATACTTACTAAACACCTTCAATCGTAGATTTGAAGTGTAGTAGTATGTATTTGAAGGGTCGGCAATTCACAGTAGTATCACTATCGACATTGACAACTGTTTGTATCATTAGTAATTTGCGAATAGAACTGCAGTTTCACTGTGTCGTTGACTACGAGATATGTTCAGATATGTTGATAGGCATAAACCTCGTCGAAAATACTAATTTAAGTGTGGTAGTAAACGCTCAAGGTGCGACACTAGTTTAATAACTGGTAGTTTACCACATGCAATCTCAAAGTGAGAAATTCGATAACCTAGATTGCGACTTAACAAACACTGATCGAATTAATGATTTAAAAATATTACTATACAAATTTGAACATCTATTTGAGCTTGAGATACGTTTAAAGGATGATAGCAAGTGTGTTGAACGTAGGCCGTACTGATTAAGTCCGATTGATCGAGAAAATGTTCGTAATATAGTCAACGAGCTACTTGACCATAATATTATTCGCGAAAGTCAATCGTCATTTGTCAGTCCAATAATCTTAGAGAAAAACGGTAAAGACCGCATGTGCGTAGACTATCGCGAATTGAATAGAAACACACTGTGGGATCATTATACATTATCGATTATCTGAGATCAGATAGATCAGCTAGCAGGTGGCCTATACGTCACGTCATTTGATATGGCAGCAGGGTTTCACCAAATCCCTATATCAGAGGGATATATTGAAAATACTGCTTTTGTTACGCCGGATAGTTTCTTGAAATATTTAACCTTGCCGTTTGGGTTTTGTAATGCCATTTCGGTGTATCAACGTTGTATAAATCGAGTTCTGTCACACCTTCTGAGTCTAGGCTTCAGGCACTAATTCGGACTAGGGTTGCCAAGTCTATGTTGACGACGTACTCTCCAAATATAAGGGGTTTGCTGAGGGGCTGTCACATATAGAAAGAATATTGATTGACTTGCAAGGTACTGGGTTCCCTATTAATGTGGACAAATATATATCTAATAACTTATTTAGTTTATTGTACAAAATAGGCTCTAAGAATAAGAAAAATCTCTTCATGTAAGCATGCTTAGTTTGGAAACTTTCACAGACTAAGTCTTTCCTTCTTTTGTTCGTAGGTAAAAATGGTAGTAGCGGATTAAACAATTGTTTGAGAGCCATTTACTGATAGTATTAAAACCTTCTTGAGCTCGCTGATAGGCTTCGATGCGTGATTGAGCGGTAAACAGTATTACTGTGTCATCCGCGTATGATATTTTAACCCCGTTCCGAAGATACAAATTACACAGATCATTTATGTAAATAAGGAAAAGTGTAGGACCGATAATATTTCCCTGGGGAACCCCAAAAGAAGTATTTGGAATGTCTTTACTGATGATTTTACCTATTTTGCAACTGCCAATTTCTAAATAGGGCCTTTTGACTAAACTGACATCAGACCACTGTGGGCAAAAGTAGATTTTTTTATAAATATAATATCACATGCAGACCAATAACCTCTAATCACTTGAAGGTATTTAATAATAACATAAGTATCAAGGTTGTCAATATGGACCTTTCTGTGGAGAACCCATACGAACTATACGAATCTTTGCTTAACATAATTTCTATAGAATATTATCTATGAGCGCGATTGTCAACAGACGAAAACAAGTGAACGGTTAGAGTATGAGCGTTGCTCATACTTCGTTCGACACGGCTGCCCCGCCCACAAGACGCCTGGCTTTTCTATCTTTATTCTATGTTCTGTGGTTTATCATCGGTATGTTTAAGGTAATGTCTATTTAAACTGATCTTTACAGCAAAACATTTCATACAAATATCACACTTGTATGGTTTGTCACCGGTGTGTACACGGTAATGTTTATCTAAATTGCTTTTTATAGTAAAACATTTCATACAAACATCGCACTTATATGGCTTATCACCGGTGTGTACACGGTAATGTCTATCTAAACCACTCTTTTGAGTGAAACATTTCATACAAACATCACACTTGTATGGTTTATCACCGGTGTGTAAACGGTAATGGTTATCTAAATTGATCTTTGTAGTAAAACATTTCATACAAACATCACACTTGTATGGCTTATCACCGGTGTGTACACGGTTATGTCTAACTAAATGGCTCTTTCGGGTAAAACATTTCATACAAATATTGCATTTGTATGGTTTGTCACCGGTGTGTATACGGTAATGTTCATTTAAATGTATCTTTTGGGTAAAATATTTCATACATACGTCACATTTGTATGGCTTGTTGGTCACTGAATGTTTGCGAATGTGTGCTATTAATAGAATCTTATCGTTGAATACTTTTTTGCACTTATTACATATATATGGTTGTATATTATTACATGAACTGCTACTGTCCCTAACATCACTGTCGATAATGCCTTTAACATTATCTCTGCAGTTCTCGCTGGATGGTGTTGAAGTGATATCTTCAGCATCTCTTGTGCGAGTGGCAAGTGCAGGTTTCTCAGGAACACGGGCACCTTGAAACATGTATAATGTAGTGGTCATACACAAATATCAATCGCAGACAGTTCATTTTGACATATACAGGTTGTCTGGTAATTAACGGATAACCTTGAAATGGTTTATAGGAGAACTTATGGTCGTTCAGCAAAATACAAAACTAAATATATCCTTAGTAGTACCGAAGATATGATGTTTTTAGAAAAAAGACTAATAAGGTTCACCTTAATTTATATTCTTGTGTCACTACGACCACGAACGAATTCCAACTATTTTTTGTTCTTTTATTAAACACTAACTATGCCAATGGATAGGCAATAAATAGTATGAAGCACAATATTGCGCTTTTAAAATAAATAAGGATTGAGTTAGTTAAAATCAAAAATTTGCAATATTATTTTATTTGAAAACAATTTAATAATTCTTCTGGTCGGCCATCGATGTATTTAACTGAACTTAACATCGCAAAAGTCAAGTATCATGGCATTGTGGACTCGGAATTTTTGCCAGAAGGTGAGACAGTAAATAAATAGTTAAATTATTTAGGCGTTATGCGGCGTTTGAGACAGCAAATTCTTTAAAAATTACCAGATTTGTGGCAAGAGAGCTCATGGATTTTGCACCAAGATAACACTTTTTTTTTTGTTTACGTGTTGGCATGCTTTGTCGAATACCTCTCCGCGGTGTCGGTTATATCGGGCTCACCCACCAGGAGCAAGATACTCCGGTAATACCGACTAAACCTACCACGATATTCCTCGACATAACCATAGACGGCGGGGCCGCGCGAATCGCTTTCACATGCAATCGCGACCCCGCCGAGGTTTCGGCCCGCCGTGTGAAATGGCAGGCCACTACATGAGACACTTCCTCTACTTTCCTTATTGTGGGAGAACAAAAACACGACTCAGAGGCGCGCGTGGGAACATGCACGCCGCCTCTCGGACCTGGTGGTGATCGGGTGGCGAGCAGGCCCACGCAGCCCACCACCCCCAGGTCAAACCTCAGGGTGGCTGGAGGTCATCTCGCGCCCTCTGCCGCTGGTTCTGCGGTTGGGGAGAGGGTTTAAGCGCTCCCTCTCCCGTTCCACCACCTCCGTGATGGAAATTACTTCCTCACAAAAGTAGACGACGGCGTTCCACGACCACGATAACACACCCTCTCTCAAGGCGCTCATTGTGAACGAATTTCTGGCTAAAAACTCTAAAATCTTATCGAACAGCCACCGTATGAGTACCCTGATATGGCTAAGGACGAAATTTTTTTTTTGCAGACACTTGATTTAGATTCCACTTCGAGGCATAAGTTTTCAATCGATAGATGACAAAAAAGAAAATTCGCGGCAAGTACTTAAGTCGAATCCAAAAAATATAATTAATATTTTTTTGTTAATTGTGTTCTTTGGTGGCGTAAGCGTATTATTTCGGGAGGGGACTACTTAGATTTAGGTTGAAAGACATTTTATTCCCATATAAGATATATACAATTACTTTCATGAGAATATAGAACACACAAAAGAATTAAAAGTTATATAGTTTATAGGTAATACATGATACATCATTATATGTGCATATTATATTATGCCTGTTCAGTGCATTCACTTACAATTTTTATGGTAATGATAACAATGAATGGTTGGTGATTATAAGTCGAGCAAGTCGATTTTTGAATGCGTTGAACGAGTTTACAATTTTTATGTCCGAGGGTATTCGGTTATAGAACTACGCTCCATCGTAAATAATCGTGGTTTTGGTGTAGTTCGTACGAATTTCACATTCATACTTTAAAGGCGATACAATAAATTACAATGAATAATACATATTTTTGTTTTATCAACTATCTTATCTTGTTACGGGGGCCAGTCAGTGTAGACCGGCGACACTTCGACCCAGTGGGATTTTTTGTGTCGGCCCCGAGATCTATCCCTTAGCTATCTCCCTATGAATGTACTGCATCAATCGCAGCGTACACTTCAGAGGGAGAAGCCTGAAGTCTTCAGGGTTCGGATATGCCAACCCCATCAGACCCATCCTTAGTCCAGCCAACGCGTCACATTCACACAGTAGGTGTAATATGGACTCGTCCCGTTCACCACAGGCTCTGCAGATCAAAATGTTTGCCAAACTCAATCTGCACAGAAAGTCATTGATGCCAAAGTGACCAGTAAACGCTCCTGTGAGCAGGCGTATTTGGTCCTTGTTGTACCCGCAGAACTTCCGGGTGAAGCCCGTGGCTCTGTTTGCAATGAATTTCTTGGAGTGTTCCAGACTCCTAAGGGCCATCCACTCCAGCCTGTGTTTATCATTGCCATGTGCATTCATAGCTGCCTTAACGGTACTAATAGAAAAAGATAAGATAAGATTTATCAACTAACTCCCAGTACTTCGTTGATACAATAGTATATACACTATGTATAGAAAACTCTGTGCGATCCATTTCTCACTTAACAAACATACTAATAAAAATAATAAACAAATCTATATCATCGTAAAACGTCTACATAATGTTTTAAGTACAGTATTGTTCAGCATTTTTACCCTTAAATTACTGAAATTTCGCGCAGCCTAGCTAAGATGAAATGAATGAAGATTTAATGATTTAATGAAGATTTAATAATGAGTTAATTTATTTATAAAATACAATAAAGAATCAATGTATTCTCTTGACCACGAGGTTTAGCAGTCCCGTCGGATCACACCTTCGCACACGCGTAAACAATACAGGCATAGTTTTCGTTGAAATCTAAGAAAAAGGTGCTCAATGTGAGTTTACGTTGGAGGTCGATATGTACGTAACGGGAATTAACGCGATGATGGATAAAGGTCATGGCACACTATACCGGCACCGCTCCAACCTAGCAATTAATTTGCCATTGAAATTAGAGCAGTAAATCGTGTGTCGTGTAATATATTTCACAATATCAATATGAAAAACCCAACGGCGGGCAGTCAGCGCGCTTGTTGCTACCATACAACTCGACTCGCAGCCCGCTCGCTGCCAGCGAGTGGATTGCGTGCTTACAGCGCGCCGACCGCGTGCTTACTGCGCGTCGCCTTCCTTTTAACATATTATGCACCCAATATCTCCTTCTCCTTTTATTTTCTTGTTCTTCGTCGAGAGCTATAGCGATTATTGCTAGTTCGTGCAATGTAAACCTAGGCATGAAAACGTGCAAGTCCTAGGCGTGTTCAATTACAAAGGCTATATAAAAATTGTGTTCGCGGTGACAGCAACCTTGCACCTCGTGGCCGGCGCGCGGACTGCGAGCTTGCACTTTGCGGCCGGCGCGCGGCCTGCGTGCTTACACCTCATAGTAGTAGCGTAGTTAGCACGCTGGCGACTAGCCGTACCCTAAATTCGAGGCGATGCCGTGCTGATGCTATGCAGTTGCGGTCCCGGTATAATGTGCTATGACCGTAATGTTTACCTTTTTCACACATTCAACGCCACCACTATTTTCTAGTATTTCCCAGCTACGTATGCCGCCCTATATATCCAACGAACACGCCAGGCGTGCCCTCGCAAGTAATAATAATAATAATAAACCTCTCTGGGACAGTCGTTATCTCATCATTAGACTAACGCGATATCGGAGGACACAGTACACCAGCTTTTAAACTATCATCTTCGCCTTGTGATATAAACAAAAAATGTATCACCAGGTTAAATAAAAGCGCACAAACCGCAGGACAGCTTGTGGCAAGCTGAATTTGAATGGCGACACTGCGGTCCTGAATGCCTCAGCGAGTCGGTAAGGGCCTCGTCCCCGGCTTGCCGTTACTGTTTGCTGGGGTGGAACTTCAAGAGCGCCCGTAGGACTCTCAACATTGGCTTGCCTTGGTCGGCCCGTCATAGTGGCCGGCTAGAGCAATTATTATGCTTGAGGATGGAAGTGTCATTTTTAATGGTATAACTACGGGGAAACCCTCCGTTATCACGAGACCCGTGAAGGTGAAACCGGATCCGCACCGTTCGACACCCCTAGCCACTCGCACCAGTGTTGCCCTCTGCTGCTGACTTGTATGCCTATGGTGGCTATTCAGGGGGCCCAACTAGTGAGTTGGCGAGTCACCGTCTGCCCATTGCATTGATGCTATTAAAGTAATCCGATCAGACGCCGTTTTTCATCCATAGTTAGCAATATACCGATCCACCAAACACTCATACCTATAGCCTATATATTAGAACCCATACGTAGCAATAGTCGTACGCCTGCTGCGGCTTGTGCCGCTGTAGATGTAAGATAGGAATCTTTGATTAAAACTCTCGAAGGGCCTCTTCACGTTGAACTCATGTTTCTTTTTATTTTTTTATAACTAAAGTGGCAATCAAGCATACGGCCCACCTGATGGTAAGTGGTCACCGTAGCCTAAGGACGACTGCAATACCAGAGGCATCACTTGCGCGTTGCCGACCCTTTAGAAAAGCAGGAAGTGGGAAGGAGAAGGAGCGGGAAGGGGGAAAGAGGGTAATTGGGCCTCCGGCACTCTCACACACCGAACGAAACACACTAGGAGTACTGCTATTCCACGTCGATATTCTGTGAGAGGGTAGTCCTTCTCCGGTCGAGCCGGCCCATTCATACTGAAATCAGCGAGGCTCTACTACTACCATGTCTCCGTAAGACTCCTAAAGGGCCAGGTATTTTTCTAATATAAAATGTTAGAAAATAGGTCTGTGATAACAGAAACATAATAATTATAAAGTTTATTTGCATAGAATGTAGGTAAAAACAAATAATTATGTTAACAAAAGGGTAGTATAAGATTTCAAAAATAATATATGAATAAATTATAAAAATCAAATGAAATTACACATTGTAAAGATGGGATTACATTAAAATAAAAACCTATATTGTACGGTCATTTAAATAATAGTTAATAGAATAATAAAATTTTTCGAGTAGTAGTGATGTCAATTTAGTTTTAAACAACTTGATTGGATCAGTTTTCATAAGTCTGGTATTTTGTTATATAATAGTGCTCATGTTAAAGACACTTTTTTTGAGTAAGGCAGAATTATAATTATGCAGTAAGTTTTTATACTGAGCTCTAACAGAGCCTTTCCTGGTTTCTGTTATAGTTGTATATAAACTCTTGTTAATTCTAACAAAGACAGCATTTTCGTAAATATACAATGCAGGAAATGTAAATAATTTAAGAGACCTAAACATTGGTACACAACTGTCTGTAATTTTTAAACCACACATTGCTCTTACACTTCGCTTCTGCGCTTTAAACACTTGCTCTCTCATACTGCAATTACTCCAGAACATTAGACCAAATCTTAAGACTGCACCGAGCGTAAGACAGATAATGACAGAGCTCGTGCGGCGTATATTCAAATCGGCGCGCGGCCGTCATAGTAAAATTGTTTGGAGGATTTGAAGTGCTTTTTTGTTAAATATGTATCTTTATTGTCAACCAATCACTTAAATATTTGGGACGGAGAAATTGTAATATAACTATTATGTTGCGTTTAAGCGGTAAAATAGGATAGATTTATGCAAATTTATGTAATTTTGTAGGCGAAAATATTAATTATTTGAAGTTTTTGACACGGAGTAATTGTTAAAACATTCATTGTTATGGTAAATGTATATTTTATATTTGTACTAGATGACCCGGTGTACTTCGTATCACTTATCCTAACGAATTTTTCTATATTTTCTCATCGTTTAAATCTTCCTTGGACTACGACAAACGTTATAAAAACCAAAATCAGCTGAATCGGCCCAGCCGTTCTAGAGATTTAGCGAGACAAACGAACAGCAATTGATTTTTATATATATAGATTAAACAAAAAGTGTTGATTTTATTCACTAAACTATGACCGCCTGTTTTGGCACATTTCGCTCGGCGCAGTCTTACAATGGATGCCACTAAACCGTGATACGCCATCAGTCTTGTACTGATGTTTATTTATTTATTTATTTATTTGGCTTATCAACAGTTGTTACAATATTAAATTTTTATATTACATTGATCAAATTTTATAGTCTAATTGCACAACTAATTACAGATAAACACAGCATGTACGTAAAAACAAGATTAAAAACAGTTTAACATAGGTATTCTCATTATCTTCTAGGTCCAGTGCATAAAATTGCATACAATTAACAGTAAAATGAAAAAAAAACAAACAATTTTAATTAAATTAACCTAAAAATTACAAAAAATGACACAAATTTAATTATTTGTTCTAAGAGTAAAACACATATTACAAGATAAAAATAATGACTATAAAAAATCTGAGAGAGAAAGATTACATTTCTTGGGCTAGTCTCTTAAAGGCACCTAAACTTGACGAAAAAATGTCTAAAGTTTCATGACTCTTATTAAGAAGTCTGCTCAATCTAGGAACTGGCGAATTATAGCCCAGAACCGTCTTCCGGAATGGGGGCACCATAATGGATAATTGCTTGCGTGGTATTCGTAGTGGTACTTTGAAATTGAAGCTGTTGACTAATTGAGAGTTATCTATGTGATTACGTAATATTTTAAAGGCGAACGTTAAGTCTAAGATTGTTCTACGTTTCTCCAAAGATGTCAATTTAAAATAATCCAATTTTTGGTCGTATGACCTGCATTTCTTAGATATCCCCGCTGTATAGGCTAAGTGCCAAAGAAACCGCTTCTGAATGCGTTCAAGTCTCAATATATGACTTGAATAGTGTGGTCTCCATACAACCGTGCAATATTCAAGAATACTACGTACCAGCGTGTAGTACAGTAATATTTTTGTTTGAGGCCTTCGGAATATTTTGCCATTTCTAATAACGAAACCTAGCATATTAGACGCTTTTTTAATAATATAATCATAATGTGGAAGAAATGTGATTTTTTTATCAAAAATTACACCCAGATCTTTTATTTGGTGTACTTTAGTGATGTTTTTACATCCAAGTGTGTATCTTGACTGAATATATTCGAGTTTTCTTGTAAAAGTCATATGAAAACATTTTTCTGTATTGAGATACATTCTATTATTGCTGCACCAATCTTGTAACTTATTTACGTCACTCTGCAATAAGGCTACATCATCAGTCGACTCAATGACGCGAGAAATTTTGAGGTCATCAGCGTAAAGATAAGATTTTGAATATTTGAAGTCACTAGTTATATCATTAATAAAAATATTAAATAGAATAGGACCCAGATGTGACCCCTGAGGTACGCCAGATGTAATTTTGTGCAAGTCTGATCTATACCCATTCACCACTACAAAGAAAGATCTATCACTGAGGTAGGATTTAAGCCAGTCCAGAAAAATACCCGTAAAACCGTACGCTGAGAGCTTGTGAATAAGTATGCAGTGAGAAACTTTGTCAAAAGCCTTACTAAAATCACTATAAATTACATCAACTTGCTTATGATTATCAATTGCATTCGTAATATCCTCTACGTAAGTAACTAAATTTGTAGTAGTTGATCTTGCCTTAACGAAGCCATGCTGACATTCAATCATATATTGCTTAAAGTAGTTTTGAATGTATGGGCATACCATTGATTCAAATAATTTAGCTATTGTAGAGAGAATGGATATTGGTCGATAGTTGTTCACATTACTCTTATCCCCAGATTTGTGTATGGGAACTAATTTTGCAAATTTCCACTCCGTTGGGAATTTACCTGATGATAAGGACTCATTAAATATTCGACTCAATGGAAATGATAAAGACAAAGCACAGTTTTTAATAAATATGGGGGGTATCCCGTCTGGACCTGCTCCTTTGGTAACATCAAGGCTTTTCATTTTATTTACTAGCAGACTTTTATTTATGACGAGATCACTAAAGTTAGAGCTGTTTTGACCAATATTTAGAAAGTAATCATGATTAGTGCAATCATTGTCAAAAGCTGGTTTATTATCATACACTTTTGAGAAAGTTAGTGCAAACAAATTACATATACTATCCCCGTCCTTTTTCTCTTCTATACCATCAGACATTACGTTTGGATAATTACTAAATCCTTTTTTTCTACTTTTAATAAAAGACCAAAAATACTTTGTGTCGTTTCTGATTTTATCTTCAATGTTATTTACATAATCAGTATATAGCTCTTTTGCTAGCTTTACACTCCTCTTGCTCAATAATTGAAATTGAATTCTATCTATTGGATTTTTGTATTTTTTAAGCCTGCGCCGTATATTGTTCTTTTCCTTCAGTATTCTGATAAGAGACTTATTAAACCACGGAGGATAATTATTACCCTTAGAACATCTACTAAATGGTACCGTCCTATGAATTATCTCTTTAACGATCTCATAAAATTTTGTTACCATAGAATCAACATCGTTACATGCCAAAAAGACACAATCCCAATCAATTTCTGTCAAGTTTTTATTAATTAGGGCGTAGTCGGCTTTGTGATAATTGAGTTTTCGATTCAACAAATTGATAGAAAGACAATTGCTCTCAGATATACCCAAATCTATATCCAAAGGGGGGTGCAGAGGGTCAATAGAACAGAGTGGATTGCTACAGACAGTTACGTTACAGTCTGGGGCATCGACTAGAACAAGATCTAGTATTTTTTGTTTATGGTTTGTTATTAGATTACATTGTTGTAAGTTAGCCAAAGAGATGAAGTCGAGCAGTAACTGGCTTGTTGGCGGAACCTTATTTATCGAGTTATTATTGAACAGGTTCCAATCTATGTTACTTAGATTAAAATCGCCTAATACGCAAGTATATCCTGTATGACGATCAAAAACTTCGTTACATTTTTCCAGATAGTGCTCCAGCATATTTTTATGCACTGGAGGTGGTAGGTAAACGCAACAAAATGCTACTTTGTTTTGGTTTAGATTCAGTACTACCCATAAATCTTCACACATACTTTCCCAGTTATTCATGCGCGCGACTGGGATGTCTTTAGAGACAGCTATCAAAACACCACCTCCCTCCTTATTGTTATGAAAACCAGAAGTTTCCCTGTCACGTCTGAAAACAACGTAGCGAGCATCAAATAATTCTGCACTAGAGACACTACTATTTAGCCAAGTTTCTGTAAGTACAATTATATCATAATTATGCAAAACAAGACTATTAAAAAATATATGTGTTTTAGTTCTTAAGCCACGAGCGTTTTGGTAATATATATTTAATGGCTTGAATTTTACTGGTTATAATGCTAAAACATGCTAATGAATAATAATAAAAATATTATATTATATTTTATAATTTAAAATACTACTTTAAATTAGCCAAAACGCTCCTGTCCTTAATCAAAACATACTTGTCACCTTCAGTTTTCCGCATAAATATACGCCCCCCTCGGACCCACACAAATTTAAAGTTCTTTTCTTTTGCAACTAGTCTAGCAGCGGCGTGTAATGATTTGTTATAAGAAGACAAATGTTCTGTTACGTAAATAGGAACAATTGGACCACTGTACCCGATGTGAGCACTATTAAGAGACGAGAAGAACTTTTTAGATTAGTTATGTAACACGTATGCTTAAGAGCTTAACTTTTTACATAGATTCTTCTTCCGCTTGATGCATCTATGTTAATTTACTAACAATTAATATGCCCAAAAATGTTGTCACACCTACCTGATCAAGATTTTATTGTTTGTAATATTTAATCATATTTGTTATAATATTTGTATAACCCTGTATTTGTTTTCGATATGTTTATAATTAAATTGTTTATGTCAAGCCAATGTATAGTACATTGGCTTAAGTGTATTATTTATGTCATGTTCGTAACTATCTTTATTGCTACATTTTATCAATGCTGTGGTGGGTGCTATCATCAGCGAATAGAATCATTGGATGTTGTATGTGGCGCGGTAAGTCATTAATATAGAGTAAAAATAAGAGAGGGCCTAGCACACTGCCTTGTGGCACACCATATTTGATAATCCTACTTATCTGAGATAAGTATCTTATTTCCCGTTTGATCTTAAGACATATTCTACTTATTTCCTTCCCTCTCCCCTCTGGACACCGTGGTATACGGACGTGTTAATACTATCCTATATTGTGTTATTTTTTTAAAAAAATTTGAATAAATAAATTAAAATTCTACACATAAATTCAATCAAGATACTAAGAGCGCATCGCCTTGAGGAGGTTAACCTAAAGTGCTAAAGCAAGATAGTTACGTTCGAGTGAGATAACTACAAGTTTCACCGCAAGCTGCGTGCCCCGCCTACTGCGCTTACGCATCTGGCCCGCCCCCGGTCGCCGCTTTCTTCGGGGACAAAGCGAGACAGTTATACTTCACGCTGCCGCTACAACTATCGTACCATCTCACTTGACCGGCCTGCGGCGTTGCGGTGCTGCGAACACAGTGAAGTCGACTATAGTAGCGTTACGCTATCTACAACTCCGAGTTTCTACAGGTATCTACTACTTAATAACTTGTGTTTACCTAATAATGTCCGTGCAGCGCACTCCGCCTAAGTCGCTCAATCCTGCCTCTTTGGTTAATACTCCAGCGATGTCCTACGGATCTGACTCACAATTATACATTCCACCCCATGACATTGAGCCTGAACTCAGTGAGCATATAACTCGCAGGCTTAAACGCAAGCTCAGCGATGACAAATCCTCAGAGCATGCCTCGATGCTAGAACGAATGCAAGATTTGTTCGACTCATTTGTACACCAACAAAATGCAAAATTTGAACAAATTATGAACTCCGTGTCAACAATTAAGGAGCAGAATAACGATCTCCTAAAAAGTATGGATTTCCTCTCGTCTAAATATGATGAAGTCCTGGAAAAAATACTCCACCTAGAACAAAAAAATAAGGATTACGAAACAAAAATTGTGTCTCTGGAGAGTAAAATTGAACAGCTCGAACGTAACTCTCGTGCCTGTACCGTAGAAATAAAGAACATACCTAAACAACCAGCCGAAAATAAATCCGCACTATTCACCATGGTAAAAAAGGTCGGTGAGGTTATTGAATATCCGTTAAAAGATAACGATATTCATGATATATATCGCCTAAAGACTACTAAAGAATCGAATGACCACATCGTTGTGAACTTAAAATCAACCTCAACTAAAGATAATTTTCTGAAACAATGCAAGAAATTCAATAAAACAAATAAGGAAAATAAACTTAATACCTCCCACCTTCAACTGTCTTGCCCAAATAAACCAATCTTCGTCGATGAGTCACTGACAAGCCTGGGAAGGAGACTAGCATACTTAGCTAGGCAATTCGTCAAGGATAATAAATACCATAGCACCTGGACTTCCTACGGCAAAGTATACATCAAGACACACCAGGATTCACCCGTTACCCGTATAGACTGCGAACAGGATCTCCAACAACTTGCCCGAAAATGACTACTACTAGGTATAATTACTTACTGGCTTTTTACTTGGTTCCTAATTTTCACCATTTGTTATAAACATTGTAATACACGTACATTTTGTAAAAAGTCTTATAACTACTTCCTTACTATTATGGTTCAAATTGCACTAATATTAATGTTAGTATTATATAACACAATTTTTATTTACATAACAAACAAAATAACTGTCATTGCCCTACACTTCATAAACAAACACACTATACCTACATCTACATCTAAGCCTACGTTCAATATATATACTAAAATATTAAACCAAATACGTTATCTATATACATACAAATTTTTGACATACATTACCAAAAAACCCATGTATCACCCAGCAGCCCAACTATTAACTATATCTGTTTCCAATTCGATAATATAAATTCTATTAATACCAATCTAGACCAACTACAAATTGCTCAATCATCCACTTGCGAATTAGAGGAGTGTCCCAAATTAATAAAAAACATACAATCGTCTTTAAAAATTATACACCAGAATATACGAAGCATAAACCATAACTTTAACGGCTTTCTCACTCTCCTTGCGCGATCTAATACTGATTGGGACATTATTATATTAACCGAATGTTGGTTACGTCACTCTCACTTCCTACCTTCTATAGATGGCTACAAGGTCGCTAAAAATGAAATTAATCTGACCCAAAATGAAGGCATTGTAATTTATCTTAAAGATAGCTTGAATATTACGACATTAGAACCTGAGTTACAGGATTGCAATTGCCTAACTTTAAAAATAGACTACAACACGTTTTTAATAGCCATATATAGGCCACCAGGCTACAAAAACATAAATCCCTTTATTTCATCTCTCGATGCATTTCTTTCCAACATAAATTATCACAATGTTATCCTTACCGGGGATATTAACATTGATATTATGACAAACACAAAAGATCCATCCGCTCCAGTCTATCTGAACCTTTTAGCCACTCATGGTATGCTACCAGCTCACCAATTACCTACACATGGAAAGACCTGCCTTGACCATCTAATGCTAAAAAGTAAATTACCAGCTTTCTGTTATGTTGCGGCAACATCTCTTACAGACCATGATAGCGTGATTTTAGTACTGGAACGCTGTTGCTCAAAAAATAACTATGTTGGCATCAAGAAACTAAATTATATTTCTTTAGATAACGATATGAAAAATATTTGTCTTAACAGTATATATGAAATGACAGACGTAGATGTAGCCACATCCTATCTACTAACGGTCCTTAATACAAAAATTCAAACCAACTCACATTCTATTAGTGTCCCAAATCGTAGGAGAGTTAGGAAACCCTGGATAACTATTGGTTTGTTAAAATGTATGAAAAATCGCGATAAATTGCACATGAAATCTAAAAAGTATCCGGACAATGACATAATTAAGCTAACATATAAAAGATATAGAAACTATTGTAATTGGTTATTAAAAAAGATAAAAAGAGACTATGAAAATAATTTAATAAATAAAGCAGTGAACAGCAATAATAATAAAATGCTGTGGGATACTATAAAAAAAGTATCCTACTCCAATAAAATCAATAACCCCGCTATAGAGCTCCTATCAAAAAGTGATCCCCAGTCCTCTGCTAACAATATAAATAATTATTTTGTATCGATTGGCCAAGATCTTGCATTAAAAATACAAAGTACCACAGCATGTAGAGAATCCCCCCAAATAAATTCATGTCCGTACTCGTTTGCGTTGGTCCCCACTGATGATACAGAGGTACGTAACCTTATACTAAACCTAAAAAAGGACACATCTACTGGACGCGACAATATATCAGGTGTCTTTTTGAAACGGTATCTTCAACATCTAAGTTCTCCCTTAACACATATATTCAATCTTATGTTCACTACCGGTGTTTTTCCGCAGCAATTTAAGCTTGCCGAGGTTATTCCTGTTTACAAGAGTGGTGACAGAGGTTGTGTCAACAATTACAGGCCAATATCTCTACTACCCACTCTCTCTAAAATTGCAGAAAAATTAATAAACAAACGGCTTGTAAATTATCTCGAATCCAAACATATTTTATCCAACTCTCAATTTGGTTTTAGAGCTGGGCTCTCAACCTCTGATGCAGCACATGCTGTGATTGATCACATTGTGTCTAAACTAAAAAAAAGGTACTGGCAATATTTCTCGATATAAAAAAAGCATTTGACACAATCTCTGTCCCACTCCTGTTAAGCAAACTGGAAAGCTTAGGAATCCGTGACACTCAACTTGAATTGTTTAAGGATTACTTATCTAACTGTAAACAACGAATAAGAATAGATAATGTTGTTAGTGATGATTTACCTGTGTCCTTCGGTGTGCCTCAGGGATCAGTGACCGGCCCGTCTTTGTTCCTGGCCTTTATAAACGACTTATGCAACATGCAACTGCCTAATGGTAAAATTGTGACTTTTGCCGACGACACAGCCCTTATCTTCCACGGGGATACTTGGGAATCAACATACACTACCGCCCAAAATGGCTTTAACGATGTATCATCTTGGCTTCGAACTAATGGTCTCACACTCAACATTGATAAGACATGTTATATACCATTCTCTATTAAAAATTGCACAACTTCATTGCACGATAACCACGCACTCATCGCACACACTTGCTCTCCTAGATACCCCTGTACTTGTGAACTGATAAAAAAAGTTTCATGTATAAAATACCTTGGCATCTTGATTGATAATACATTAAGCTTTAATCAACATCTGGAACTATTATCTGACAGGACTCGCAAGCTAATGTTTATTTTCAAGTGTCTCCGCCATTTAACTGATAAATCAGTCATTAGGATGGTATACATGGCCTTATGTCAATCCGTCTTATCATATGGCATCACTGCATGGGGCGGCGCATGCAAAACTAACCTGTTAAAGGTCGAAAGAGCGCAAAGAGCGGTATTAAAAGTTAGTTTATCGCTGCCTTTTCAATTCCCCACTGCTGAATTATATAAACTCGCGGATGTGCTTACAGTGCGGCAACTGTACTTGCTAAACACTATTTTAAAACAACACTCTCTCACAAAATTCACTCCCTTACTTAACAATAATAAACGGCTCAAACATAAAGTCTGCTTGTCGGATAAACAGTGGACTACCAAGTTCTCAAACAACTTTTTTGGTTTTTTAGGCGGATACTTATATAATAAGATAAATAAGTTGCTTACTGTGTATCCCCTAACTAAATTTAAATGTAAGCAGATTCTTACAACATGGCTCAAGTCTTTGAACTACGAAGATACGGAAAATGTGCTTAATGTAGGCTCTTAGATAAATAAATTATAAAACATAACACACACACACACACACACGCACGCACGCACACACGCGCACACACATACACACACACATAAACGCACTTACACACACAGATATTTATGCTCTGATTAATAAATTAGTTAAGATTAAACTTTGTCCAGTGTCTGGAGAGGCTGGTAATCTGTCATACAGGTCTCCTTGTACAGATACCAGTCTCTCACATAGATAGATTACCGAACTGATGTATTAATTAGAATAATATGTACCTACTCTGTAATCTGTGTGAGAGAACAATAAATAAATTATTATTATTATTATTTCTGTGAATTGTTGACGATCACTAAGGTAAGACTTAATGTGTTTCAATACATTTCCTCTGATACCATAGATGTTAAGTTTTTAAGTAATATTTCGTGATCGACGCAATCAAAAGCTTCAGTCATATCTGTGTAGATTGCGGATATAGGTATTTTGTTGTCTACGTTTTTATGACAATGTGGAGTAGTCGATAAATAGCCGTATTTAGGCCTTTATTTTTACAAAAGCCTTTTTGTTCTTTACTTAGTATGTTGTATTTAACCAAAAAATTATTGATTGCTTCATAAATAATCTTTTCTATGACCTTACACAAAATAGGAACTAGAGCTATCGGTCTGTAATTGCCAAAATTTTCTTTACAGTTATTTTTAAAGAGTGGTTAAAACCACTCTTTAAAAACAACGGTAAAGAAAAAAAAAATTATTACTTTGTTAGTTATTTCTTGGGGTACCTAATACGGGAGACATAAACATTGATTGTGGTTGACAGTTTATACCAGTAACTTGGGTATTTGTAGTGTTATTATTTTTTACTTGATCAACTAAATAATTGTTAAAAGCGTTTACAATGTGTTTTGGATTTCTAATAATACTGTTTTGTATTTTAATTTGAGCTATAGGTTCAGTAATACGAAATCTATTATTGATAATTTGCCAAGATGCCTTCGATCTGTTACTGGATGTATTAATAAAATAGTTATTTTGTGCTTTTTACGTTAGTTTGATAATTTTTCGGTATCTTTTAGAATAATTCTTTAAAATAATTATATTATCATTAGTTGGGTTTCTTCTATATTTCCATAATAGCTGTCGCTGTTTCCTACTACACACTCGTATACCACGCGAAATCCATTTAATCTTTTTGTTAGCATTAATAACGACAAACTTGTAGGGAAAGTAAAGATCATATAATAAACAGAAGTATTCCAGAAAGTAGTCATATGCTTTGTAAGCAGCCTCTGTATTGTATATGCAAAAAATGAGAGGCATTGGAGATAATTCTTAAACCTTGCCAAATTATCCATTGATATGTTCCGTATCTTGATACGCCAGCAACCTATCCTACAAGCTTTATTTACTTTACCATCCAATATCTGTGCAGCATGATCAGACAAGGCAAAATCTAACACTTCGGATTTGCATTTTAACTGGTAACTACAGGCAAAATTATCTATGCAACTATTACTACATAATCTAGTTGGTTGTCGTAATTCTTATCTAAGATTATAACTTAAGAGAAAATGTTCAAAGTCTAAACTCAAAAGCCATGTTGTTTCTTTTCAATGTGTCAATGTTGAAGTCACCGTACAGAATAATCCTTTTATTAATATTAGAACATAATAATTTCAAAATAGACTCTTAAATTTTCATAATAAATATTCAAGTTGTTAGGTTTTGGTGGTCTGTATATGCATAACATAATTAATTGGTGATTGACTAGCTCTATGCTGCAACATTATATTGCGTTTGTTACAGAATAGTGTGATATTTCCAAATGCTTATATTCGAGATCTTTCTTAAGTAGGATACACGCTCCGCCGCGTTTTATTGCTTTTCTTGCAAAACAGGCGGCTAGCTTGTAGTTTTCTATATGTAATAGTTTTTCATGACCTTGCATAATGAAATGTTTTGTAACACATAATACGTCTATAGGTTTTTCACTATTAGATAACCTCTTGAGATGAACTGCAAGATGAAATTACATGGACACACTAGGCGTATTCACTAGCATTGTCTAAAGGTAAAAACACAAAAAGCGATATTTCGGCTTCAATTGTGCTGATTGATTAATCTTTCTTGAGCTACAGAAGATATATTATGTTTATAAAAGTGCTTGTGTTTATCAAACTTTTCTTATGGCAGGAAATAGATTTCACAGTAAGTAATTATCGTAATTTGATGATGTTTACTTTCTGATGCAATGACAAATATTCGGGAGGACCAGAATATTCTAGTGGTTTGCCAACAGAAATTACAGAATTTATTGTATGATTTAAAGGTAATATAAACCGGTATCATACAATCCGATGCCGACGGATAGAGTAACGCGCAAAATATGAACTTTGCTCCAGGAAACAAGGACCTGTTCTCATAAGACGAATACGATAAACTGTGTAGGCCAAAGGCACACCTATCATCAAAATTGTATGATCTATTTAAAATACACAAGCCAAACGTGCCGTTGCGACTAATCGTAAATTAAATACCTACTTACGACCTTGCAAAGTACGTCGCATCAATATTACAACCACCTGTGGGGAAAATACCGTCTTTTGTGAAAGGCTCTCGTCATTTTATTAGAATTATATAAGACCTATCGTTGGAACCAGACGACGTCGATATATTAGCCAACATCAGTTGGGCGATGCTACATTACCTAGTGCTTCGTTGAAGCATCGTATTTATATTTTATTTAGAATTACAAGCGACATCGTCAAAGACGATTGAAATCGCTTTAAAAAAAACAAAGATGTCGTTTTTGACGACAAATCTTTAGTATATTTGTTTCCGTTTGCTTGAAGACAACTTGCGCAGCTAATCCCTTGTACAGCGTTTAATATCCCGTCAAGGTAGGGGTAAACCAATTCGTTAGATTTTGAGGACTCAAGTATTAAAAATATGTTGAATTAATTTTGATTTCTGGACATGCAAATAATGTCAGTACACGGAAAATTGCCAAATTGGGCCAGCCGCCATGCACGAGTGCGCCGAACACTGAGCTTACAGCTAATGTGTATGTTATAAGTACTTACTGATGTGCTCCTCGAAGAGTAGTGGCGTTTGCAGCGACGAACGCGCTGCTTCTAACCCGACGTGCGTCTCGTGAGGCGACGCCTAATAAACCAAACACTCTCACTTTAGAATCAAATAATACACAGTACCAATAACGTTTCGAAATTCTCAATAACAGAAGAATAATCTAAGAAACACCCTGTGGATGTAGTGTTTCTAACTTTTACAAGATGTGATTTGAGAACTACAATTTCTTATGGTTTGCCATGAATTGCTCTTAAGACTACAAAAAAGTAGTAGATTTGAATTCGAATCTTTAAAGTTTAATTAAATCCACTAGATTGTAATTTTAACAATAATATTATCAGTCAAAACAATACTTATAATAGTTCTGGCGTTTCATGTCAGATTGGCGGAAATATGGCATAATAAATCGGTTAATTTGCGCTTTCACAGACAGATCGTCACTGACAACTAAAATCCTAAAGATATTGTTACAACAAAAGATCATCGGTCAAAACCTAAAGTTCACGTGTTTCTTACCTAGTCTAGAAATACGATTAATACGGTGTTTGAATTTATATTAGCCTGAAAGTTAAGTTTCCGAATGTATCATTTAGCTACCGAGCACTTTAAGTATATAGGTAGCTCTCCAAACTGACCATTTTCGCCAATCTGATGGGATGGCAATCCGACCCGACCGGAGAGAGATTAAGTCCAAGACCAAAGGCTTTACATGCTTTGTAACATCGCTGTTTCTATTCTGATAATATTTGACTGAAAATCCCAATAAATTACTGCTTATTCGATCCCGAGAATATGTGCACAGCAACTATACTATCGCTGCAGCTAGTATACGTAAATATCTGCAATACACCGCGTCTTGAAAATATCGAAATGATCGCTTTTGAATTCAAGCGTGAGGCAAAGAAATTCGATGAACCTAGCTTAGAGTAATAACTCTTCACTACAACAAATCAATGTAAAAAAATATAAGCATCATTTATACTGCATAAGATTACAACTAGAATTCCATTGGGGTCCATCCAGTTTAATCTAAATATATTATAAGGACGCTCGATCACTAGAGAAGAAATAATCGAAGCATATAAATGTGAAGCATGGTGAACTGAACATGATAAACACACTGACCTCTCTTTGTTCTTTCTGTTTCTCGTGCTTGAGTTCAAGTATCGATGAATTGAACGTTAATTCGTTTAGGTGATCTTCAAAACTGAAATAAATGGAGACCATATGAAGGAGAGAGAAAATAAAAACAGAAACTGAAAATAACGCACTGAATCTATTATCGTCTACAAAGTATTCCGGATCACAGGTCGATACGAAGTATTTCTTGGCAGGTAAACCCAATAACACTGACCGACCCGGCAACAGATGGAATATGCGCAGCTACTAGTGTCCGACCGAAACTAGTTTTTACTACCGAAACCGAAACCGAATTTTGGCTTCGATCACAGTTTAGGCCGAAACCGAAACTTCCATGGTCATGTTTTCATGGGAAAACAAAATAGTCAGTCATAATCAGTTTTATTTTTAAATTACATATTATTTATTCAGTCTCTGATATTTAAACTAATCTAATGATTGATGACATAACATATTATCACTACATTCGGCAAATAAATAATTTGTTCTTTTTGAAACAAGGAGTATTTTTATATAATCATACGTAGATACTACTGTGTTTTTATATTATTTACGAATTATATACAATAAAAGGTAGAAAAGGTATAATGTTTAGGTACAAAAACAAACAATACTCTCTCATCTTAAAAACAAAATAATATCTTCTAAACTTTTTTATTTTGTATGGCACTCTTGTTCAAAAACTACAATAAAAATTTAAACTGATGGTCGTCCGTTTGGTGGTTACCAAACATGTTTAATGCAAGTAATACTCGATGTATGATAACAAAAAGAATTTTCTCACGCACTAAAAAACTGCATGTTTTATTGAGCTACAACCATTACTAATTTTGAATGTACTGATCAGTAGGTATTCATAGTTAAAATCTCATATTATATGTGGGAAACAATAATTTATTAATATTTTCGCATATTGGTCCTTCTGTCTAAATAAATTTGACCAGCAGCACAAAATATTTGTTCACTCGAAACACTCGTCAAAAATGTTAGTGCAGCCTTTCTCTAGACATAAATGGACTAGAATTCCAGAAAGAATAAATATCTGCGATTCTTTGTTGGCTCGATAAGTATAGGTATAGTATATAGGTCTAATACCTAGCATTAACAACAAAAAGTTATACTAACCGCAAGGCGAAAACATATAAATAGATGCCTAACTTTTATTGTTAGTACGTAACGTACGAAAACCTACGCATTAAAACAATAGATTTTTGTTATTCATTAACTATCATGAATTAAATCACATCAATAGCGAATTAATACTGCCCAGTTTCGAAATAATCTTATAATCATTATAAATTTCTCAACAAACAATACAAATTACAATTAATTTCGCCGCGCATACACAAATAAGTTAAGACACGAAAAATAACACTGCGTCGCTCGTAGCTCCGTGCAAGGAACATTTCTGATCGCAGTGCGAAACCTTCCCAATTCAGTTTTGATTTCGGCCATAGTTTCGGCTGGATGGCGGCCGAAACCGAAACTAAGTCGCAACTCGTTTTTTTGCTGAAACTAGGCCGAAACCGAAAGTTCGGTCGGACACGCGGATCGCGACTGCCCCGGTGGAGACCCGCGATCGTTTATCACTCTCAAGGTTACGTCTCTGAATCAACGCGGTAGTGTTATAAATGTCACAATCAACATGACTGCAAATATGCTTACCGCCATTCTTCTATTGTGATGTCATCGTAATACTTCTCAGATTTAACTTCTGCCATTTCAAGTTTGATTGATGGTGAATTATTATTTTCAATTATCATTTCCTGTAAATCATTAAAGATGAACACAATCTAAAGTCTTTAACATATCACAGTTCTCACGTGTAACAACTTGTTAAAGTCGTACCTCTTCAGCTTGAATGCCTGACAATTCGAAGTATGCGATACTTGTTTGAGTTAAGTACGAGCTCTTGTTCTCGTCGTATGCGAACTGACAACAAACATCAAATCAATATTATAATACTGGATAATCCAACTTACAACAACAGTTGCAATATTCCAACTACTTTATCCGTTGTTCTGAACTGTACAATATACTACATGAATCTAACTCAATTGTTCTTACAATGATAGTACTCACCGGTACACTCTCCATCACATACTGACACAGGATGTAATGTGATTTAATAATTTTATTTCTCAAAATAACATATTTCTCTAACAAAGCTGAACATTCATAGCACAGCCACTGTGGTAGCCCATCTGACGGTGAGATCTGAAATATAAACAATTATATTATAATCAGATCCACCCGTCCTTAAATAGAATGGGCGAATGTTACTATTGTTATATTTTTATTGAATTTAAGTTTCAACTGAAGTGTCCTTGGCCCCACTCTCTTCCTCATTTATGGTAATGAGCTTTGTTCCCTTAAAATTAGCAACTGTAGAATTGTTTCCTACACTGATGACACAGTGCTGCTAGCTAATGGAGCTACTAGGGAGTCCGTGCGTAATAATGCTAAAATCGCCCTAAACTTCGTAGTTCAATGGCTTGAACTTAACTTACTTACCATTAACCTAGAAAAACAAAGTCCATCACTTTTGCCCCTAGTGGGGCTGCCCAATCACCATCCTCATTCTTAATTAAGGCACACGTGTAGCTTGCCGAACTCCTCTAACTGCACCTGTTTTCCTATTGCTTGTACTAGCTACATAAAATATCTTGCGGTAATAGTTCACAGTAAATTAACTTGGGATTACCAAATAGATCCAATTGTTACTTGGTCTTGAAAGTTAGGGTAGGTATATTTTTAAGAAAATAAGAAATACTACAGATTTAAGCACTATGAAGATGGTCTATTATGCGCTAGTTTAATCCATTATTGGCTATTGCATTACCTCTTGGGGTAGTAGTTATAAAATGTTAATGGTGCGTCTGGAGTGAGTCCAGAGATGTATACTCAAGGTCATGACTGGTAAGCATAGAAGATTCCTAACGTCTAATCTCTATAATCTCTGCAAGGTGCTGACGGTACGACAATTATATATACTGCAGGTGATTTTGCGTAAGCATACTGAAACTCCGTATGACAGAATTTATTTTAGAACACACAGGACTTCTCTGGCATCCCTTCAATATTACTTTCTAAGCCCCAAACTTTATAATAAGATAAATAGGGTGCTTAAAATCTATCCGTTGACTTATATAAAAAATCTAAGCTGAAACTAACAGAGTGGCTTCTTTCACAAACTTATACACAATGTGAGGACATCATAGCATAATAACAAATACATCTTACTCCCATACATATACACACACGGCTACACATACCGATACACACATACACACACATATGTACATATACACAATACACACACAAACATTTACCGACAAACACATACTCTCCATCTTCAATATAGGCACAAATTTATTGAAAACAAACTATAAAATTGTACCCAGACTAACCTTAGTTATTTAAAATATATTCGGATGTGGGCATTAATGGCTACGACACAATTTATACTACTGTAGTCATTATCGTTTAATTATTGTGAACATGTAACAAGGTTTTCAATAATAATATTATTATTATTATTACTGATGACTTAACGAGGTCCATCTATAAGTATTGCCTACACCTCCAATAATTTTTCATATTGACAACTTCGTCCATAATGGAACTCAAATCTATTATTACTTTATTTATCGACTTTATCGCCTGTAAGAGAGGCACTGGTCATTATTTAACTGATAATTTATAAATGAATAGGGTGGTAAAATAAAAACAATTTCTTAAGCGGTACGCAAAGGGAGGTCACAGAAAAATTGTATTTACCTAGTGACAAAAAGTTTTACTATTGAGCAATGTTTTAACAAGCAGAACGACCGAATTTATGCTCAAAGCTCTATAACAACTTCCCAATTAGTCAGCAGAGTACAACGTGGACATTATCCGACTTCAGTGATGGTTTGGTCGGGTGTTAGCTACCAAGAAGCGACTGAGCCATATTTTTGTACAAAAGGTGTCAAAACATCGGCACTACGGTATCAAGATACGATTCTTGAGAAGGTGGTTAAGCCTCTTAACAACACCATGATTCATAACCAAGAATGTTTCTTTCAGCAAGACTCAGTACCGGGTCATAAAGTTCGATCCACCGAAGCGTGGTTGGAAACGAATGTTTGAGACTACATCGGAGCTGAAGACTGGTCGTCATTTAGTGCCGACCTTAATCCGCTGTATTATGATTTTATGGTCACTTTTAGAGAGTGTGGCATGCTCTAATGTGGAGTCCCTAAAACAATCTATAAGATTGGCAGTGAAGAATTTCCCCATGGAGAGTTCGTGTTTCTATTGATAACTAGCCTCAACATTTTAAAGGACTGTACTAAAGCCAATGGAGATCATTTTGAATGACCTTCATATATTTATAATATTATTATATTAATGTATAAACTAACACACATTACAGTAATAAATGTTTTATGCAATAGAAAGGAGCAGATTTTGGCTTGTAACAATATTTATGGCAAGACTAGGTATGTTATAAATTGGATACTAGCACTCACATGTATATGTATGTATATAGAAATTTCTAATAAAAATAAATATACCTCCTGCCTTCATTGCCATGATAGCCACATCTAGCTGTATATTTATTTTGTTACTTTACATCTGTGTTTGCTCAGTTGGTTATGTTGACAGTGATATGTTTGACATAAAATTATTATTATATGTACCCACTATATGTTAAGATAAAATTTTATTTTAGTCTATTTTTCTGTACACTCATTTATGTAAATATGGATTCTCAGTAAGTGAATTATTGTAATTTTTATGTGAATAAAGTTCTTAAACCAGAATAATAACAACAATACATTCTTATTAAATTTATTAATACTACAGACAAGCTAATGCATTGTAATCAAGTTGACAAGTATGTAATATATTAAAGCGTTTACACAGCTTACATTATAAGATAAATTCAAATAATATATGTATTAAACAATTGTTAATATTATGAAAGCCCAAAAAAATTACCTTTATATTATTGAATTTATAATTTAATTTAATTCATGTATATAAGTGACTTCTGTGATAACAAGAACACACAGTAGTTGTGTGAAGGTGTGCGGGTTGTTTATTGTAAGTTCATATATAGTGTAAGCAGCGATATCTCAGTGGGGAGACTAACAGACTGCAATGCAGAGGGTCTCGGGTTCGAACCCACGTCGCGCACCTCTGACTTTCGGAAGTTATATGACTTTTCGAAATTATGTGTGTATTGATTGACAATTATCGCCTGCTCGTGCCTCGGAGAGCACGTTAAGCCGTTGGTCCGGCTGCCATGAACATCTATGCCAGTCGTTATTGGAAAAGTCAGAACCCTCTAATATCCTGACATTGGTCTAGCCTTAGGGTATCATTAGCCTTCGGGTTGCGGAGGTCAGGTGGCAGCTGCTCCGTGTAAAAACTGATATCCAGTCAAATCCGGTTAGATCAGAAATGCCGACCCGAAGTGACTTGGGAATAATAAAGGCTAAGGGAGAAGAAGATATATATAGTGCAAGATTACAGGTGCCCACACCTACATCATTTTATTAGTATTACTATTGCTCACATACTCAGTAGCTTGAAAGTGGAGCCTTTCCCAAAGAGATTGAGGTTAGGCTCAGTCCCTGTCTGCAAACCTAGCAACAAAATACACATGAACAAAACAAGTGTACTGTCCATTCCTAATCTGAACTATATTCAAGACCAAGTTGAGGTCTCTTATGTCGTAGAAGGCTTGTCACATGGGAGTATATATATATGTAACTATGTACTAGCTTACCCGGCAAATATTGTTCTGCCATATAAATTATTTCTTAATGTATGAAACACACTTTATGGCCTATTCTCATACCTAACAAATATACATAAAAATTTCTTAAAAAATCTGTCAAGCCGTTTCGGAGGAGTGCGATCACAACACAATGACATGAGACATATATACATACATTTAAATAAACAAAGTAAACAGGCAAAGTTGGCCTGACTGTTTATATAGTACAATAGTAGTGTATGAATGAAATATAAATTTTGACATCCTTGCTCCGTAAAAGCTGCCAATTATTTTTGAGTATGACAATAGTAATACAAATAGAAATAACTGTATATTCAAAAAAGCTAGTTTCAGTACAGAGGTTACGTACATGAGAAGAAAGGCAAGAAATTCATGTTTGATATTAAATTGACAATTCACTACATTATATTGTTACATAAACTGTTTAAAATAATCAATGGATCACGAAATACTGCAACTTCAATTTCATCCCAAGCTTTTTGTCTTCTGTAAAAAACGAGAGTCTCAATGTTTGTATTTTTATGATCTTAAAAGCCAATAAATGAGCGGAACATACAAAGTAGCTTGCTACTGTTAGAATGATTACTGCTTTAAATTTGTTCCTTAACATCTTGAAGTAAGGAGGATGTACTCACAATTAATCCAGTCGAATCCCTGTACATAGATTCATATCGTGTTGTACTGATCATCCTACGGTCACTCGCCAGGCAACCTCTACAAACACTCATCTGTTTAAAAGTCCCCATGGTTTTACTCATAATATTACAGGTATGTTCCATTGGAATTAATGTATTTCTTTTCAAACTAATGAATTAGCTGCTTATCAATACCATATATTATCTTATCAATGCCTCGGAACAACGTAACAATACAGTTCAATACACAACAAAATCAACATAAACATCAACATCAACACACCAATGACAGTACAATAGTAGACTGACAGTTACGGTTCGTAAGTGTTGCCAATTATAGGTCTATGTCGCCAAAAATTGGGTACCGTACCGGTACAGTAATAAAAGTCAAAGTCAGCTTTCTAATGGAAAATTATTTACTTAAATCGGTTGAGTAGTTTTGAGTTCAATCTTTACAAACAAACAAAAATCATATTTTTACTCTTTATAATATTAGTAGGTATAGTATAGTTATCGATAATAGGCACACTTAAACTTTGTGACAAATGTAAAGGCAGTCCGTGACTAAATGCCGTTGTGCATTTAGATATAACTCATTTTTGATCATAATCGAAATGAGAAGCCATATACTTGAAAACATCAGAAATAATCACGAGGTACCTCTAAATTAACTATAAGTACCTAATACAGATCTTAGATCTACGATCTATTTCCGTTGAAATCAACGTGTTGTAGTCTATCGCTTAGGTATTAATTAACTAAGTCAAGTGCAGTATCTGGAATGCACTAATGCCTAAGTTTTCGCAACAGCCTATGATGGTCAACGCAGTCAAAGGCTTTAGAGAGATCACAGAATATGCCAATGATATCTTGCGAATCCTACCAGGCACAGAAGAAGCATAACACCTGCATCTACCGTAGAGTGGCTTAAATCGCTTATTATTGAAATCGACTCAAAACTGCCCGGCATATAAGTGTATATAACAATTATTGTTTGGAGGATCCTGGTGTGATGTCCCTTCAACACAAAGGGCAGATTCTCCGACCAGGCTGGGTGATCGTGCTTGGCGGGCCACAGCCCGAGGTGCGACAGTCGATGACGGGAACTTGTATATGTAACGTAGTAACTCGCTGTATAAACTTTGCTTGTGTGATTCAGGATTGTAGAAACCATCAACCATCATGTAATTAGGTATTGTTAATTTGAACAACGAATACTGACAGACATTAAGCGATATAACTTTAAACAAATTGTAGAAAGGATTACCGATATTTATTATTAATAAAACATGTTATTAATTATCTATTCTCGAAAATAAATTATTTGTTAAACTAATCAATGCATTTTGTACAGAAACTACGAAATTAGATGTAGGACATAAACGGCAATTTCATAGCTAGACCTGATAGTTGTGCTGAGTCTGGGTGTTATTTGTGGACAATGTCTGAAAGTTTGTAAAGTCCTGTGCGACAAAGGAAAGCTAGTGCGAAGGTTGTCTTTAGAAACAAAAGGAACTAACTACTTGGGTCAATGTTAATATTAAGTCAAACTATGAATGCGATGCTAGCGAAGCCGCGCCATACATGTAGGTGATTCATAATATTTTTTATAGACTTAACTAAAGTTCTCGTTAAGTGTATATTGTACCGAGAAGTTAGTAGGTTTAATCTGTTTTTATGATGATCAAATAAATCAATCAATATTAAAGTTTCATGTATTCGATTTCTATCAAATCTTTGAATATTTAGATTTGATTTAACTATTTATTGATAATTTTTTTATTGTTTAAATGTTTGTAAAGTTTCTGGAGACTCGTTCTTTTTTTGCAAAGAACAATGGGCATTATTGTATGGGTTGCGTCCCAACCCTTGTAACATGTTGCGACTAGTTTAAACATGTTCACTTACGTTTTTTTTTTAAATAATTCAAGTTTTTATTATAATTGTGTGCAGGTCAAAAGTTCTGGGGTGTAAATGAAAAAATAGTTTTTGTATTAAATAATGCTTTAATCATACTTTTTTACATTTTGTGTTACATACTCACATACTTATTACGTTCATAATAATTGTACAGTAATCACAGTCAGTAATCGTTATTTTAGACAGTTATTAATAAACACACAGTTGAAAATGGTACAATTATGGCTGAATAATTCTCTTATACAACTTAAACAATGCACTTTATACACTGGTACTTGTGATACAACAATCAGTTTCTTTATCGTATCACAGTATTTATATTTATTTATTTATTTATTTATTTATTCATAAGGCACTTCAACGACTTATTCACTACATACATTCAATACTCGATTAGAACATGTTCTAAGATTTAGCGAATTTGTCACTTACAGAAGTACACAACACTTGCAGTTATATGCTAGGTAAGACTAAGAGTAAACATTTAATTGTTTATATTAAGTATGTAATACAATTGGAATGTCAAAATTATGTTAAATTTTTAATTTATATTTTTAATTAAAAAATTATGTTATGGAATGTAAAATATTTATGTTAGTATACAGTACCTATCCTTTAATAATGGACATTATCTACAACAATGTCGTCCAAAAAGGTCGCCGGTAACAATATGCTTGGCCGGTGTCTTGCCCAGCCAAGGTACCAAATGATACTCATTATGTGAGCGCAAGTACCTACTGTCCAGTCAAACAAGAGCAATAATAATGAGCAATTGATTCTCTCGGTGTTTCTGCTCTGTTGTTAATCAGAATGTACGAATAATAAATTCTACCAGCTACGTGTCGCGATTTTATTCGCCCTCTCAAAAGAATACCATCTAAAATGTTTATATTGTATCGCACAAGGTTTGGAATAGCTCCTATGCATATTTCTATTGTGTATATGCCGTTTCTTATGTGTTCGCTCAAATAAGACCGTGCAAGTTTTATTTGATAAGTTCCTAATGAAATTAATAAAAGGTCTTCTTCTGTTAATATTGGAAATTGCATTAATTGATTGTCATCTGCGGTGATAGTACAAAAAGAAGCTCGCTGTCGATTTATATTATTTTCGATAACATAGTCACTTAGACTGTTAGCCATATGAATTCTCCTATCTAGCACTTCTATTATTTCGTGAGCTCGAGTATGGTCTTTTAAAGGCTCTCTAAAAGTATTTAAAAGAGCAACAGCAATGCGTATATCAATGAATAAATGCGTCATTGCCCGATTAAAATATTCTTGTCTGAATATTTTAAAATCGCGCTTAATCCACCCATTCACTACCTCTACAACCCATCTCACGATTGTAACTAATCTTGATTTATTAGCTTCTACTGTACTCAGTTGGCTTTCACTTCTAAGTTTTGTTGGAGGCATGTGGGCTTGATAGCCCCAAGTCTCTAAGGTTGATATTGCGTCTCTGAAACCTCTGTCTAATACAAATGTATCATTATTTTGAAGGACATAATGAATTGTATTCATTTCATTTTCAATATAGGCATTAATTATCGTCGCATCTGAAGTCGTAGCAGCATGAGGACCAGTCACATCTACTATGTAGCCATCTGTGCATATTATCAGAAAAGGTTTTAGCAAGTTTCTGAATTTGTGCAGACTATATGATTGCTTCTGAAATAAAAAATTACTACTTTTCTGGATGTAAATGTAGGTTCCATCGCATATCAAAATGGCTGGTGGCACTTCATTGTCAACACCAAATATAGCATTTGGAATTGTTAAGTTTCTTGCTACAATTTCATCACGGCTAATGTGGTCCCATCCGAGATGACGAGGAACAAACTCATTTGTTAAACATTCACGTGCTAACTCCAATTTTCGCTCCAAACTACGCCGGCTCATGTCTAAACGGCTTGATAATCGTTCATTTGGTTCTCCTGTTCTTATTTTCATTAAATAAGCTCCGAGAACAGTTTTAGGACGTTGCGAGCGTTGGGATATAGAAGGCGTCTGCTCCAGAAGTCTGTTGAATTCTTCATGATTTAGACCCGTACAAAAATGAAGCTCAGATGTTGTTATAGATTCAATATTGTCGAAATTAAATCGAGATTGTTGGCAGGCATCTCTCAACATATCTAGCATGTCCTTTAAATGTTCAGCCGTAAAAGACGAATTATTCAGCTCCTCTAACTCATTCCATTCGTTTGAAGTCAAATGAACGTGACAGATGCGAGCACTTGGTGGAATATATAACTTATATTCCACTAACATCCGTGATTTTATAAAACGTGGTACTCTTACTAGATTATCTGCCCTGCAATTCGGGTAAAGACAGCTGTTGGATGTATTTGCAGATCTTTTGTAACCAGTTATAGACATAACATCAACTGACGGCTGTTCCGGATTTTGGGGTAAATCTTGAGGTTCCATGTCAAGTTCGTTTAATCTCGCCTCATGACGAGTAGCAGCCACCCAGCAACGATGGCAAATGTGTTGCCGATCATTCAATAGGGCCTGCAAAAAAATAAAAATGCTGATAATGATAGATGATAATGCTTTGGTTCGCTTTATAAAGATTAAATAATATCCTAGTGATAACACTCGTTTTGCATTTATTGAATAATAAAAATTAATTATTTAAATAAAATGTATTGTACTAGTCGTTTGTTATAAATTGTGCTATCACATAAAACCGGAAGTTTATAGTACATAAATAATTGTTGCTATTGATATAGATAAGGTTGTTATAAATATACAGTTGTATGTGTAATATGTAGTTACATTAAACATACCTGTTCTATTCTCATATGCTCCAAAATATATTCAGCAAAACGTGGTCTTGCTTCTAATATGGGTCTTGACACTTCATGTCGCACTCGCTGCCGTCTCAAAGACCGAGTACAGGTCACACACAAATGTTCCATACTTCGTAATAATTACAACAATATCAAAGTCCACAAAACAAGCCGAAGCCGATCGTTGTAAACGTAGAAGCAGGGGTCCTTTATGAATGCGTAAGTCGTCAAAAATTAATAGCGGAGTAACAATTTCGAAAGACGATAGTACAGCACAGCTACAAAACTACACTGCCACTAAGTATATAATGGCATCTAGAAGGATCGCCGGGAACCATCTCTTTCCAACATGTAGCGCTGTCTCATAAAATATCGTTCGCGGCCGCTGCTCCTGCGCTTACAATGAAAAACAATGGCAGCGCGTGGCGCGCGGGGTGGTAGAGGGGGTGTTGGGTCAGAGTAGGCACTACCTGGTCGATCGTGTGTCTTTTTCCACTTGGTTTTTTAGATCGCTTTAGTCCTATAGTTATTAAAAGACTAATTAATTAAGATATATTTAACATTTTTATGAAATTAATAATACCACTATAACAGTTTCCCTGCACGAGATACGGAGTTAAGCCCATACAAAAAAACATAACACTCGTTGAGATCTTTCAAATGATGTAGGTAGAAAAATGTTACAACACTTGGGACGAAACCGCCCATTGTTTTTTATTATTATTATTATTATTCAATTTATAGTGTCAAATTTTTCTTTAAAGAGAAATAAACGAAAAGCGCCAATCAGCTTAAAAAAAATATAAACCATTTTATTTCTTATATTTTATTTTACATTTAGAATAATATTATATAACTTTGTTAACAATATAGGTACAGAGACCAATTGTAACAATTTACAAATGCAATACAAGCATGTTTGCTAACAGCTACAAAACAGCAGCACACACCCACACGCACGCACAATGCACGTACTCACACACTCACACTCCATTTACAACATGGTGTGTGTTGTTAATGGAGTGTGCACATGCATGATAGTCGTATTATTTTATTACTATACAGTATGTATAGAAAACCCTGTCAGATCCATTAAGGGATTATTTCTCTCTTAACAAACATGCCAAGAAAAATAATAAAAACGTCTATATCATTGTAAACGCCTACATAATATTTTTAAGTACAGTATTAATAAGCATTTTACCTAAAATTACCGAAATTTCGCACAGACTAGCAACACTCCACTAAACCGCGGCTTCTTTGATGTATTTATTTTTCTATTATAATTCATCGGCTTTTCTGTCAAAGGTCCTGAGCCGCGCGTCAAACGAGCCGCCTCGCTGTGTTTGTACTATCAGCCAAATCCGCGCTGTGCCACATTGGAAACTGATTCCTTTGAACTAGTTTAAGAAATGTAACCCCTCCCATATTCCAGCTAAACCAATCAAAACATCCCATACGCGTGAGAAAGAAGACACTTTTTTAAAATTATTATTTTAGTTGAAATTTGTATTTTGGCTTATGTCCACGCGTCTCAGTGCTTACAATTTTTACGAACGACTTTTTTTTGCCCACAAAAGTAGGTACTCTAGCGCGCTCTCGTCGGTGCCGAGATACAATACAAAATCTATTGTGTCTCGTTTAAATACATGCGAGAGGCTAAATGTAAATAAAAGGATTAGCTTCTAAAACAGCTGGTATGGAACTCGACTTATCGGCATAATTCTAAAGAAACCAAGTATCTTAGAACAAAGTAGCCAGTCGGTCTTTTTTGCACAATAGGGAGTTTAATATCTAAGCCTATAGTTTATCTACACAATCACATACACAACAGAAACGAGTTTTAAGAGGTGGGCTTGCCCTGTGCGCCAACGTCGTGTACAAGCGATTTTCGACCTAGAGGTGGAACAGCGGGGTTTTGGCCGATTGTACCTAGACAAAGCACCGCATTAGTGATGTAACTATCGATCAAATAAAAATATCGAAGTATGTTAAGGATGAAAGTTAATTTATTTGTAAAATACAATAATGACTCTTGCGTGCAAAACTAACTTTTTGTAATTATACGTTAATAAATAAAAAGAATACATACATAGACTCACGACTGTATCCCCGAAGGGTTGAGTGTATTATTACACCACGTTTTACCAGCTAAGTTTTTACATGCGTTTAACTTACACATTTTACGACTCCGTAACCATGTTGTTGCTGAGAAATACGTAACAAACAAAAACAAATAAGTTCAAATAACATTTTGCACGACCCCTTTAATCCAACCTGAGAGCTCTCGATCGCACTCACCAACAATTCTATTTTATCACTAACTGGCGATATTAATCGAAAATATCGTTAAAAATAAAGTCCTTGGTTGTATCCCTATTTATTATTATTGTATCCTTAAACGCGTGCCACAATTTCATACTCAGTCTTGTGCTAATAATACTTTCGTTCTGACTTCTGCCATTGAGTGTTTTCTCTATTAGCTATGTCGTATTCAAACGCTGAATACTTTATCATGTTCATGTGTCTAGGTAAGAGTGAATGGAATTAGGCAGCTGCGCGTAGGGAGTACAAGGAACGGTTCGCTAGACCACGAGATTTAGCAGTCCCGTCAGATCACACCTTCGCACACGCGTGTACAATACGGGCATAGTGTTCGTGTTAACTCATGAAAATGGTGCCGAATGTGAATGCCGTGAAAACGTTGGAGGTGGTGGATATGTAGAGTACGATCAACACAGCTTACAAGTTAATATTTTTATTAATTAGAAACTTAGATATGATAAGTTAACTTAGAATACTCTGTGACGTCTTAAAAAGTTCGAGGTCATTTACATCAATGCAATATCAGCTGATGCGTTCAATAGGTAGGTACTATGCTATGACGTCGGTACGTGCAAAGCGACGAGCCGATTATATCAAGCAATTAGGTAAAACTATCGTCTTCGATGGGCCTCGGAAAAATCGTAACAATACAACAAGTACAACAACAAAAATAACACAAACAAATAACAATAACAGACCAATGACATTAGTAGTTTGACAGTTAGTGAGTGTTGCCAATGCTAGATCCATGTCGCCGAAAATTGGTTACCAGGTAACCAAAAATCGCTTATTATTGATATTGACGCAAAAATGTTAATGTAAACGTTTTGTCGAAGTGCATTGACTTCCATCGTGACTGAAAAGACAGTTATGACAAATGTTTAATTTCACTATTGCCCTCAATTTCACATCTGATGGCATATTCATGAATTTTGGCAAGAAAATAAATTGGCGCACGTGATGTGAATTGCAAACAGAGCATTTAGAAGTTTGCATAATGATGGCCTGATTATTTTTATTATGACTTTTGTCTTATGATAGCACTTTGATATGTTTGGGGTTCGCTTAATCAATTGATTGGATGATGCGGGTTCCTTATGATATTTATGAATGGGCTCCAGAGCGGTAAACTTGCTTTCAAGAAAGGTCATCAACTCGTTCTAACCTTGGTAAATCGCGAGGTGCCTTACGTGCCCCCTTGTAGTCGGCTAAGTTTCAGGATCTAATATTTTGCATAATAAATGAACTACTAAGGGTGGACTTAGATTATTTACCGTAAGATGATAAAAGATTACGAGTAGATTGATAATAGTCCCTACCCTTTTCATATATTTGTCCAGAAAAATACACAAATGCCTCACTCTTATGCTCAGGAAGTGTTTTATGATTAACCACGAACTCTCTCCAGAGATTGACTAACGTGTCTAACCGTTTCTTTACGTATTCGGTCGTTTTCCGAGAGTCCGAGTCGTTGTTAAAGTTGATTCTTATCGAAGAGATATTCGAGATGATATCAGATTGACGAGCAGCGAGATATTCCATGGTAAGAGTAAAAGGCACAGTCTTACTTGGTAAATGATGATCCACGTATGATGTAACGACTGTCTGCACCTGCAACTGCTTGCCTGGCAATCGATAGCGGACGCTGATTCTTACGCTGTCGAGAGATTAGAGCTCTGCAGAATCCGATGATGATGATGATTACGCGTACGGTAGTGCGTAGCCCCACGAAATGAGTCACACGCGATTAATGATGGGCGCTTGTTAGTCCACGTCAAGCCTGCCTCTGACCAAATCACGAACGAGATCAGAGTACCGCGACGAGGTCCTGTTAGACGACCGAAGGATCGGTATAAAATATACCGCGACGCGTTATGATATAATCGAAGGACCAAAAAAGAATGTAGGAGATTCCTACACTTCTGTTAATATGATGACGGGCGATTCTATTGGGATAGATAAATAAAACCGAACGACTTGAATGTTTGATAGACACTGATTTTATTACATAAATATTTAATATTGTAATGTAGGCTACATACAATTAATTGATTTAGCAATATAAAATTCTACTGCGTGTGCAGAATGCATGGCGCGTGAGGAGCTAAACTAATGTACGGTTCCGTACAAATACCATTAATTTGTTACCAATATTTAGGCCAATTGTAACAATTTAAATACCCGAAAACATATTCAAAGTCGCAAACACCTACAAAACAGCAGCACACAACCCGCACGCACGCACATTGCACGTCCTTACACACTCACTAACATACTCACTCGCATACAGTCACACTCCATTAGCAACATACACGGTATATGCATGAATAGCGACCTTAACAAATTGTACTTCTAAATCTTCGTCATAAATCACTCTGCCTATAGCTAAAAATCCGTTAAGGAATTTATTGCGAACAGACGCGGCGGGGCACTTTGTTTTATAATATGTACGGTAGTGATTTATTGTAGAAATCTTAACTGTCATAATATGAGGTTCGGCGCTTATGCTATAAATATTTTATTTGCTGTGTTGACTTATTATGTCTTTTACTGGCAGCTTTGTAATAAAACATTTCGAATGTACCTACATTACATTCGATATGTTTTGTATCCGGTATGTAAACGGTAATGTTTAACTAAATTGCTCTTTCGAGTAAAATATTTCATACAAATATCACACTGGTATGGCATATCACCAGTGTGCATACGGTGATGAGTATCCAAATTTCCTTTTTGAGTAAATCTCTTACTACATACATCACACTTGTATGGTTTATCACCGGTGTGTATAAGGTGATGAGTACGCAAACTAGTTCTTTGGCTAAAACTCTTCATACATACATCACATTTGTATGGTTTATCAACGGTGTGTACACGGTAATGTTTATCTAATTTGCACTTTCGGGTAAAACATTTCATACACACATCACATTTGTATGGTTTATCACCTGTGTGTACGCGGTAATGTCTATCTAAATTGCTCTTTATAGCAAAACATTTCATACATACATCACATTTGTATGGTTTGTCACCGGTGTGTACACGATAATGTATATCTAAATGGCTCTTTCGGGTAAAACATTTCATACAAATATTACATTTGTATATTTCGCCACCGGTGTGTATACGGTTATGTACATTTAAACTGCTCTTAAGAGTAAAACATTTCATACATACATCACATTTGTATGGTTGGTCACCGGTATGTATACGGTAATGTCTATCTAAATTGCTCTTTTGGGTAAAACATTTCATACAAATATTACATTTGTATGTTTCGTCACCGGTGTGTACACGGTAATGGTCATTTAAATAGGTCTTTCGGGTAAAATATTTCATACATACGTCACATTTGTAGGGCTTTAACCCGGTCACTGAATGTTCGCGAATGTGTGTTATTAATAGAATCTTATCGTAGAATACTTTTTTGCACTTATCACATATATAAGATTGTATATTATTACATGAACTACGACTGTCCCTAATATCACTGTCGATAATGCTTTCACTATCTCTGCAGTCCTCGCTGAATGGTGTTGAAGTGATATCTTCAGCTTCTTTTGTGTGAGTGGCAAGTGCAGGTTTCTCAGGAACACGGGCACCTTGAAATATATATAATAAAGTAGTGGTCATACACTAATGTCAATCACATATGTTTAATATATATATATATTATATAATACGTAACGGTTACTAATGCGATCATCCATATTGATTACCTTTTCAATGCTTTCCAGAACAACTAAAGGAGACCGTTAAAAATCTATCGCAAATGAGTTTAGAGATGAACCTACAATTAATATTTTAGCCAAAGATGTGAACCATGCGTTAACACCTATGCTAATACTGTACAAAAATGTAATTTTATTTTTATTTATTTATTTAGCATTCAAAACAGTTATACATAGCAGTCTTTTCAAATAATTTAGCATTTAAATATCAAAAACGTATAACCCACACTTTTGTAAATATCCAGTAAAGATAACGGACGTGAGTTACGTTGGCAGAACCAACGTACAACCGCATCTCAAAATCAATTCAAATCAAATATTCTTTATTGTGAAACATAGGTATATATAAGATTTTTACAGTAATGGTGATGATCAACTATGTTCTGCCAATTAGGCTTACAATAATTTAATATTAATTTGGCGGATCACTAAATACATGCAAAAATAATACTATTGAATCACTTCTATTAAAACTATACAACATATTAAATTCAATAAGCATAAAATAAAAATAAAAGAATGTAAACTTGCAGAATTAATAGCTGCCAATTACTAATTATAAATACAGTAAATACAAATAAATTTAAGAATTAAATATGTGAATGCAGCTAATTACAAAATAAAATTCAATTACTAAGGATGTCAATGCAGCAAATACAATGTCAAATAAAATTTACAAAAGAAAAATAACCTCAAAATTCATGTCAGTTTAATTTATACATTATTCAACTCTTATTAACCGGCTAAAAACTCTCTTATATCATAATAACACCTTTCAATGAGAAATCACATTAAGGAAATCATAGATGGCTCTATTTATGCTTTTATTCTGTCTAAATCCCTTTTGTTCCACTGCCAAGATATTCTGTTTCTTAAAATAGGAATAAATCTGCTTCGAAATAAATTTCTCAAAATATTTTGAGAATACAGGAACAAGTGTGATTGGTCTATAACATTCCCCTTTTTGAACTGAGGTTTGACCACCGATGTTTTTAATCTTTCTGGATATATTCCAGCACATATACTGAGATTAATAATGTGATTAAATAGGCTTTGAAATAAATGGCCCAACTGATTTAATTACTTTAGTGTGAATACCGTCATACCTAACACAATTTGTGTTTTTAAGAGTCTTTATTATTGTATCAACGTCCATTGGAAGGCAAGGTGGCATAAACATTGATTTCGTGTATTTTTCTATTGTTTCTGTAACATTCGTATCATTCTTATAAATAGGTTTAACTTTATCTACAAAGTAGTCATTAAAAACGTTTGGAATAAGTTTTGGATTAGTTATTACTGTGTTCTGATAAGTGATTATTTTTGAAATAGGCTCTCTTGGAACGCTTATTTTTGTTTGGTTTATAATTTACAAGTAGTTTTAGATACATTATTTGATGTTTTTATACTGTAGATGTTTTGTGCACGTTGAGTTTGTCTAATAATGTATCTATATCTGTGCACATATTTTATATAATTTATTTTATTTGGGCTTAGCCTGTACTTCCAGAAAAGCTTTCTCTTATTTTTACTACACAGTTTAATGACGCACGATATCCACTAAGGTTTATTTGTTGTCTTAATTGTGGAAGTTTTATGAGGAAAGCACAAATCATAGAACAATTTAAAAGCATCTATAAATGACTCATAGGCTTCATTTGGACTCTCTGTGTGATATATATCCTCAAAAGAGAGGCTTTCCATACATGATTTAAATTTATCAATGTTGTCTTTGTTCAAATCACGTTAGGTTATACGCCAATATTTAGATTCTACTTTTCGGATTGGACATTCAATCAATTGTGCAGTATGGTCAGACAATGAGAAATCAATAACATGTGACTTACATCCATACATACATATATACATAGATTCATGCCTGTTTCTCAGAGGTGTAGGCAGAGACTACGGATTTCCATTTGCTACGATCCTGACACACTTCTCTGGCTTCATTCACTTTCACCACATTCCTCATACACGCCTGTCGGTTCAAGGTGCTCTTAACCTGGCCTTTGTCCAGAACGTCTCCGATCTGATCGAGAAACGTTCGCCTAGATCTTCCTCTTGCGACTGTTCTTACATCCTCTTCGAAAATTATGACAAAAGTTATCAATGCATGTGTTACTCTGTAGTCTTATCTAGCTTGTTTAAATTCTAACTTCAAATTATTAATTTCAAATTATAGTTAAACAAAACATTCAAAATCCAACACAATCCTATTTTCCTTAAAATATCGATATTGACATCGCCTGACAAAACAATATTTTTGTTACGCTTCGTACATACAATTTTTAAAAGTGATTCTAACTTGCAAAAAAATAGGTTTATAGTATTCATTTTGGGGATCCTGTATATACATACAATTATTATTTTACTCTGTATTATTTCGATAGCACAGCATTCGAATATCCCAGGTAATGATAGTTTTGCTATTTCTTCTAACTGCCGCCATTCGAGATCTTTGTTTATTATTATGCATGCCCCACCGGGTTTGCTATCTTGTCTACAATATATTGCAGCCAGAATATAATTTAACAGTGTGAGATATTTTTCTAATCCTGACTTGATGAAGTGTTCCGTTATGCAGATTACATCAACATTAATTTTATGTATTTCTGCAAGTTCTTGTAAAAATACAGCCAGGGCGTCAGATTTACTCAGTAAGCCTGCTATATTCTGGTGCATTAAGTGTATATTTTCCTCACAGAAAAACGTCACGCCGTTCTTGACATGATCATTACTCCCTGGTGACATCGGGGTGGCTTCAGTTTTATATGATTTTAAATCGCGTATTAATGAGTGTAACTCTTTGAAAACTGTATATAAGCCACTTCTGTTGATCAATCCGGTTCTCGTGTTGAACATAGTGTGATCATAATTTTGATGTAGATTTGTGTCCAGTACGTAAGCATATTCATGAGTTGTTACATCTAAGTATAATAAATTATTGTAAAGTTTTCAATTCTCCAGTTGTACATATTTGCTTGAGTGCTACATCTAAAGCTAGGTAGACATATAATTAATTTAGTGTTTGTTATATCTTGTAAAGAACTACGTAAGGAGTAAATTAAATTAGTATAATGTAAAAATCTGGGTTACTTCATCAATTTTATAAGGTACTTGGTATGATTGAGTTAAAAACATTTTTTGCCATTAGGTGGCTAATACGATAAAGAATAACTTAAAATAATAAAAAAGGTACATGATGGGGGTCTTATTGAGAAATTTTACGAATATTGTAAAAATTGTTAAAAAGAAACAGAATTTTGTTAAAAAAACTTATTTATTTTCAATTGAGGGTAGTTTTCCCACAATTTTCATTTTCTGAGGACGCCTAATTACTTCCAATCATTATGGACTTTGTCTCATCGCGATAGATCATTTAGTTTAAAAGTTACACTGTTTTGTTTATACTGAGGTTACAGGGGGGAACAAAATTTTTAGAAATTCAAATTTCTAGTCGATTAAATTAAGCATAAATTCATAATATTGTCTTCTATTTACGCGAATATTATTCATTGAAATTAAACTGCTATATACGGATAGTAGATCCAGTGTAGTTATTTCAAATAACTACACTGGTACATTGAGACAACTGCCATCTTAGTCTCCCCGTGACCATGGCTGCTGAAAAGCAACCGAAACGTCGGGGAAAGTGTAAAAATAAATGAAATCTAAATAGTTTAATAATAATTTAATTAGCTTAAAAATTAGTAAAGTTTAATAGTAGCAGTAGTGTGACAATTTTCAAAATTTTGTAAAAAAGTATCAAATAAACAACGCGATAAAATCCGTATATAGCAGTTTAATTTCAATAAGCATAAATTCATCAATTACGCTCATTACTAACGACTATCACTGACCATCAGGCTGTCTTATTAATCGTAAATTTAACGCTGCCTAAGCTAAATCGTCATCAAAACAAAGTCCATTTTTAATATAAACAAACTCGAGTATGACTTATGCATCTTAGATTTTAGCCGAGTTTACAACAGCGCTGACGCAAACGATAAAATTACTACGAGAAAAAGGACTATAATATTAAACTTTGGATTACGCCTGGACTAATACGATGTATAGGTAAGACACAGAAGATAAGCTTCATCAGAGATCTAAGTGTTTCCCTAATAACTTGGTACTTCAACTAACAAGAGAAACAGAAATTACTTTAATAACCTTTTAAAGACATTAAAAATTAATTACCATAGACACATATTGCATAAAGCAAGTAAAAACAGTAGGTTAGTAAATTCGGCAACATATTAAAAATGTTACTTATATCTCTAAACAGCATAAATCAAATTCGTGTTTACTGCACACTCACTCTTTACCGCTTTTGTCAGCTAATAACGTCAATAAATATTTTGTAAACGTGGGTAAAAACTTGCTGAGTGGACTCAGATACAAATTTATAATCGCACAGCTATAACTCGTTAAAACCGAACAACACCGCTAGTCTAAAATCATTTGTTATGTTAGGCACTGACGAACAGGAAATAGAACGAATCATCACAACTCAACCAGTCAATCTCAACCAGAAGTTCCTGACATTAGCGCATTCAACCAAACAAACTCTTCAGCTTTATAATATTAGTATAGAAAAGCCTTTCGCCGGTCCTCGCTACTTATCTCGTGAAACAAGCAAAAAAATAAATTAAGGAGTATCAGCTAGAAATTCAGAAGCTATTTTATTACTTTAGAATGTGTGAGGCCGTAAATGCCTAGACTCATAAAATATGAGTTGCACGTAATCAATAATCGGCGAAGAGGTGCACGCTCTGCGGCATTAGTTCTATACTTTCCCGTGTAGAACAATCGAGGTTCGCGCACCTCCCTCCAAATAACAATCCTGGGTACCACATAGCATAGCCTGTTTGTTAGCCGTACAGCATCATTATTTTGAATAATGTGCGCCTATGCTCCAAACTTAAAAGCTTAAAATGTTTAAGAAGATCCTTAAAAAGAATCCTACAATTAAAACACTTGTAATAGGTAGTGCGAACACATTTTTCTGGACCATTTCTATCCTCTGCTTGTATTTTGTGTAAAAGGTACAGCATATTCTAACTGGAACGAAATAACGCTTTAAATAAGAAAAGGTGAGTACTAGGGTTTTTGAAGTCTTTACAAGAGCGCATGACAAAACCATACATCTGAAAGGCTTTACTAATCATGTTATCGATATGAATATCTAAGTGTTATTTAGAATCTAGTAGTACGCCCAGGTCTCAGGTAAAAGCGTTTTTCTAAGATTTGTGTTATTTAGTGTGTATGGAAAGTTAATAGGATATTTGTTCTTTGTAAAAGTTATGAAGTGACATTTTGGTAGACTAAGGTGTATTTTATTAACAATACAGTATTGTGAGATCCTACAGAGATCCTCTTGTAGTAGTATTATATAAACCTGAATGTTCGTACAGGTCTTAAAGATTTTCATATCGTCAGCATACATAAGGAATTTAGAGTTAACTATACAAGATTTAATACAACGTACAAACAAAATTAAAAAAGAAAAGCAATGTAATCAGCATCAAAGCATTGAAAACGATTGGGCAAGACCGAAATATTTTAGAAATTAAGGCCGATAAGGTAAACGCAGCTGTAGTGATAATCACTGTAGATTACCAATGGAAATTAAAGGACTTATTGTGTGATTTAAAGGTGGTATAAACCGGTTGCATGACACCGGTTTATACCACCTTTAAACCCGACGGCTAGAGTAACGCGCAAGATACTTTTACTAAAATTACTGGAACTTTTTATATTTATTTAACGAACTTTGATCCAGAAAAGCAAGGTCTTGTTTTTAGAAGACGAATACAAAAATTGTATAAGCCAAAGGCTCACTAACCACCAAAATAATAATTTAAATATATTGTCAGTAAACAGAAAAAGTAAACAAAAAAAGTACCTGAAAAGTACCTGAAGTTGATTCGAGCCATGTACGCTGAATGCCGTACACAAGTCCGGTCCGCAGCTGGTATCACAGCCAGATTCGATGTAGCGGTAGGCTTGGACCAAGGGTCGGCTCTTAGTCCATACCTCTTCCTGTTAATTATGGATAAAAGGACATCCAACATACAGGAAGAGGCACCCTGGTGCATGACGATGACATCGTTTTGGTAGCAGAGAGTGGACAAGAGGTGCAGAGTAAGCTGGAGGAGTGGCAGCAGAGACTGGAGAATGTAGGCCTTAAAATAAGCAGAACCAAAACGGAATACGTGTTCTGTGACTTTGGCGGTCTCTCCAGTCCTATACCGGTTACACTCGGTGGTATACCTCTACCAGTATGCTCCGACTTTCGCTACCTCGGTTCACTCCTGCAAGATAACGGTGAAATTGATCGGGATGTTAGGCAACGAATCAACACAGGATGGATGAAATGGCGACAGATCTCGGGCACAATATGCGACCCTAAACTGCCTTTGAAATTAAAGGGTCGCATGTATAAGGCGGTTATAAGGCCTGTCGTACTGTATGGAGCTGAGTGTTGGGCTACTAAGAAGATGGATGAGAAACGATTGCATGTAGCAGAGATGAGAATGTTACGATGGATGTGTGGAGTGACGAGAATTGACAGAATTAGGAATGAATACGTAAGAGGTAGTCTGAAAGTGGTGCCCATAGAGGAGAAGGTGAAAGGAAATCGTTTGGCTTGGTATGGACATGTTATGCGAAGAGATGATACGTATGTAGGTAAGCAAGTGATGGATATGAGGGTAGAGGGACGAAAGGGGAGAGGAAGGCCAAGGAAAAGATGGTGGGACTGTGTGAGGATGGATATGAAAGGAAAAGGGGTAAATGATCAGATGACGGATGACAGAGAAGTGTGGAAGCGAAGGACATACTGCGCCGACCCCAAATAAATTGGCACCAGGGCAAGAGAATGATGATGTCAGTAAACAGAAAATTGTCAAGTTGAGGCAACTAACATCGCTTACCGTTCGCTTACCATGCACGAGCGCGAACACTGGGTTTACAGCTGATGTGTGTGTTGTAAGTACTTGTGTGTACTTACTGATATGCTCCTCGAAGAGTAGCCGCGCTCGCAGCGACGGATGCGCGACTTGTGATCCGACGTGCGACTCTTGAGGCGACGCCTGAATATCAAACACTCTTACTTCAGAATTGCACTTAAGACTACAAAAGAGTTGCAGATTTTAATTCGGATCCGTTCCATCTATTTTAAGAAGATGTCGAGCTTGTATTGCGTCTGAAGTAAGACAGTCTGAATATCTGTTGTCATTTTTAAGTAAGTAAGAATAATCTGTGCAAATTGTGTTATATTGAAAAAAAAATTGCCAATTTAAGAAATAAACTGGTTGCCCTCTCACTCCCGGCCGTGATTTAGTCTATGGTCCGGAGCGAGAGATCGTGCAACGCCGTCACCTCCTTCTGTGAGGAAGTAATTTCCATCAAGGAGGCGGCGGAGCGGAAGAGGGAGCGCGTAAACCCTCTCTCCAACCGCAGAACCGAGCGCCGGACGGCGCGAGATGACCTCCAGCCACCCTGAGGTTAGGTTAGTGGGCCTGCTCGCCACCCAATCAGCACCAGGTCCAGGAGGCGGCGTGCGTGTTCCTACGTGCGCTTCTGTGTCGTGTCTTTGTCCCTCTCCCCCCAGGGGGACGGTGGAGGAAGTATTTTTGCGTAGAAATTAAGAAACCACGGCGGGGTCGCGATTGCGTGTGAAAGCGATTCGCGTGGCCTCGCCGTCTATGGTTATGTCGAGGAACACCGTGGTAGGTTTAGTCGGTATTATCGGGGTATCTTTTCCCCGATGAGCCCGACATAACCTCTCCGTCGCGCGTTGCCCCGCGGAGAGGTATGCGTTTTCCTCCACGTACAAAAAAAAGTATTCACTTTGAATCCTTGATTGGAAAAAAAGTGACATTTACTTCCAAGCTGGGCCAGTGGACTTTAAATTTTAGGTGAGAGCTTAACGAAGCATTATTAGAGATTACACAACAAAAAAAAAAATCAAAAAGTAAATACCTGTAGTAACAGGAGTGAAAAAACCGTAACATGGTGTAGATATTTTTTCTTTTTTATACACGTCTAAATTTAGTCTTTCCCATTCGAATACTCTATCCAGAGTCTTCCCGATTTCAGACACAAGCCGTTCGCGGCTTTCCTCCTCTGTGGACCGAGGGATATTAGCGCGGCCTGTGTAATAAGTATCCCCAGTACTGTCATCCGCATAGCAATGAATGCCGTCAATTGACAACATATCATTGACATGCAGCAAGAACAGCGTCGGGGACAACACAGAGCGTTGCGGGATGCCAGCATTTATGTCCATGCGGTTAGAGCAATCACTGTCAACCACAGTTTGGATGCATCTGCCGGACAAAAAGCTGGCAATCCATTCGCATAATCCCTTGGGCAGTCCGTACGATGGTAACTTTGATAGAAGACCTTTGTGCCAGACCCGATTGAAGGCCTTCGCCATGTCCAGGCTGACAGCCAATGCCTCACCTTGGCTCGCAATGCCTAGTGCCCATCGGTGTGAGATACACGAGAAGGTCGCCGGTTGAGCGACAATGACGGCGGCCGTAATGTCGATCACTCAACAAATCGTAACTCTCAAGGTACCTCAGGAGCCGAGAGTAGATCACCCGCTCCATCACCTTGAAGAGAAGGGAAGTTATGGCGATAGGCCTGTAGTTCAATGTGTCAGATCTATCACCTTTTTTTGGCACTGAATGAACGAATGAGGTCTGCCATGAAGACGGAACTTCTTTTGTGGAATAGGAAAGCGAAAAGAGCCGCGTCAATACTGGACACAAATACGACAGCTATGGTGTTTGAATTTAGATTGGCTAGAAAGCTAAGTTTCCGAATGTTTCATTTAGCTACCGAGCACTTTTATATAAGGCCCTCCAGACTGACCATTTACACCAATCTGATGAGATGGAATTCCAAAACGGCCCTAAAGAGATCAAGCCCCGGACCAAAGGCTTTACATGCTTTGTAACGTTGCTGTTTCTATACTGATAATTACTTAATTACTTGACGGAAGAACCCAATCAATTACTGTTTATTCGATCCCGAGATCACGCGCACAGCAGTTGCATTCACGTTCGCAGCAGCTGGCATACGTAAATATCTGCAATATCGCGTCTTGGAGAAGATCGAAAATGCCGCTGCTACGCTATTACATTCAAGTTTGGGAGAATAGGATATTATTCGATGAGCATAGGATATAATTATAACTCTTCACTATTAACAGACATTGTATCGCATCTGTTTATTTAATGCGCCGCAAATGAAAAAACCAAACTTGAATTCCACTAGGATGCATCCTAGGACCATTTTAATCTAAGTATAGCTCGATCACTTAGAAAGAAACAATTATAGAACTTCAAGGACCATCGCTTGTGCGTAACGCTTAGACTACTGCGAGAAATAATATAAATGTTAAGCATGGTGAACTGAACAAGATAAACACACTGACCTCTCCATGTTCTTTCTTGTGTTTGAGTTCAAGTATCGATGAGTTGCTTGTCAAATCATTTAGGTGATCTTCAAAACTGAAAATAAATGGAATACATATGAAGGAGAAACAAAATAAAACAAATATAAAATAACGCACTGAACCTATTATCGTCTACAGACTACTGCAGATCACAGGTTGATACAAAGTATTTCTAGGCCGAAAAACCCGATAACACTGACCGACAACGGCAACAGACCGACATAATTATACAGATCGCGAGTGGTGGAGACCCGCGATCGTTCATCACGCTCAAGGTTACGTCTCTGAATCAACGCGGAAGTGTTATAAATGTCACAATCAACATGACTGCAAATATGCTTACCGCCATTCTTCTATTGTGATATTATCGTCGGTGATATTATCGTCGAAATAGTTCTCAAATTTAACGTCTGCCATTTCAAGTTTGATTGATGGTGAATTATTATTTTCTTTTATCATTTCCTGAAAATAATTACAGATTAACACAATCTAAACTCTTGAACATATCACAATGCTCACACGCAACAACTTGTTAAACTCATACCTGTTCAGTTTTAATGCCCGGGATTTTGTAGTGTGTGATACTTGTTTGAGTCAAGTACGAGCTCTTGTTCTCGACGCATGCGAACTGACAACAAACATCAAATTAATATCATAATACTAGATATGGATTATCCAGTTTACAATGACAGCTTCAATATTCCAACGAACTACTTAGTCTTGCCATAAATATTGTTACAATGAAAAAACCTTTTTTCTCTATTGCATAAAACTTGAGTCTTGCTGAAAGCGCCATTCAGGTTATGGAACATGATGTTGTTAAGAGGTTTACTACTATACAATATACATGAACATAACTGAATTGTTCCCACAATGATAGTACTCACCGGTACACTCTCTGTCACATATTGATACAGGATGTAATGCGATTTTATCATTTTATTTCTCAAAATAACATATTTCTCTAATAAAGCTGAACATTCATAGCACAGCCACTGTGGTAACCTATCTGATGGTGAGATCTGAAACATAAACAATTATATTACAATAAAATCTAGTTTTTTATATACACCGTGAATTTGTAGTCGTTTTGGAACCGAAAACCTTATACTCTATATCAATAATAGAATCGATTAAACTCATTATTTTAATAAAATAAAATGTTTTTTTTTTAGAAACAATAAATTTAATGTCGTTTACGAGAAATAAATGAGAACTCGTAGTAACGCCACTCAATTTCACGTACTACGTTTACCTACGCGTCACTACGATCGATATCATTCATGTTTGACAACTTAAAAACATTCGCCAATAAAAACACAGTAACTGCCGCGCCCGCGCCGCACGCCAATCCCCGCACACTACCCCAGGCGCCGGCAGAGCGAGCGCGAGCGGTTTTTCCCGTCCGACTCTGGTGCAAGCGCGCCCCGCACGCACCCCTTCCCGCCCTTCAGTACTGCAGCAACTCGCGGGCGTAATGGTCGTAACGTAATTATTCATTGTCACGCGAAAATGAGTCGTCTATACGAATATTCTAACGCTGAGTACTTGGCAATGATACAGCTGTATGCTGTTGCCAATTTCAATTTGGAACAGGCCAGACGCTTATACTCCCAGCCGGAGCATTTGAATGCGCTGCAGCTACGAGGAATTGAAAGTCCTCAAGTGCCATCCACTCCCACTATCTTGGCTGCAACTCAGCGCCTTCTCGACCATGGAGAATTCCGTACGCCGACTCATGCGCATGGCCGAGGACGCCTTAATGACTCCCCGGAGATCGAAGAGGATATTCTGGAGTACTTCGAGCGGGATCCGCGGCGAAGCACGAGAATGGCGGCTCAAGAATTTAATGTTAGCCAATACTTTATATGGAAAACATTATATACCAATGGGTTACACCCTTATCATTTTCGTCGTGCTCACGTAATAAATAACAATGATGCACCAGCAAGGATCGCCCTATGTGAGTGGTTGTTGAACAATCCGAACGCGAACATACTGTGGACAGATGAGTCATTGTTTACTCGAGTGGGATTGTACAACGTGCACAATGAACATTACTGGACTCTTATAAACCCTCACTTAATACGGGAAGACCACCACCAAGTGAGGTTCAGTGTGAATGTTTGGGCTGGTATTGTAAACGACCGTTTAATAGGGCCTGTTTTTATTGAAGGTCATCTAACGGGTAGCTCGTATTTAGAAATGTTACGAACAGTAATATCCGAGCTATTGGAGGAAGTACCATTATCGATTATACACGATATGTACTACCAGCACGACGGCTGTCCCGCTCATTATGCAAGTTCAGTACATGCCTACCTCAACAATGAGTTTGGCGATAAATGGATTGGGCGCGGCGTTCCCGTGGCTTGGCCGCCGAGAAGCCTGGACTTAACGCCCCTAGATTTTTACTTGTGGTCGGAAATAAAAAGACTCGTGTATTCTCGTGAACATGAAAGTCGTGACGAGTTACGTAGTGCGATAGTGGACGCATTTGATAAAGTTAAAAGTGATAGAGACACATTAAGAAAACTTAAAGACAATGGTATCAAACGTGCTCGTTTGTGTATTGAACGTGGCGGACTTCATTTCGAGCAGGTGCTTCGATACAGGGAAATGAAAATAATTTGTAAATAAACTGTCCATAGATACGTAAGTTGATTATTTTGTAAATAGCTCCAATTTTTTAAATACGCCTGAAATACTCAGAGTTCCTTCACCCTGTGATTATTTTTATTACATAATAAATAAAGTTAGCTATTTATCGAAGAGTAATGTTCAGATAAAGTATTTCCGACGGTCCTAAGCCCGTGTAAAGTATGAAGGAGAAATTGGAGTATCCATTTACGTATTAATTGTGATGTTTCACAATGCAGGTTTTTCATAGTAAAAGGAGATAACGCATTGCCATTGCCTCGTATCAGCTGATTTTGGCTCTATTGAACTGCGATATGCCTATTATCAATTTCGCAGTTATTACATTTACTTAATTTTATTAATACTTGTGTAGTCACTAGTTTTTAAATCGCGCATAGGACTCGGTCGGGATACACGCGGCTCTTTTGCGTCGATCTATGTAGGCATCAGCTGATACACGTAGTTACCGTGCGTCGTTCATAAGTACCTACGCGACTGAGTGGCAACGCCGGCCGCCGCCGACGACGGTTCGCAGCCGCGCGAACACGTGTGCATGCGTTTGTGAATGAATTGTCCGTGCGTTACTACGATCAAACTCGAATAAGTGAAAAATATTATTCATATTCCAACTTTTTTACTATACACAGTACAATTAATTTACTATTTTTTATTGATACTACTAATTATCCTAAGTTACCACGTTTCGGTTCCAAAACGACTATAAATTCACGGTGTATAATGGTAGAATGTTGCTATTGTTATATTTTTATTGAATTTAAGTGTACACTGATGATATAGTTGGTAAAATAAATTAATCTCTGTAGCTTAACGAGGTCCATAAGAATAAGAATAATAATAAATAATAATAAAAATTATTTATTTTCTTCCACAAAGGTATCTTATGCATAAAATTACAAATGTACAATTAGTAGAAAACAGATCCTTTGTGGGAGACTGGTATCTGAACTAGGTTTCCCTGTCATACAGATTACCAGGCTCCCCCTCAGTGTAAACAAACAATATGATGTCAAAATTCAGATTCATGGTGCTATGTGGAAATGACTTCATGGTAGATCAAAACTATTAAACAAAATAAAGATATACTAATAAAAATTAATTAATAGGTAAAAAGAAAGTGTGTTTGTGTGTGTATGTGTGTGTGTGTGTGTGTGTTTGAGTGAGTGTGTGTGTGTGAGTGCGCGCTTGTGCGTTTGTCGTGTGTAAGATATGTATATCGGTTTTATTGTGGAACGACTAAGAGCTGTTCTGTACTAATGTAAGTCTGTTTTAGGAGCCAAACAGTGACTACCTCCTTACATTTGCTTTTAGGAAAGGAATATATTGGAAGAATGGTGTTGATTTTGTTGTAAAGATAGCTACTGAGAAAGCAGAAAAAACAGTGGGATAGGCTGGTTCTTAGTAAAGTGTTTGTGCACACTTTACCCATAATACGCTTTTTGGACAGCGAGTGTGGATCGTAATTTAGTAGTGAATGTTTTCGCAAGATCGTCTGTAAAATAAAGAGTTGTCTCACAGTTAGTAGTTCACATTTTTTGTAGAGTGCTGTGGTTGGATGATAGTAGGGAAGCCTATGCGCGACCTTTAGTACAGCTCTCTGAGCCCTCTCAAGTCTCAGCATGAACGTTTTTCCAGCGCCACCCCAAGATGAGATACAGTAGCTCAATAGTGATTGACACAGAGCATAGTAAGTGGTTTTTATCACTTTTTCGTTTGCAACATGATTTAGATTTTTAAAGACGTATATGAGTTTTCTCGTTCTTGCCGATAAAGCATTTATATGTTCTTTAAAACTCAAACTCTTATCGATGACTATTCCTAGATATTTCACCTGATCAACTCTTTGAAGTTTTGGGCATGCGCAGGGTATGGCTGGAATATTGTTGCAAGTGTGAGCTATTATGCAATGTGTGTCATGTTTATATTTAGATTTGTTCAAACTAAATGATATGTACTTAGATTTGTCGATATTGAGTGTGAGATAGTGGTGTTTAAGCCAGTTAGAAACAATAGAAAAGCCCACCTGCGCATGCTGGTAGACTTCTTCCCAAGTATCCCCATAGAACAAGAGTGCTGTGTCATCGGCGAAAGTAATTATTTTCCCATTAACTAAGTTTAATTGACACAGGTCGTTAATGAAGATCAAAAACAATGTTGGTCCCAAGATACTACCTTGGGGTACTCCAAAAGAAACCTCACAGTCGTCGCTAATCCAATCCTCAATCTTTACACACTGCACTCGACCCTGTAAATAGCTATTAAAGAAATCAAGTTGGTTTCCACGGATGCCTATGGCCTCAAGCTTCTTAAGCAGGAGCGGCGCAGAAACTGTGTCAAATGCCTTAGCTAGGTCAAGAAATATTGTCAGAACTTTAAATTTACTGTCTAGGTTTGATACTATCGCATTGGTAAGTTCATGAACTGCATCGTTTGTAGACCTGCCAACACGAAACCCATATTGGTTTGGAGCCAAGAAGACAAGAATTCATTTATTTGTTTGAACATGGTATACATACATTGTATGCAAGATATTATGACAAATAGTGTTCAGTTCGTCCATGTTCAGCCTCATACAGTGGCGTACAAAAAGAGAGATAGTGCTACGAGCCATTACGAGAACTTTGTCCGAAAATTCTTAGTTCATAAGTGTGATATCATGGTAAATGTTAAATTGTATCTCATAATCATCATCAACAATATTAAATAATGAGAATTAATAATAATTATACAAACTAATAAGTAAAAACAAAATGGCCGGTGCATCCTAATCTGAGTAGAACTGGTATTTTAACTCACTCAACCCTATACGTGTCCCTTTCTAACATGTTCTCACAAAGAACAGCTGTCTTAAGACACGCCCATCGTATTACCCGAAATCTGGAGTCTATTGTTTTACATGTGTTTTTTATTTAAGTTTTTAAGGGCTATATTCAAACCGTCACAACTTCTAAACTTTCTTACTTTAAGGCTTTGATGTAAAATTTATTATTAAGGAGATATCCTATATTATAAGAAGACAAACTAAAAAATGTATGTTAGTTTTTATGGAAAAGAAAGATGTAAAAAAATAAAACATGTTTTTTTTTAAATCCTGTTCTGTTCTTCTATGAAAAATATATTTAAAAAAATGTATCATTAGTTGATTGTCCACATTGTTAGCTTTCAAATGAGACATTTTACGTCTTCCTAGGACGTCTACACCGATAGCAATGATTAAAACAGTACAGGCGCCCAAGCTTTGAGGTAAAAAAAACAATATTTCTGCCATTTTATTATGTACCTGCAAGAGAAAATTGAGATAGTGATTTGTCAATAAAAAATACCATATTTCACCCCCTTAAGTCTCCGACACTGGTAAACAGACATAGTGTATAGTGTAGGATTACAGGTGCCCACATCTACATAATTTTGTTAAATTAAGAATGTGCCTACTACTTTGGTACCATGATAGTGAGACCTTTCCCAAAAGGATTGAGCATAGGCTCAGTCCCCTTGCCTGAACTTAGCAAAGAAATAAATGAATGAACAAAAGGAGTGCCTCCTTTCGGAATCTGTACTATATTCAACACCAAGTTGAGGTCTCTTGTTTAGTAGATAACTTTTGTCACATGGGAGTCTCACACAAAGTGATCTTGTAACAAATATATATTTTAAGAGTAATATAAATAAAATGTGATTAACAGCCAAACTTGACAGCAAATATAGTACAATAGTAGTACCAATATATGTAGACATAACTTTTTAATATTCTCATCCCGTAACAGCTGGCAATAATTATCTAGTCCAGTCATTCCAATAGTATATTGAAAAAGCTGGTTCAAGTAATAGAGCTTATGTGAGAAGAAAGGCAAGAAATTGATATATAATTTAAAATAGTATTTATGTATGTTTATCCATCAACTAGTAGCCCATAGCACAAGCTCTGCTTAGTTTAGGCTAAATGGTGTTGTGTGAAGGTAATAGAATATTATTATTATTATTATGCATTTTTAATTGTCAATTCACAACAACATATTGTTTGATAAACTGTTTAAAATAATTAATATATCAATAAAAACTAACAAATACTGCCACTTCAGTTTTATCACAAGCTTTTTGCCTTCTCTAATCTATTAACCAATTATAAATTATTAAAACTTAAGTTTTGAATACTGCTTGATATTTTATTAACTGAATTCAAAACAAGGAGCATCTCAATATGTTGGTATTTTTCTTCGTAGAAAAGCTTTCACCAGTTCTGATTTATCAACTTTTAAGATAGAAAGCGAACTTTATTAGTTTGTTTTATACCGTGTGGTAATATTATAAACTTATCACATACCTAACATAATGTCCTGAAAAATGTTGTGTAAATAAATAATAATAATAATAATATTCTACCACATACACACAACACCATCTAGCCCAAACTAAGCAGAGCTTGTACTATGGGTACTAGACAATGGATAAACATACATATATATAATTTTTGTTTTGTAAATACATACATATTATACATAGAAACACCCAGACCAAGACAAACATCCATGTTCATGCACACAAATGTTTGACTTGTGCGGGAATCGAAATGAAAGCTATACATATACAATAGCTCGCTACTGATAGAATATTTACTACTTACCATTAAGCCAGTCAAATCCCTGTACATAGTTTCATATCGTGTTGTACTGATCATCCTCCGGTCACTCACCAGGCAACCTCTACAAACACTCATCTGTTTACAAGTCCCCATGTCTTTACGCATAATATTACTGGTATATTCCATTGGAATTAATGTATTTCTTTTCAAACTAATGAATTAGCTACTTATGAATATATGGGCCTCGTAAAAACGTAACAATTAACAATTTAACAATACAATAACATCAACACACCAATGACTTTAGTAGACTGACAGGTAGTGTTGCCGCTCGATCGTCCACTATCAATAGTCTAAGCAATAACGATAGTATCGATACTGTCTATAGTATCGATTAAATCAATTTCTGTTTTAGTGAAATACTATTGGTAAACAGCAATATTATTATCAATAGTATCGATAGTATTGATCGTCGAAAACAAACTATACTATACTATTGCTCTTTAACACGTTCAGTGCCACTACGATTTTCATGATGTTTTCCCGGATGCCGCATACATTTCACATTGGACTCACCAAGCGAATCGCCGGCACTACAATATAAATTGAATGAACTCGCCACGCGAGTTCACTGGCATTATGTAAGGGTAAAATTTATATTTTGTTATTTTTGTGGCCGTCCCCGTCTTCGTAACGTTTGTATCGGAAGTGAAACGTGTTTGACGATTGTTCAGTGTGTTTCAACTTATAAACATGGCAAAAAAACTCAAAGGCTATTATAAAAGGTAAGTTTGTTTCGTAATTTAGGCAGTGGTTGTCAACATGTACAGTGGTTATTGTTAAGGTTATATTTTGTATTAATAAATATTGTTTCTGAATAGCAATATCACCAGCTATGACTGTCGTATCTAGATATTAGACGAATTACTTTCATATTCAATGTTCATAATGTACAGTATATCACTGTACATCAACATACACAAAATCTGAAGCCGTAATTTATCTCTTGTCTAAATTTTAGTGATACTTTCAATCTGTTTTAGATTCATAATATAAGTAAGTAGTATCCAAGCTATAGTGTTGAAGTTGTTGTCTAATGTTTATTTATTTAAATTTTGAGAACCGGCGGCAGTGAACTCTCCTAGCGAGTTCATGGCATTGTATAATTACTTTATTTCTTTCATATAAAAAAATGATTGTATCATCCGAGCCACCATGTAATTGGTTAAATAACATCATATTAAATCTACACTGTAATTTTGAACAGAATATACGGATGCGTTTTGGAAATATTACCGGAAAACACCGAACTCGCCACGCGAGTCGTCGGCACTGGAATAAAACTAACGCGAACTCGCAGGGCGAGTCAGTGGCACTGAACGTGTGTTAACAATGCATAAACTATCGATATTATCGACAGTATTGATACTATCGATAGCGATATTTATTTCAATAGTATTGGATGCAGAATACAGGTATACTGAGTGACTTTAAAATGTATAAACAAGTTAAGATAATTAAGTTTTCCCGTCTTACTTATAAACCCGTTTTAAATATTTGACAGGTGATTATCTACTATATAGCTACTGTTCATGAGAAATCTTACTTATAAACGTTAGTTAGCGCTAAAGAGTAAGTTTATCAATAGCTAAACAGTACAGAAATTTAAACAGCGCCGGTCCCTTGTTTAAACATAGTTAAGAGACAATATGGTAGATTTTCCGATCAGCTGGGACACATTTGACAATTAATTAACGTCAATCGTATACGAAAATATTTCGTAATAATGTAATAGGTGGTATATCGTATATTAAAGCTTTTCAAAGAAAAATGGTCCATCGCATTTTTTTCGTACTGCGTGATATTCCTAATAATATAAAATAATAAAAAAATTTAGAAGACGAAAGATCTATAAAATGTGCTTGAATAAGCTTTACGTTTTTTGCGATGCAGCATATCGTATCAAATATCATATCATAAAAGAAAATATGTGCTATATGATTTAAATTTTAAGTCGTGATTAATATACTTCCATCATGAGTATCATATATATATTCGTGATTTGTAAGGCTGCATATAATTACAATGATTCGATGTTAACTACATTATAATATTAAAACTCACATATCATGAAATAGGTACAACAAAAACATTGGAAAATATAATCGAACAAAAACAATCAGAAACTAAAGAACACTGGTATTATGTTTATTGTTGTTATTATTCATTAGAAAATGCAGCAGTTCGTTATGATTTAAAAATACACTGTACTGGCTGCTACGACAATTTTTTTTTTTTAAAGTTAGCTGATTATTATATCTAATCGAAGTGATAATATACTTTTTCAATAATCAATCTTTGAATTACCTAAAGTAAAATTCATAACGCCATCTGTTAGAGACAAGTTAAAATCGCCACGCCACAGATACTAAAACCTAAAAAAATTGTTTAGTATAGATGATGTATCACTTCAAATGCATTATTTAGTAAATTAGTTTGGTCATGCTCTATGCTGACTGTCAAATGTAGCAAGAATAAAATTGTGTTTCGTGTTTTTGCGATCTATGACCCGAGACAGTTAAAATTGGTTTATAGGTATAGAAAAGTTAATCATTGATTGAAGGTAGGAGAGCTTCTTAGATAAGAGATAGCTAAGCAATGTTTAGCGGTAATTTTATAAGTAAGGCTGATAATGTTTAAACAAGTTTTAAGCAACCAATCGTGCAAGGTTGTTTTTTTGTAAATACATACATATTATACATAGAAACACCCAGCCCAAATCAAACAGTCATATTCATGTATACAAATGTTTCACTTGTTCGGGATCGAACCCGCGACCTCTGGCGTAGCAGGCAGATATATTAACCACTGCCCCAACTGATCGTCTAATATTATATTATATATATACTATTGAATCACAACCTGCTATCGATAGCGCAATCACATCGATAGTATCGATACTATTGACAGTATCAATTGTTGTTATAATAGTCATAGCCAATACTATCGATATTATCGATAGTAATTCCGATATTGAGCTTCAATACTATCGATACTATCAATAGTATTGCAGTATACTGATACTATTGTATCAAACTGAGCTAACAATACTATCGATAGTATCGACAGTATCGATAGGCCAAACGATATTATAGATGATTGCCAATATCATCTATCGATAGTCAAACTATCGATAGTTCGGCAACACTGACAGGATACAGTTCGTAAGTGTTGCCAATTATAGGTCCGTGTCGCTGAAAGTTTTCTATGTTGGGTATAGGTCGAATAGGCTGTTAGTAAAAGAAGTATATAATATAGTGATAATACAGTTTCTAAGGAAGAAATATTTTTTTTAATCGTCTGACAAGTTTTGTAGTTTAATCCTTATAAACAAACAAAAAACCAATATTACTCTTTATAATATTAGAATAGATTAATCTATAATAGTTAGGTAGTAAGATGGCATGATAGCGCACACTTACCTACAACTTGTAACAATGCACAGGCAGTCCGTGACTATATGTCGTTGTGCATTTAGGTATAGATAATTTTTATTTTTAATCATAATCGAAATGAGAGGCAATATACTTAATAACATCAGAAATAATCACGAGGTATCTCATAAATCATAATTGACTGTAGGGGCTTTGCGACGCAGTGTGCTAACGTTGCATTTTTAGGTTGAGAACATTCTAACTGGGTGGCGCTCGCTAGTCACTAATATTTTACCGTCCTGTCACGTTGTCCGTTGTACTCTGTACTGTAGAAACGTAATTAAACAAGATTATAGTGCACAGAACTCTAATTTCTCTCTTAATACATTATCTCCAGGTCATTAAACAAAGAACACAATAAGTGGTGACCCCTTACCCTTTTAACATGGACAGATTCAATTGATCTTTTGAGTAAAACATTTCATACAAACATTACACTTGTATGGCTTATCACCGGTGTGTACTAGTGATGTAACGAATATTCGCGTCCGCGAATATTCGCATATTTCTTGACATTCGTATTCGCATTCGCATTCGCAAATCTTATGCGAATGTAAGGCGTAATAGAAGTTATTTGAGACTACATTATTAAAATAATCACTGTAAAATTGTGAAAATTGTGATCACAGTACTTAAAAATGCGACCACAAGTGTCAAATTTTTACAACTTTTTCGAAATATGTCTATTATCGCTTGACTAAGAGACATGGTTTTTTATTTTATTTTTATAACTGTTATGCCTTGGCCTCTCGCCCGGTACCAGGTTATCGTTGAGTTTCGGGACACCCTGTATATCGTAGGCGCCGGATCGGCTCGACAATGCTCGGAATGATATGCAAACGATGACAAATGTGTGCGTGTGACTCGCGCGCTGAGTAAGATGTCAAAATAAAGCCATAGATAAATGGCGCCAAATTCAAAAGTAAATTATTCGCATTTGCATTCCATTCGCGAATATCAACCTCAGATATTCGCATCCGCATTCGCGTTCGCGAATGCCCAAAAATTGACATTCGTTATATAACTATAGTGTACGCGGTAATGTCTATCTAAAGTGTTCTTTTGAGTAAAAAATTTCATACAAACATCACACTTTATGGTTTATCAGTTATCACCGGTGTGTACACGGTAATGTGTATCTAAATGGCCCTTTGCAGTAAAACATTTCATACAAATATCACACTTGTATGGCTTATCACCGGTGTGTACACGGTAATGTTTATCTAATTGGCCCTTTGTAGTAAAACATTTCATACAAACATCACACTTGTATGGTTTATCACCGGTGTGTACACGGTAATGTGTATCTAAACTGATCTTTTGAATGAAACATTTCATACAAACATCGCACTTGTATGGCTTATCACCGGTGTGTACGCGGTAATGTGTATCTAAATGGCTCTTTTGAGTAAAACATTTTATACAAATATTACACTTGTATGGCTTATCACCGGTGTGTATACGGTAATGTTTATTTAAATCGCTTTTTCGGGTAAAACATTTCATACACATATTACATTTGTATGTTTCGTCACCAGTGTGTTTACGGTAATGATAATTTAAATGGTTCTTTCGGATAAAATATTTCATACATACGTCACATTTGTAGGGCTTTAACCCGGTCACTGAATGTTCGCGAATGTGTGCTATTAATAGAATCTTATCGTTGAATACCTTTTTGCAGCTATCACATATATAAAGTTGTATATTATTACATGAACTACTACTGTCCCTAACATCACTGTCGATAATGCCTTCGACACTATCTCCTCTGCAGTCCTCGCTGAATGGTGTTGAAATAATATCTTCAGCATCTCTTGTGTAAGTGGCAAGTGCAGGTTTCTCCGGAACACGGGCACCTTGAAATTTAAATTTAATTTAATTGTATAATAAAGTAGTAGTAGTTAATATACATAATACGTAACGGGTATTAACGAGTTTAAAGAAAGAAAGAATCTTAATTATTTTGACAAAAAAATTAATAATATTTACTAGGTAAAATTAAAATAATTAAATTTTGCCAAATGGGACCTAGTTCAGGATATGCAAGACTAAGGAAGCCTTGCGCTGGGCACGCCACGATCGTGGCGGTAAGTCCCGTGTTTGAGGAGTGGCTGGAGAGGCGCCATGGCGCCCTCACCTTCCGGCTGACACAGGTAATGACTGGCCACGGTTGTTTTGGCCAGTTCCTGTGTCGTATACGCCGGCAAGAGACGCCCGGTTGTCACCACTGCGGCGACTGCCGCGACGTAGTTGAGGACACGGCGCTGCACACTTTGGCGGTTTGCCCCGCCTGGGCATCGCAGCGCCGTGAATTGATCGCGGCAGTCGGATTGGTTGCCCTCTCGCTCCCGGCCGTAGTTCAGTCTATGGTCCGGAGTGAGAGGTCGTGGAACGCCGTCGCCTCCTTTTGTGAGGAAGTCATTTCCATCAAGGAGGCGGCGGAGCGGGAGAGGGAGCGTTTGAACCCTCTCCCCAACCGCAGAGCCGGGCGCCGGAGGGCGCGGGACGACCTCCAGCCACCCTGAGGTTTGACCTGGGGGTGGCGGGCTTTGTGGGCCTGCCCGCCATCCGTTCAGCACCAGGTCCGAGAGGCGGCGTGCGTGTTCCCACGCGCGCCTCTGTGTTGAGTCCGTCTCCTCTCTAGGGGGGACAGTAGGGAGTGGTAGAAGTGCCTTTAGGGTAGGTCTTTCGTGTAGTGGCCTGCCGTTTCATACGGCGGGCCGAAATCTCGGCGGGGTCGCGACCGCATGCGAAAGTGATTCGCGCGGCCCCGTCGATAGTGGTTTTGTCGAGGAACACCGTGGTAGGTTTAGTCGGTATTCCGGGAGGTACTTCATCATCTTAACATCTTATTTTACCCCGGCGAGTCCGACATAACCCCTCCGCCCGCCCCCGCGGAGGGGTATGTGTCATGCATTCACCCACGTAAAAAAAAAAAAAAGCCTTGCGCTGGTTTTCAACTAGACCCCTTTGGTGACTGCACGGATGCTAATAACTTTGTCGTTGTTGTTGTAGATGTTTACCTTTTCACTGTTTTCCAAAACTACTAAAGGAGTCTGTTATAAATATATCGCAAGTGAGTTAAGATGAACCTACAACTAACTGGAACTGTAGTGATAAACACTAGATTGCCAACGGAAGTTACAGGATTTATTGTGTGATTTAAAGGTAATATAAACTGGTATCATGCAATCCGACCGCTAGAGTAACGCGCAAGATACGATCTTTGATCCAGGAAAGCAAGGTCTTAGAAAACGAATACGATAAACTGTATAAGCCAAAGGCACACTAACCACCAAAATAATAATATACTTAAATATATTGTCGGTAAACCGAAAATTGTCAAGTTGAGCCAGCCGTAAGTAGCCAACATCGCTTACCGTTCGATAGACATGCACGAACGCGCCAAACACTGAGTTTACAGCTAATGTGTGTTGTAAGTACTTGTGTGTACTTACTGATGTGCTCCTCGAAGAGTAGCCGCGCTCGCAGCGACGGACGCGCGGCTTCTGACCCGACGTGCGACTCGTGAGGCGACGCCTGAGTATCAAACACTCTCACTTCAGAATTGCACTTAAGACTACAAAAGAGTTGCTACATTTTAATTTGGATCCGTTAAGTTTAATTAGACCCACCAATACTGAGGCGTAATTTAGGCGGCCGATTGTAATTCCCATAATTATATTATTAGGAAAAACTATTCTTATAATATTTTTGACATGTCAGACTGGCTGCAATATGGCTCAAAGAACGAGTTATCTCGCGCAATCACAGACGCTAGGACTTTATGTCTCGATCGGTAGGCAAGCGGACACAGATCGTCAATGACCACAAAAATTCTCAAGATATTGTTACGACAAAAGATCATCGGTCGTCGTTCGAGAAAATATCTCCCAAATTACTCTCATTCGCAACATAGTACTCAGATTCACCAGCACTCAATGTTTCTTACCTAATCTGGAAATACTTGTTACGGTATATGAGTTGAAAGTTAAGTTTCCGAATGTCTCATTTAGCTACCGAGCACTTGAAGTATATAAGACCGTCCAGACTGGCCATTTGCGCCAATCTGATGTGACAGCAATCCGTCACGACAGAGAGGTCAAGCCCAGGACCAGCGGCTTTACATGCTTTGTAACATTGCTGCATCTATTCTAAGAATTTTTAGCGAAAAATCCCAATCTAACTGTTTATACGATCCCGAAGTCACGTGCACAGCAGTCGCACGCAAATATCTGCAATACACCGCGTCTTGAACAAAATTGAAATAACTGCGGCGACGCTTTTGAATTCAAGCGTGAGACAAAGAAATTCGATGAACTAGCAGAGTAATAAAAACATTCGACTGCGACTGTCATGACACGCTCATACGGAAACTAAGGCATTACGGTGTTCAGAGTAATGCACTGGATCTAATTACGTCGTACTTGAATAACAGGATCCAGTGTGTAGAAGTCAATGGCTCGAAATCAAATAGTTTACTGTAAAGCTAGGAGTGCCGCAAGGTTCGATTTTAGACCCATTTTTATTTTTTATTTATATAAACGATTTACCTTTTTACTTGAACAATATTTGTGATGTTGTGCTGTTTGCTGACGATACTTCATTAATATTTAAATTAAATAGGAATAGGGACCATTTTGACGAAGTAAACAGTGCATTGATTCAAGTAACAAAATGGTTTACTACAAATAATTTAGTACTGAATGCCAAAAAAACAAAATGTTTTAAATTCACACTGCCTAATGTAAAACATCTTGGTCCTAGCATAACATTGAACGGTGAGGTACTGGAAGCAATAGAATCCACAGTGTTTCTGGGCATTACACTTGATTCAAAATTACAGTGGGGTGCGCACATATGTTATCTCTGAGCGAAACTTAGTTCGGCCGCTTACGCCATTAGAAAAGTCCGTGGATTAACTGACGTTGATACAGCCATATTAGTTTACTTTAGTTACTTTCACAGCGTTATGTCATATGGAATATTATTATGGGGTAAAGCAGCAAAAAGAGCTGTGCCTGCTATTTATCAATTAGGAACTAGAATCTCGTTTAGAGAAAAATTTAAGAATATAGGTATTTTAACTGTAGCATCAATATATTTTTCTAATATTATGCACGTACGTCAAAATATACATTTTTATATAAAAAATAGTGACATACATAACATCAATACTAGAAATAAATATAAATTATGTGTTCCGTTCTACCGACTACGTAAAGTTCATGGCTCCTTCATGGGTCTTGGTAAACGTTTTTATAATAAAATTCCGACCAATATTCTAGAATTACCATATAGTATTATATAAAGTAAAAATTAAAACTTGCTTTATTTCTAAAGCATATTATAATATAGATGATTATTTTAATGACAAACATCCATGGCACTAATATTTGCATCAGATCACAGGACGTTAAATGACAAATACTAACACTTTTTTTGTAATATATATATTATATATTATTTTGTAATGTTACACATTGTTTAAGCTAGAATTTGCATTGTTGTTACACTCAGTCGTATTTTAATCAAGAATAATGTGCAATGAAGGCAACTCGTGATCATGGACAGTTCCGTAAAGTTTTCTTTTTGAGTCTTATTCTGAGTTCGCATGCCAAGGACCGTCATGCTCACTCAAATGTCATTGCTTGTGGTGTCGTCATGGGCCGGGTCGATCCCTTCCCTTCAATATGGCGAAGGAGGCGATGGCTGGCCCATGCGTCTTACTCGTGAACGGGTGCTACTTGTGGTGATTGGTTGACCTTGGTATCGTGGAATTCGATGATTTACTTACAACATTTTTATTTAAACAGTTAGATTAAACTACGGACTACAATCATGCCTTGCCTTGATTATTAACGTACATGTAAGTGGATGCTCCTATTTACCATACTGCTGCTTTAGAGGCTACCATCAAATTTTATTAAATGCTTGAGTATGTTCAGTAATAGTTCATGGAGAAATGGTTGCAGCACCTTACAGCTCTTATGATTTGTAAACAAAAACTTGGCGATTAAAAAGAGTGACCATAAGTTTCTTGCCCGTTCTTCTCATGAGCCCTACACCCTTGCTTTGCTGAAAGTGGCAGTAAATGTAAATTCGCAGAAAAAAATAGTGTAACTTTGACATTCATAAGTGTTACCTTGTATCCTAATCTGAATAAATTTATATTGAATTTGAATAAGTTAATAACCTATTACCAATCATAGTCTCACATCAGTTTACATAATGAGCCGCGAATGAAAAACGAAGAAGCATAATTTATACAGTACAAGATTACAACAAAAATGTTGAATGGGCTCCACCCTGGGACTAGATTAATCTATGTATGATGGACGATTGATCACTAAGAAAGAAATAATTAAAGCACTTCAAGGACCATGACTTGTGCGTGGCGCTAAGACTACTGCGAAAAATTATAATAATTTAAATGTTAAGCATGGTGAACAGTACATGATAAACACACCGACCTCTCCCTGTTCTATTCTTTTCTCGTGCTTTAGTTCAAGTATCGATGAGCTGCTTGTCAACTCATTTAGGTGATCTTCAAAACTGAAAATAAATGGAAAACATATGAAGGAGAGCCAAAATAAAACAAAAAAATAACGCACTGAACCTATTATCGTCTACAGACTACTGCAGATCACAGGTTGATACAAAGTATTTCTAGGCAGGAAAACCCGATAACACTGACCGACCCGGCAACAGATGGACATAAATATACAGATCGCGAGTACCCCAGTGGAGACCCGCGATCGTTAATCACGCTCAAGGTTACGTCTCTGAATCAACGCGGAAGTGTTATAAATGTCACAATCAACATGACTGCAAATATGCTTACCGCCATTCTTCTATTGTGATATTATCTTCGAAATAGTTCTCAAATTTAACGTCAGCCATTTCAAGTTTGATTGATGGTGAATTATTATTTTCTTTTATAATTTCCTGAAAATAATTACATATTAACACAATCTAAACTCTTCAACATATCACAATGCTCACACGCAACAACTTGTTAAACTCATACCTGTTCAGTTTTAATGCCCGGGATTTTGTAATGTTTGATACTTGTTTGAGTCAAGTGCGAGCTCTTGTTCTCGACGCATGCGAACTGACAACAAACATCAAATGAATATCATAATACTGGATATGGATTATCCAGTTTAATGACAGCTTCAATGTTCCAACGAACTACTTACTCTTGCCATAAATATTGTTACAAGGAAAAACATTGTTTTTCTATTGCATAAAACATGAGTCTTGCTGAAAGGGCCATTCAGGTTCCATGTGTTCCATCATGTTCCGTAGAACATGGTGTTGTTAAGAGGTTTACTGCTATACAATATACATGAACCTAACTGCATTGTTCCCATAATAATGGTACTCACCGGTACACTCTCTGTCACATATTGATACAGGATGTAATGGGATTTTATCATTTTTTTTCTCAATATAACATTTTTCCGTAACAAAGCTGCACATTCATAGCACAGCCACTGCGGTAACCCATCTGACGGTGAGATCTGAAAGATAAACAATTATATTATAATCAAATCCAGTATTAAAATATAATGGGAGAATGTTACTATCATTATATTTTTATTGAATTTAAGTGTGCACTAATGATATAGTTGGAAGAATAAATTAATCTCTATAACTTAACGAGGTCCATCTATTAGAAGTGCCCATGCCTCCAATAGTTGTTCATCTTGACAATTTCCTTCATAATGGAAATCAAATTAATAATTGCTTTATTTTGTATACAATTCCTCAAGAGCTTACTCTATGTCATACTACTCCACTACTTCTTCCTTTCTTTCTTTTAAAAACGAAAATATATTATATATTTACAGGTATGGACTTTATATGAACATAGATCGTGAACGGAGTAACATGTCGCTTAATGTTATGAAACAAAGTTGTTGTTTGTCTGCATATTGCTACTAAACTATGCAATGGATTATGATACTGTTTTCACTATTATCATTATTCTTCTTATAGGCATATATGTACAATCCATCCTTATTAATTTTGTTAATACTACAGACCAGCTAATGCTTTATAATCAAGTTGAAAAGGCATATATTTAGGCATTTACACAGCTGACATTATAAGATATATCAAAATAATATATTGGAGAATTGTTGATATTATGAAAGCCCATAAAAATTCTCATTTATATAATGTGTTGTTGTAACACTGTAACACTGTAACGCTGTAACACTGTGGTTGTATTGTCTTGTTATTACTTTTGTGATACTAAGAAAACATTAGTTCTATGTAGCGATGCGGGTAGTTCATATAAAGTGTAAGATTACAAGTGCCTATACCTACATCATTTTATCAATGAATGTGTTATTTTTAAGAATGTGCTTACAACTTAGTATCTGAGCATGATAGTGAGACCTTTCCCAGAAGGATTGAGCATAGGCTCAGTCCCCTTGCCTGAACTTAGCAAAGATATAAATGAATGAACAAAAGGAGTGCCTCCTTTCGGAATCTGTACTATATTCAACACCAAGTTGAGGTCTCTTGTTTGGTAGATAACTTTTGTCACATGGGAGTCTCACACAAAGTGATCTTGTAACAAATATATATTTTAAGAATAATATAAATAAAATCTGATTAACAGCCAAACTTGACAGCAAATATAGTACAATAGTAGTACCAATAGGTACATGAAGGCATAATTTTTTTTAACATTCTGATCCTGTAACTGCTGGCAATTATTATCTAGTCAAGTCATTCCAATAGTATATTGAAAAAGCTGGTTCAAGTAATAGAGTTTATGTGAGAAGAAAGGCAAGAAATTCATGTATAATTTAAAAGAAAGTATTTAATATCCATAGTACAAGCTCTGCTTAGTTTGGGCTAAATGGTGTTGTGTAGATGATAGAATATTATTATGAATTTTTAATTGTCTATTCACAACAACATATTGTTTGATAAACTGTTTAAAATAATTAATAGATCAATAAAAACTAACAAATACTTCAGTTTAATCACAAGCTTTTTGCCTTCTCTAATCTATTAACCAATAATAAGCTTATTACTTATTATAAATTATTTAAACTTAAGTTTTGAATACTGCTTGATATTTTCTCAATGTTGGTATTTTTTTTGAAGAAGCTCTTTGCTATTTCTGATTTATCAACTTTTAAGCTAGCTTTGTTAGTTTGTTTTATAATGTGTGGTAATATTCTATACTTATCACCAGAAATCGGATATTCGAGTGCATATTTACCTAAAGTTCAGGTGTATTGGCTATTATAGTAAGCGCTTTTTATCTACAAATACTATCTTTCATTTCTTTTCTATGTATTATTTGTATGTACAAAATAAATACATATGACGGCGTCGCCCTTACAAGTGTGTAAACAACACGTGCGGCGAGTAATCGTTCGACGGACACGTCACTCTCCCCTCCACAGTTCTATAAAGGCGTCGCACGCACAGTGGAGCGAACATTCTTAGAGTGAATGTTGCTCGGTATACTTGCTGTGTTTTAATTGATTAAATCATATATTGTAATAATTAATATCAATTAACAAAGGAATTGTGATTTATTAATTGTAAATCAAAGTTAATAAAGTAGTTACAATTTGGTGGACTATTGGTGCATTTTTTTCAAAAAATAATAAATGGAGGAACGTATTCCGACAAATATTTTGTAAGATAACCTTGACAAATAAATAAATGGTACTGAGTTCAATAAACATTTTTACGCTCCTGACCCGTGGCACAACTGTGATGTTCAACTGGTTGTACCACAGGGAAGTAAAGTTACCCATGGTTCAACTGTAGTGACATATATTTTTTGCTATTTATGATAAAGAGCAGTAGTAGAACGGTGGAATTATGTCCTACTAGTTGTACCACAGGAATAGGTACCTAAAATAAGTAAGAAAAATGAGTGCTATACAAATAAATGTATAGCACTCATTTATTTATCATGTAAATACAATAGCTCGCTACTGATAGAATATTTACTACTCACCATTAAGCCAGTCAAATCCCTGTACATAGTTTCATATCGTGTTGTACTGATCATCCTACGGTCACTCGCCAGGCAACCTCTACAAACACTCATTTGTTTACAAGTCCCCATGTCTTTATGAATAATATTACTGGTATGTTCCATTGGAATTAATGTATTTCTTTTCAAATCAATGAATTGGACTCTTATCAATATATGGGCCTAGGAAAAACGTAACAATACAATAACAAATAACATCAACACACCAATGACTAAATAACCAATGCACAATGATTTATTACACTATCATCTGAGTGACAGTTAGTAAGTGTTGCCAATTATAAATCCGTGTCGCTCAAAATTTTGTTTATGGGTATAGGTCGAATAGGCTGTTAGTAAAAGAAGTATATTATAAAACAATGATAACACAGTTTCTAATGTAGTTTTTTTTTTTTATCGGATTAATAGTTTTGTAATTAAATCCTTACAAACAAACAAAAACCAATTTTACTTTTTATAATATTAGACTAGATTAATCTATAATACGTAGTAGGATGGCATGATAGCGCACACACACTTTGTGACAATGTACAGGCAGTCCGTGACTATATGCCGTTGTGCATTTAGGTTTAATATATCATTTTTATTTTTAATCATAATCGATATGAGAAGCAATATACTTAATAACATCAGATCACGACGTACCTCTTAATTGACTATAAGTTATTCAGATCTTTGAATAGTCTATGCAATAAGCAACTAGTTTAAGTAGTTGTAGACTGAATAATAACTCTTCCGCATTAGCTGTATTTTAACGGCGCGTTTAAATTTAAGAAATGGTAAATTAATTATGTATATTAATAGGTCGTTTATTAAAAAAACGTATACCGAGTCGCGCAAATGTATTGTAAACTTTATGTAAACGATTATATTATGCCTACTAACTTATGCTTACTTTTGGTGTTTACATTATGAACATAAGTATTCTTATTATATAAGTGAATATTATGTTTAATAAATATAATGTTAGCCAATATATATTGCGACGCACCAGTAAGTAAGTAGGTATGCCTATTTTATTTAAATTTATCTTTCAGGGAATCTCGTGCACCTCAATTATAAATGCTGGACTGGACGCTTTTGGAGATTAAAAATTGTCTCAATATCAGCTACCTTGTCACCAGTGGCGTCGCAAGACCTAAATTTAATGTGGGCTAGGTACATTTCGCGAGGCTTTCAAATCGTCGAGGCTTAAAATTTAAAGAAACCGAATTATTCTACTTTTCGTTTTACTGAACTCCTTAAATGATTGGTTCGTAATGTATCTTAGATGCTATATCTGCTTCAATAGATAAAACTGCCATAGCTGAAAGTCTTTCTTGACCCATAGTATTTCTTAAATAATTTTTAATTTGTTTTAATTTTGAAAAGCTTTCAGCAGAAGCAGTAGGTACTTACAGGTATTGTTAACAAAATTCTAATGACAATGTAAACATTTGGGTAAATTTCTTTCAAATCGCTTTCTATGATATATTAGAGCAGATGTTTCACGTCTTTAGAGTTGGGTAACTCCTCATACAACTCATAAGGTTGGAAGTCACTGCTCTCACCTACTTGCAGGACTGTGTATAAATCTTGACAGTTTTTCAGTATTTGCTCATTTGGATTGTTTTTGAACTTGTTTAAGTCATAGAGAAAACTATAATTTACAAAATGTTGATTTAAAGTCTCGATTCCATGTTACTTATAATTATCACAGAATCAACAATTGTATTAAAAAAATCTGTTTCATAGCGGCTTTTAGCAGACTTTATACTTTTTGGCTACAATTTTATTTTTAAAATCTTTTGGCTAATCATAACTGCTTTTCTCAATAAACTGACGAACGTCAGACAACCATTTTTCGAATTCAGTTAGCGATATTCTTTGATCCAGTCACAATATTTACGCAAATGTTCAAGAGTAATGCTTAAATGGACTTGTACAGATTGCCATAATTTGCTTATGGTATTGACACGCGTTAATAACTCATACCATATATGTAACGATATGATAAATTCCAAACTGAACATTTCGTTTAAAACGACATTGCAATCTCTGAGTGTGTCCGATTGTTCCGTTTGGCGTTTTAAGTTTTCTATGCATTCCACAACGTCAAATTGCAATAATACTGCTTTCACCGCCTGGATTCTGCTTTCCCACCTTGTGTCTGATAAAGGCTTCATAGTAAGCTTTAATTTATCTTTGATTATTTACCAGCGTTTGCTGGAATTTGAAAATAGCAAAAAAATTGAAACTTGTATTCTTGTTGTTGTTGTCATAAAGTGTCAAATAAACAACACGAAAAAAATCCGTATATAGCAGTTTAATTTCAATGAATAATATTCGCGTAAATAGAAGACAATATTATATTTACCCTCATTATAAAACATGTTATTAATAAAATATATATCGTCTATTCTCGAAAATAAATAATTTATTAAACAATTAATGTATTTTGTATAGAAACTACGAAATGAGATGTAGGACATAACCATTTTATTTCACATTTGATAGCTAGACCTGATAGTTGTGCTGAGTCCGAGTGTTCTTTGTGGACGATATTTAATATTTATATGAATATTTATTTGAAGTTTATAAAGTCCTCTGCGACAAAGGAACGTTAGTGCGGAGGTTGTTTTTAGAAAGAACATTAGTATTAGCCTATTGGTGATTTTGCAGCCGAAGTCCGCGTGCGCGAAACGGCTCTATATCGCTAGTTCATAATATTTTTTTATAGACATAACTAAAGTTCTCGTTAAGTATATATTTGGCCTAGAAGTTAGTAGATTTAATCTGTTTTTATGATGATCAAATAAATCAATCAGTATTTTAAGTTTAATCAAAGCTTTGAATATTTATGGTTGATTTAACTGTTTATAGATATTTTCTATATTGTTTAAATGTCTGTAAAGGTTCTGGAGACTCATTCAATTCCTATTGTTAAATTAGTTTAAAGAGAAATAAACGAGAAGCGCTAATCAGCCAGGTTAAAAAAAGTATAAACCATTTTATTTATTATATTTTATAATAAATAAAATGGTTAAAAATTGATTGTATTTTATTACAATAAAATAAATTTGTTAACAATATATAGGCCGATTGTAACAATTTACACAATATGCACAAAAAAAACAAATTCGCAAACAGCTACAAAACAGCAGCACACACCCGTACGCATGCGCATTGCGCATACTCACACACTCACTTACACTCGCATACAGTCACACTCCATTTACAACATGGTGTACTTCGTTACTTCTATGTTTATGTCACCTACAATACCGCTAGAAATTCACAAAATTATTATGTCACAAAAAAATACATCTAGCACTAGGTACAATGATATAAGTACAAGCATTATTAAACAGGTATCCACAATAATTGCTCCTGTGTTGAGTCACCTTATCAATATGTGCATATTTCATCGTCACTTTCCAGAAGAATTAAAAATAACAATTATAAAACCACTCTTCAAGAAAGATAACAGAGAAGATATGTCCTGCTACAGACCCATTGCGTTAGTACCGATTTTCTCAAAAATATTTGAGAAAGCAGTATATTTTCAACTTACTTCATACTTTGAGAAAAACTCCCTTTTTGTTGATAACTAGAAAGGTTTTAGGAAAAATAGATCTATTGACATTGCCATCTACGATTTCTTACATATGGTTACCGGCAGAGTGGATAATAGACTACCGACTCTGGCGCTTTATATGGACATGTCAAAAGCTTTTGATCGCGTAGACCATAAAACACTAATAAGTAAACTAAACGCGTATGGCATAAGGGGAAATATATCAAACTTAATAGAATCTTATCTCTGTAATAGACAGCAAATAACGACAATCAGTAGAATTTCTAAAAATACCGTAGTAACCTATAAATCTATCCTGAGAACGGTAAAATATGGAGTACCACAAAGTAGTGTACTGGGGCCATCCCTTTTTACTGTTTATATTAACGACTTTCCGACAAAATCATCATATCCTATGACAATGTTTGCAGATGACAGCACTATACTTTTCAATTGTGACGACGTGAGTAAAATAGAGCCTGAGATTAATTCTACACTACTATCAGTTGTGAATTGGCTACAAAATAATTATAATATATACAAAATAATAAAATAATTTGGTTATAAATCTTGACAAAACAGTATTAATGAAGTTTCAACAAAGAGTAAACTACAATCTAGACTTAAATATTAAATACAAGGACAAAATTATTAATGAAACAAATGAAAATAAATTTCTTGGACTAAACATAGAAAACACTTTAAAATGGAATTCACATATTGACAAAGTATGCAGTAAGCTAAACCAGCATTCCTAAGCTTTGCATATGCTAAGAAAAACGGCCAATCGAGCAACAGTTTTAACAGCTTATCATGGTTTAGTAGCCTCAACATTAAGATACGGAATTATATTTTGGGGGAATGCCACGGGTAAAGAAATGGTATTTAAGTGTCAAAAGAGGTGCATTAGAGCTATTTACAATTTAAAGACAACAGATAGCTGCAAACCGTTTTTTAAAAATACAGAAATATTAACGATGCCCTCGCTGTATATATACGAAACGTCTATGTTCGTCAAAAATAATTTACATAAATTTGTTCGAGTAACTAGTCAGCGTCGTTGTGGTCGGTTACAAACAGTTGGGTCTAGAACTGCGCTATATGGAAAAAGTATTTTTGTAATGGCACCAAGGGTCTATAATAAATTACCAAAATGTATAAGGAGTGAAGATAATATCCTCAAATTCAGAAGTAAATTGTGTTTATTTTTATTAGATAAGACGTACTACACCATAGAAGAATTTTTTAATGATAAAATATGACATTGCTAACCTTTTAATACAATTTACCTTTAACATGCATGTAACAATAAATTATAATTGATTAATTGCCTAATAACAGTACCATTAATTGAAATTATTTACAATATGATAAAGTGGAATATTGTTTGCCTTTTGATTTAATTGACATTATTTACTCGAATTTGACTTCTATTGTATAAATTCTGACTTATTACTAAAAAATGAATAGATTTGTACACCAATTTCATTGGTAGGACATAGAGCTCAATTAAATTGTATCCATAAGACCTTTATTGTAATATCTATGTACACAAATAAAGTTTGATTGGTTGATTGATTGTATGTTGTAAATGGAGTGTGCACATGCATGCATAGTCGTATTATTTTATTAATATATAGGATTTAAAAAATATCTACATAATTAACTTTTACCAAGTCTTCTTTACAGCCTTACAACTTCATTTCAAAACTCAATTCATTTATAACACCACACAATCAATACACATATTTTAACAAGTTAACATTTGCATGAACTTTTTGCGACCGGTTGTACTTTTAGTCGTACGATTCGAGGAATCAATTTTAACCTTTGTATTTTTGTATTGAAAATCCAATTAAGAATTAAGAAAGGCGATAGAACTAAAGTTGTATGTAAGGTATAAATAAGGCACAGGTGAAATGTTATTAATATTTTTAATAAAGTAAAATATTTTAGAAGATACTAAATAAATAACGCACAGTTAACTTTATAGTGTTCTGAATTTAACTAGCGAGTATGATACATATTACATATTTATTGTTGAGATGTTAACTTTAATAAAATAAGTACATTGCAATTAATAATAATATTCTACCACATACACACAACACCATCTAGCCCAAGCTAAGCAGAGCTTGTACTATGGGTTCTAGACAATGGATAAACATACATATATACGTTTTTTTTTGTAAATATATACATATTATACATAGAAACACCCAGACCAAGACAAACATCCATGTTCATGCACACAAATGTTTGACTTGTGCGGGAATCGAACCCGCCACCTCGGGCGTGGCAGTCGGTTACACTAACCACTACGCCATCGAGGCCGACCGACAATATATGTAATGTATTGTAAGATTTATTTTATACTCTACAAAATAATTGAAACTATTTTGTATTTATTGGACTTGTACCTAGGAATTAGAAACATGAGATATTTTGTGAAAGACATTCTGAGAAATTGACATTTTGTGACCTGTAGACATTTTGAGAAGTGGTCATTCTGCGACTGAGCTGAAATCGAAAACAATGTGTTTTGTAGACTTGTATCATAAAAGTGCCACCTAATGCCCAATATTTATAATAAAATGGTAGATCGATAACCATTCATACGAAGAAACAGAAAAAATGCTTATATAATTACCGACAGCTGCGTAGCACTCAAGATATGTAACACAACAACCACACGTATGTGTGGCTGTTGTGTTACATATCTTGAGTGTGTATACACATACATGTGTGTATACACATATACACCACACACATACACACGCGCACACGCGCACACACACACACACACTCACACACACACACGCACACACGCACACGCACACGCGCATACACACGCACACACACACAAATACATACATACACCACACACACATACACCACACACACATACACCACACACACATACACAAAATAGTTCTTAGTCATATCCTACTTTCAAAAATTTGCTCACTTATAATTTTTTTTACATTATTATTATTTTTATTTTTATTTTTTGATTATACTATAGTTTAGTAGCAGTAAAATACAAATAAACGTAAATAGTAATATTACATAATATGCTTGTAATCAATTGGGGGAATGGTAACTGTTACTCCTTCATACAGGTTATACTGTAATCTAGTTAGGAGATCAGAACTGCACCCACTATAATTGTAGCAAATCAATAATTTTACCATGTATAATAAACTGTATACCCATGTACTGCAATATTTGAAATTGATCAATAAACTTTTATTATTATTATTATTATTATATGTGTGATGTAAAAAATATAGGTACTCATTTATTCGCCGAACTATGAACGAAACCAGTCTGAGCGCGACTCGATGTCGCGAACAGACGACAGAATAATTCGTTTCGCTTCGTTCGGCGCGCCTGCCTCGCCCACAAGGCGCCTGGCCTTTCGATCTTTATTCTATGTTATGTGGTTTATTACCGGCATATTTAAGGTAATGTGTATCTCTTATGGGCTAAACATTACACATAAACTAAACGGCTCTTATGGGCAAAACATTTCATGCATAGCCATACAAGTGTGATGTTTAATCACACTTGTATGGCTAATAACCGGTGTGTACGCGGTTATGTTTATCTAAATTGATCTTTTGAGTAAAACATTTCATACAAACATTACACTTGTATGGCTTATCACCGGTGTGTACGCGGTAATGTTTATCTAAATTGATCTTTTGAGTAAAACATTTCATACAAACATTACACTTGTATGGCTTATCACCGGTGTGTACTAGTGATGTAACGAATATTCGTATTCGCGAATATTCGCATATTTTTTAAGGTTTAAGAATAACTTTATTTCTCATAAAGAATTGTATACATAATTCACTTACTGAGAAACAATGTTTAAAACTAAGATTAATATTTTGAGCGCACATGGGCACGTAAATAAAATAAAAACAAAACTAAAAAAATAATAACACCGATGTGGATAAACAAATAACATAGACAGTATGACACTCGATCCTAGGTAGCTAAGCAGAACAAGGATGCATGAATCGATTTTTATAGACGTAGCATTGATGGCATAGTCTGTTATCATTAACAATTTTTGTAATATTTGGGTTTTATTATTATAAGACTATCCTATATTTAGTCTATTATTCTATTTATATGTTTTAAGTATATATGTGGTTTATAAACTATATTAAATATTGGTTTTATTTCTTTGCGTTTAGTTGAGGTAACTACTAATGTTTTATTTTTAAGTTAGAGGTACATACTTAATCTATATATTGTTACGTGCTGGGTTCGACGGATAAGAATATAAACAATATTACCGACTTAAACACGTTTTATTCAAACACAATTAAATTTAAACACAACAAACACTATACTTCACTTTTCCGCTGTAACTAGCTTTAAACTCCGTAGTACTTCCGCTTCCGTTCGCTTCGATGAACACTTGATCGCTTACGATTGTAAAACTGACTCAGCGGTGCGCGTGCGCCCTATTTATACGCGGGTAAAGCGTTTCTAGAGTTTTCTAGTAACGCTATACCCGGTATGTAAACAGTACGATGTTTCGAGAAAGTACCAGCGTTATCTTTATGATTCTCGTACCGATACCTACTACATAGTTCCGTAAGATGTCAACACATGGCGGTGTAATAAATTATTAGACAGAACTGCCGAGTCTTTCCCACAATGCCGAGAGATGTCACTGGGCGTAACAATATTCTATGCGTATTTTATATAAGTGTTGTTGTACAAATATAATATATAGATATATATATTATTGCAGGTCACATCCCTTTAGCATCGCAGAGGGTATAAAACCAGCGCGCACCGAACATCGCCCTCTTTCCGCCGCCAACCATCGTAGAGACAACATCTTGTCTGTGTCTAACATTTTTCTGTGCATATTCTATTTAGCTCATTATGTGTAATTTATTAGGTAATTAAGAAATTAAAGTATTGCCTATATTTTTGTAATCGACTTTGTTATTTTAGTCAAATTAGTGTTTCGTACACAAGAATATATATATATATATATATATATATATATATATATATATATATACATATAAGTTTCGTTCCTTATTTCCTCCTTAATATTATTTGCCTGCTTATTTGCATATATTAATTGTATGAATTTTGAGTAGCTTTTTGAATCGGGGATAACACTTTTCTTTTATTTCTGATGGTAATTTATTGTATATTTTAATGCCATCAAACTCCAGATTTCGTTTTCCATAGTTAGTTCTAGGTGGGCGGGTCACTAAGTAACTAGCACGTCTTAAATTAATCTTTCGTGTTTGTTGTTTGGTTACAAACTTTAAATTCGAATGGATTTCCTTATTTCATATTTTACGTATAAGAATACATGTGTAGTATATGTTTGTTTTATATTCATTATTTTCGTATCCTCGTATATCTTTTCAGTTGGTGTCCGAATATTATATTTAAATAAAATTTTAATTAATCTGTTCTGTGCCCGTTGAATTGGATCTATATCAGACTTTGCTGCAGTACCCCAGATTTCAATTTGGTAGTCGGTATCAGGCTTAACCAGAGAATTGTAAATTAGATATCGCACTTTTCGAGGGAGACAATTTGTTGTTTTTGTGTATTTCTTGACATTCGTATTCGTATTCGCATTCGCAAATTTTATGCGAATGTTTTGCGAATATGAACGTATGAAAAAATAAATAAGATGTCATTAACAAAAAGGAAAATCAATCAAAGAAATATTAATTTCTTATAATATTTATTACAAAACCGTAAACTTTTAAAGCTTTTGCGTGTTCGTGTTTCTTCTCCTTGTCGTAATTATGCTTTTATCAATTTAAACTAATAAGTTTCTTATGTGTTCTTATCAGAATTCTAATAATATTAACGTATTTGTAAATAATAACTTGTGATATAATATTATAAAATATATCAAGAAATATGAATAATTTGACTTAGAGTCAAATTGTTCATATTATACAATAAAATTAATAAACTAATATATATTTATGATAAAAAACAATATGAATGTAAAAATATGCTAATAACATGGCTACATAACTTAAACTATAACGATACAGAGGCACTCCTGCAATGTGTGAATTAATAATTAATCTTATTTAATGTTGTACTCGCTTATTCTGCACATTCACCCAAACTATATATATATATATCTCTCACTCGCACACTCACACACTCATACACACATACACACACTCACACACATATACACGCGCGCACACGCGCGCGCACATACACACACACACACATACACACACACAATTGATCATATTTTTCTTTTTTAGTTTTTTAGTTTTTATTTTCTATTTTTCATATAATATTGTATATTGCTCAAAACTATAAAGTAGGGAAGAGCGGAGCCTTCAACTACAGGCATTTTCTATGCTTAAATGGAGACTCCTCGACAAGCAATGTAAACCAAATATGATATGAAATAAACTTATTTTATTTTTTTATTATTTTATAATACAAAAAATCGGACCCTTGACGCGCAGTTTGACACGCTGTGTTCATTATATTTTGCCTAAGGATGATATATGTGCTATACATCGTTAGAAACGTATTGTTTTCTACTTATAGAAACTAATAGTAAATTGTGTTATTTCTAGATATATAAAACGAAGAGAATAATACCGGTGATTTTGTCCTGATTACACAGGTCTGCAATGGTTATCCCCTTTCAGTTTCGATGATTGATTTGGATAGATTTTGGGGCGCTAATTACGCAAAAATATTTGAAAAATTCCATCACGTCAGAATTTTTATTTACTAATTATGCTTTAGTTTTGCCAAAATTACCTAAGCCTTCCTAGTTATTAATTAATATTTTATTTTGTTTTTATGTTGTCCTGATAAACTGACGAGCGACCAGGGTCGTCAATTTGAAAGTTCACTCTTTACGGAATTAATGAAAATAATGGGTATTAAAAAAACGCGCACTACACCATACCATCCACAATGCAATGGGATTGTAGAGCGCTGGCATAGGTCTCTAAAATCAGCATTAACGGCCCGGTTAATAGATAACTCAGCTTGGTGCGACGAACTTCCGACGGTATTATTAGGGTTACGCGCGGTAAGCAGGAGCGATAATGGCGTGAGTCCGGCAGAGTATGTTTCTGGGCAGACGCTTAGGTTACCAGGAGATTTTCATAACACCTCTAGTAATCGAAACGGTGATAACAATACATTTCTCGAACGATTAAGGAGCACGTTGAATAAGCTTAAACCGGTACCACGGCAACATAAAGACTCACGCACGTTTGTGTATTTCTTGACATTCGTATTCGTATTCGCATTCGCAAATTTTATGCGAATGTTTTGCGAATATGAACGTACGAAAAAATAAATAAGATGTCATTAACAAAAAGGAAAATCAATCAAAGAAATATTAATTTCTTATAATATTTATTACAAAACCGTAAACTTTTAAAGATTTGCGTGTTCGTGTTTTTTCTCCTTGTCGTAATTATGCTTTTATCAATTTAAACTAATAAGTTTCTTATGTATTCTTATTAGAATTCTAATAATATTAACGTATTTGTAAATAATAATTTGTAATATAATATTATAAAATATATCAAGAAATATGAATAATTTGACTTAGAGTCAAATTATTCATATTATAATACAAAAAACGGACCCTTGACGCGCAGTTTGACATGCTGTTTTAATTATATTTTGCCTAAGGATGATATATGTGCTATACATCGTTAGAAACGTATTGTTTTCTACTTATAGAAACAATATAACTAGTAGTAAATTATAAAAACGAATAGAATAATACCGGTGATTTTGTCATGATTACACAGGTCTGCAATGGTTATCCCCTTTCAGTTTCGATGATTGATTTGGATAGATTTTGGGGCGCTAATTACGCAAAAAATATTTGAAAAATTCCATCACGTCAGAATTTTTATTTACTAATTATGCTTTAGTTTTGCCAAAATTACCTAAGCCTTCCTAGTTATTAATTAATATTTTATTTTAATCGTTTCTTATTGAACAAAAAAAACATTGAATGGTTGAAGTAGACATTAATGAATGAGTTCTCATAAATTTAGTTAAATAAATCTTTTAATTTACTAAGTGACATACCCTTCTTATCAAAAAACTGGTGGATTTTAAGTCATTTGCTAAATACCTTATTTCTTGTGTTTTTTTTAATAGAAATTAACTTAAATGGTGAGAAGACAGTAAATGAGGGTAGATTAATATTTTTTGTATAAATAGCACTGTAGGGACACATGTAAGTATGTAAGGCTGAGTGCAAGGCGAGCAAAAATGTATGTGTGCGTGAACGAATGTGTGGCCGATCAGTTACTGCGCACTGGTTGGACTGAAAGGTCCTCACGGGGGTTTCGGTGAATAAACAGTCAGTTGTGTACCAGAGAATGTTCTTTTAGTTAATCATCCCCAGAGTTACCTTACGATCAGTACCATAACTCAATTAACGCTTTACCGACAAACGCAATGAATACGAGCGTCAAAGTGGTGACCCCGAACACGAACTAAGTGACACGTGTATTGAATATATAGTACTGCGTCATCTTGGAAGATATGTGCTGGGAGCAAACGCCGTCGGCATCGCGAACTCCCACGCCAGCCGTTAAGATGGAGAAGAGCGAAAACGGTGAGTTGGGCCAAATTACAATATCCTCTCGGATACCAGAGTTCTAGACTAACCAACCACGCTTATGGTTCGCCCAGTTTGAGGCGATTCTGGCTAATCAAAAGCGTGGCGAGGAAACAAAATATAATCTCGTGATAACAAAGCTGAATAAGGAGAGCATACAGCAGGTCGCAGACATAATTATGAAGCCACCAGAAGAGAAACCATATAGTGCATTGAAAGAAAGATTACTAGCAGTATACGAGGAGTCGGAAACGCGAAAAATACAGAAATTGCTCAGTGAAGTTGAACTGGGGGACCAAAAACCCTCTCAGCTGTTACGGAAAATGAAGAATCTAGCAAGAGAAAAGTTCCCTGAGGACACCTTACGCGTTATGTGGATTGGGCACTTACCAACATCAGTACGAGCTATCTTGACAGTAAGTGAGGTGTCCGACGTTGAGAAGTTGGCACAAATGGCAGATAAGATGATGGAAACCACAAAGAATTGTGATACGATAGCAGAGGTCGCTACGAGTTCCAACGGCCAAGACATCCAGCAAAGAACTCCTGATCGCGGAGATAGCTAAATTAAGCAGAAGACTGGACGAGATGGATAGAAGCAGACTGCAGTGGCGACAACCATATACGCAGCGTTCCCGAAGTCGATCGGCAAGCAGGCAACGGGGCTATACATCGCTGAGGCCACGAAACGCGGAGGACCCAGACTGGCTGTGTTACTTCCACTTCCGCTTCGGGAATCGAGCCACCAGATGCGAGCAGCCCTGTAATTGGAAGCATGAGGGACAAAAGGCGACGCAGCGACATACGGAAAACTAGACCCGATGCAGTCAACGGCGGACAGCTGCATCGAGAGACCAGGACACCGCCTACGCATCACAGACGACAACTCGGGGATGCGATTCTTAGTGGATACCGGCGCCAACGTCTCCGTCTTACCCGTAACGAAACAACAGAAAAATGTGAGTGAACCTACAGGTTATAAATTATACGCAGCAAATGGTTCTGAAATTCATACATACGGTACAAAGACTTTAGAATTAAATCTTAGATTAAGGCGACCGTTTAAATGGAATTTCATCGTAGCTAAGGTGAATCAACCCATTTTAGGTGCAGATTTTTTACAACATCATAAGTTGTTAGTTGATTTGAATGCAGGAAAATTAATCGATAGGCAGACGAATTTATTAACGATCGGTAGCATAGTCTCGACACGGGAACCGACCCTAAACACGGTAGATAGTAGTCACCCATTGTATAAGTTGTTATCGGAATACGCTGACATTACAAAACCTATTCCGTTTAGGGACGATGACTCAGCTAGCAATAGTAACTCGGTATTGCATCATATTGAGACGACGGGCAAACCAGTACATGCTCGTGCTAGACCTCTTCCCCCTTATAGGTATCAAAAGGTGAAGGAGGAATTCAGGCGGATGCAGGAGATGGGAATATGCAGACCATCCAAGAGCGAGTGGGCTAGTCCTCTGCATGTGGTCGATAAGAAGAATGGTGACATTCGGCCGTGCGGAGACTACCGGAGGCTAAACGCAATCACCAAACCGGACAGATACCCGGTACCGCGCCTACATGACTTCACCTATATCTTAGCAGGTATGAAAGTATTCTCTAAATTAGATATTAATAAATGGTATCATTATATAAAAATTGCTGACGAGAATATCGAAAAGACGGCAATCATAAAGCCATTCGGATTGTTTGAATTTCCGCGTATGACCTTTGGTCTGCGAAACGCGAGTCAAACATTTCAACGATTTATGAATAACAAGGTTTAGGATTCCTACTTAATTTTGTTGATGACGTAATCATAGCTAGCGACTCGGTAGAGGAAAACGAGAAGCATATGCGCATGGTCTTTGATAGATTTAGAAAATTTGGGATTACAATAAATATAGCTAAATGTGATTTTTGCAAAGAAAATATCGAATATTTAGGTTACGAAGTCTCAGCTAGCGGTATTCGTCCTCTCGACTACAAGTGGGATGATAGCATTTGAGTCGTGTAAAGTCGGCCTAAAAAACGCGGTTTTATTAGCCCATCCGCAAGCGAATGCACCCATATCCCTTATGACAGATGCGTCTGAAACCTGTGCGGGGGCGGATTTACAACAAAAGGTAAATGGGGTATGGCAGCCATTGGGGTACTTTTCTAAAAAGTTCACAACAGCTCAGCAAAAGTACTCGACTTACGACAGGGAGCTGTTGGCTATTTATATGGCAGTAAAACATTTTCGCTACTTGTTTGAAGGTAATCAGCTGATAATTTTTACGGACCATAAACCGCTAATATATGCGTTCGATAAATTAGAGAGCAATTGCGAAACACCCAGACGAACTAGGCAGTTATTATTCATTAGTGAATTCACAACAGACATTAGGTATATAGAAGGTGAGAACAATACAACGGCGGACGCGTTATCGCGAGTCGAAACAATACAGTGCCCGACTGTACTCGACTACGCGGAATTGGCGGTCGCACAGGAAACGGATAACGAGCTTGCAAAGCTAATTCGCGAAACGGATGCAAAGTACAAGTTAAAGAAATATTTTATGCCATATTCCAAGGTACCTATTTATTGTGAAAGTTCAGGCAGCACATGTAGACCGTACATAACTGAAAACTTTAGGAGAATTGCTTTCGATTCAGTGCACAACGCCAGCCATCCGGGTATCCGAGCAAAGCGCAAATTGATCGCTGAAAGATTTTTCTAGCCGGGACAAAACCGCGATGTGGGGACATGGTCAAAGGCGTGCCTACAATGTCAAAAGGCAAAGGTTTATAGGCATACAGTCTCCGACTTAGAACAGTATTCAGACGCCGAACGTTTTGAGCATGTGCATATTGATATTATTGGACCCCTACCAACATCGCAAGAGGGGTATAAATATTGTGTAACTATGATTGACCGGGGCACGCGATGGCCTGAAGCCATTCCTGTCAAGGACATCACAGCTGAAGTAATCGCGAAAGTGTTTTATGAGACATGGATTAGTAGATTCGGTTGTCCTGATAAACTGACAAGCGACCAGGGTCGTCAATTTGAAAGTTCACTCTTTACGGAATTAATGAAAATAATGGGCATTAAAAAAACGCGCACTACACCATACCATCCACAATGCAATGGGATTGTAGAGCGCTGGCATAGGTCTCTAAAATCAGCATTAACGGCCCGGTTAATAGATAACTCAGCTTGGTGCGACGAACTTCCCACGGTATTATTAGGGTTACGCGCGGTAAGCAGGAGCGATAATGGCGTGAGTCCGGCAGAGTATGTTTATGGGCAGACGCTTAGGTTACCAGGAGATTTTCATAACACCTCTAGTAATCGAAACGGTGATAACAATACATTTCTCGAACGATTAAGGAGCACGTCGAATAAGCTTAAACCGGTACCACGGCAACATAAAGACTCACGCACGTTATTCATTCACAACGATCTGAGTAAATGCGAATATGTTTTTATGCGTAACGACGCGGTTCGCAGGCCGTTAACACCGACGTACGATGGCCCATATCGCGTCATAGAAAGAAAAAGCAAGACATTTTTAGTGCAATTACCCAATAGAATAATTAATATTTCCATAGATAGACTCAAACCCGCGTACTTACTAAATAGCGAGAGAGAGGACGATACCGAACAATGTCAGAATAGGACCATCGTCGAAGACTCAATTATGCATAAGCCGAACGTTGATAAATTCCCTGCCACACCAGTAGATTGTAAACATAGCGATAAAGACAAAGTTACTAAGAGAAGTAGATCCGGTAGGGCGATAAGACCACCGGTGAGATTTAACATATCGTGTAAGTGTAAGGGAACCTCCTTATAGGTGAGGCTAACAAGTAGTCATAACAATTTATTCCGTGCAATTTGTGCATTAAGCATAAATCAATATGTACTTACACAATACATTGCAACACATTATGAACTAGTTATCAATAATTGTCCACTGTGCACTTTAGGCAAAGAACATTGCAAAACATTACGAAAGGTATATAATATAATATAATTATAATGTATGTTTGTCAAGTAGGAAATTCTGTATTGTGTGTGTGTTTTTCTGGCGTCTCCATGTCGGGTACTGTGGGCCCCAAGGGGTGGTTATTAATTATTGCAGAGTAGGCCGGCATGGTGACTACCCTTAATATTTTTAACGTATATTTATTTAGATAAGTAACATGTAAAGACGGACTGAAATAACAGCTCTGCACATTAGTATTAAGTAGTATTAGTATTAAGTATTTCGTCAGCAAAATAGAATGAGATTGATTTTATATAATATTGTGGTAGTCATTCATTTTACGTATTCATAGGTAGTCGGGTTAACATCTTAAGGTTACGTACCCAGTAATCACCATGGGTAAGACATTTAGTAAGGAAGAAGTAATAATTGCTCAGAACAATGCAGTAGAATCGCACATGACCAAATCGCACTCTTAATAAAACAGAGACTTATCTCAGTATTTTGGATTAAACAAATTTGAACTCTATTGCAATGATTTAACACTAATATAATATTAGAATTTAACATATACAATTAGAGTTCAAATTGCCTTACTTTCAAATTTCGAGTTAAGTCGCTGTTTTATTAAGAGTGCGACATGTAAGTATGTAAGGCTCAGTGCAAGGCAAGCAAAAATGTATGTGTGCGTGAACGAATGTGTGGCCGATCAGTTACTGCGCACTGGTCGGACTGAAAGGTCCTCACGGGGGTTTCGGTGAATAAACAGTCAGTTGTGTACCAGAGAACGTTCTTTTAGTTAATCATCCCCAGAGTTACCTTACGATCAGTGCCATAACTCAATTAACGCTTCACCGACAAACGCAGTGAATACGAGCGTTAAAGCACCATCATTGTTTTTAAAAAATCAGTACATCATTTCGTAAAGCTTACTTGAAAAATGTCATCGGGTAAGTGTTTAAACTCTCCGGACAATTTTTGCTACATTTGTGGCATTTAAGCTAAGAAAACAGCAGTGTAATATAACCGAATTCATAAGTCTTTTCTCTTAGCCTTTATTATTCCCAAGTTACTTGGGGTCGGCTTTTCTAGTCTAACCGGATTTGACTGGATATCAGTTTTTACACGGAGCGGCTGCCACCTGACCTCCGCACCCCGAAGGCTAACGATACCCTAAGGCTAGACCAGTGTCAGGGTATTAGAGGGTACTGACTTGCCCAATAACGACTGCCATAGATGTTCATAGCAGCCGGGACCGACGGCTTAACGTACTCTCCGAGGCACGGAGCAGGCGATAATTGTCAATCAATACGCACATAATTTCGAAAAGTCATATAACTTCCGAAAGTCAGAGGTGCGCGACGTGGGTTCGAACCCGAGACCCTCTGCATTGCAGTCTGTTGGTCTCCCCACTGAGCTATCGCTGCTCTAATATAACCGAATTCATAAGTAACGTTTATAATATCTTTTAAATATCTACATCAAATATTTCCGTCTCTGTCCGAAGCTAAACTGAAAGAAGGTATTGTCGTTGGCCCGAAGATAAGAAAATTGATGAAAGATACAGATTTCGATAAAAAATTGAGTGAAATTGAATTAGAAGCCTGGAAATCTTTTAAGGAAGTAGTGAGGCATTTTCTAGGAAACCATAATAGTCCAAATTATGAGGAAATCGTAAAGAAAATGATAGAAAATTTCGGAAAAATGGGATGTTCGATGAGCATTAAACTGCACTTCCTTAATTCGCATTTGGACTACTTTCCTGATAACTTGGGAGCTGTAAGTGAAGAGCAAGGCGAAAGATTTCACCAGGATTTGAAGGAAATGCAACGTCGCTATCAGGGAAAGTGGAATAAAATAATGATGGCAGACTATTGTTGGCTATTAAAGCGAGATGATCCAAGTCGGAATTTCAAGCGAAAATCTCACAATCAGAGTTTCGGTGAAAAAAAGCAAGATACCATAAAAGTATTTAATATTTTTAATTTATTTATTACTGTCCCTTGAATGTATTTTTATTCTTTTAAAGTAAAGTAATTGTTACTTAATTGTAATAAAAAAAAAAACAATCAGTAAAGTTGGCCTTTTTTGCGATTTCATACAAAAGGATTTAAAAAAAATTGAGGGTGACAGGACAAAACCGAGTACATATACGTAATCAGCGCACCAAAATACCCCAAGATCAGCAATCAAATCCAAAAAGGGAAAATAAGAGTTAAAATCTGCAGACCTGTGTTATTTGCCTATTTTCATAAAATGCCTTTTTAGATAGAATAATAAATTTAATTGATTATTCATAATTGAGTACATTTCATACAATAAAAACCTAAAATTAACTATACATGGTGTCCCGAAACTCAACGATAACCTGGTACCAGGCGAGAGGCCAAGGTATACCAGTCATGAAAAAAATAAGAAAAAAATCCATGTCACTTAGTCAAGCGATAATAGACATTTTATTAAAAAGTTGAAAATTTGATACTGTTGGTCGCATTTTTAAGTACTGTGATCACAATTTTACAGTGATTTTTTAAATAATGTAATCTTAAATAGCAGTGATATTAATCACAACCACAAATCAAAGTAATAAACATTGTTAACTAAGTAAATTAAATTAAGTTTTGACGAGTTATGGTTTACAAAATTATTGTCAGTTAACTTTAACACTCCATGTTGAAAAAATGTACCACACTACCCTTGGCAAGTTATTTCAAAAGATGGCCCATTTAGTCTAGATTTCAAAATGGTACAACACTTGCTACTTTTATTGCCAATGAAAGTGCTACTTCGTATTTTTTGCGAAGGGACCTCATGGAAAATTTAATGAAAATAAAACAATCAATTATAGTAACACTTTAATATCCTCCTAAAACTAAAGTAGATGCTCAAATTGTTTCCCTCTGGGAAGAATACAAGCTCTGCATCGCCTCAGAAATGACCTCTCCACCAGTTGTGCACATCTACTCGCATTTATTTATTCTGATGATGCATTAATTTTTTGGCGCAATTTTAATAGATTTTGTATGGGTTTTGAGTAGACTTTTTCTTTTATGCATCCCCAGTAAAAAAACTACTGGATTCAGGTCTGGGGAACGAGGGTGCCATAAAATTGATTTAAGGCGTCCGATCCATCTAAGTTTAAATAACCATCTCTTTTGAACGTCGATTCGTCAGTCCATAAAATTTTATTTAGAAAAGCCGGATCTTCACGAATTTTCGCCAACATGGTTCTGCAGAAAACAATTCTGGGTGCGTGATCACGTGGTAACAAACTCTGCACACGTTGCACATGATACGGATGTAATTCGTATCTTTTTAAAATTCGATGAGCGATACTCTTCCGTACTCCCATTGCAATTTCAATTGCACGTACTGAAGTACTCGTGTCAGTTTCAACTTCATTCAAAACTACGTCGTCGTATTCTCCTCAAGGTTTCCCACTAGAGGTACGAGCACTGGGCCATCGTCCTTCCGACTATGATCCGTGCACATTTTGGAAGACACGATAATCTGGGTACCGCTCCACATTCGGGTACTTCTCACGGTACAATCTAGCTACGGCAGAGGCATTACAACAGCACTCACCGTAGATAAGATGCATATTTGCATATTCTTCCGGTGTGTACAAATACGGCATGTTGTTCACACACAGTTTGCACAGCACAAAGTCCAGAAAACAAAGTCAGAGTCGTCAAGTACGGATGGAGTATCAAGTCTAGGGTAACACAAGTCAAAGTCGAGTACGAAAGTTACACGATTACGAGAGATGAGCAGTAAACGAAGAAACAATGCGTACTAAATTATTATTATGAACGACTCGTCAAACATCGGCGTCACTATCCGTCTCACTCATCCTTAAAGTCGAATGACAATCTGCCTCGCTCTGACACACAGCATAACTACTATCTATCTCATTTTATCACTTTTGTTTGTTACAAACAATGGAGACGGCGACCTTTTTAAACAAAAGAGTATCAGGTAATTTTTTTTGAAATGGAACCCTTTTCCCTTCGCAAAAAATACGAAATAGCACTTTCATTGGCAAGAAAAGTGGCAAGTGTTGTACCATTTTGAAACCTAGACTAAATGGGCTATCTTTTGAAATACCTTGCCATGGTAGTGTGGTACATTTATTTTCGAACATGGATTTTCAAAATTAACTGACTTTAATTTTGTAAACCATAACTTGTCAAAATTTAATTTATTTTATATAGTTAACAATGTTTATTACTTTGATTTGTGGTTGCGGTTATTACAACTTTTTCGAAAAATGTCTATTATCGCTTGACTAAGTGACATGGTTTTTTTTTATTTTTATAACTGTTATGCCTTGGCCTCTTTTCCTCGTTTCGGGACACCCTGTATATCGTATGCAAACGATGACTAATGTGTGCGTGGGACTCGCGCGCTGAGTAAGCTGTCAAAATAAAGCCATAGATAAATGGCGTCAAATTCAAAAGTAAATTATTCGCATTTGCATTCGCATTTGCATTCGCATTCGCGAATATCAACCTCAGATATTCGCATCCGGATTCGCATTCGCGAATGCCCAAAAATTGACATTCGTTATATGCCTATAGTGTACGCGGTAATGTCTATCTAAAGTGTTCTTTTGAGTAAAACATTTCATACAAACATCACACTTGTATGGCTTATAACCGGTGTGTACACGGTAATGTTTACCTAATTGGACCTTTGTAGTAAAACATTTCATACAAACATCACACTTGTATGGTTTATCACCGTTGTGTACACGGTAATGTGTATCTAAACTGACCTTTCGAGTATAACATTTCTTACAAATATCACACTTGTATGGCTTATCACCGGTGTGTACGCGGTAATGTCTATCTAAATGGCCCTTTGTAGTAAAACATTTCATACAAACATCGCACTTGTATGGCTTTTCACCGGTGTGTACACGGTAATGTGTATCTAAACAGGTCTTTTGAGTAAAACATTTCATACAAACATTACACTTGTATGGCTTATCACCGCTGTGTATACGGTAATGTTTATCTAAATCGCATTTTCGGGTAAAACATTTCATACACATATTACATTTGTATCTTTTGTCACCAGTGTGTATACGGTAATGGTAATTTAAAAGGACCTTTCGGGTAAAACATTTCATACATACGTCACATTTGTAGGGCTTTTCACCGGTGTGTACACGGTAATGTGTATCTAAACTGGACTTTTGAGTAAAACATTTCATACAAACATTACACTTGTATGGCTTATCACCGCTGTGTATACGGTAATGTTTATCTAAATTGCTTTTTCGGGTAAAACATTTCATACACATATTACATTTGTATCTTTCGTCACCAGTGTGTATACAGTAATGGTAATTTAAATGGTTCTTTCGGGTAAAATATTTCATACATTCGTCACATTTGTAGGGCTTTAACCCGATCACTGAATGTTCGCGAATGTGTGCTATTAATAGAATCTTATTGTTGAATACCTTTTTGCAGCTATCGCATATATAAAGTTGTATATTATTACATGAACTACTACTGTCCCTAACATCACTGTCGATAATGCCTTCGACACTATCTCTGCAGTCCTTGCTGAATGGTGTTGAAATAATATCTTCAGCATCTCTTGTGTGAGTGGCAAATGCAGGTTTCTCCGGAACACGGGCACCTTGAAATTTAAATTTAATTTAATTGTATAATAAAGTAGTAGTAGTTAATATACATAATACGTAACGGGTATTAACGCGTTTAAAGAAAGAAATAAAATAAATTGGACAAAAAAAGAAAATAATAATTACAAGGTAAAATTAAAATAATTAAATTTTGCCAAATGGGACCTAGTTCAGCATAAGCAAGACTAAGGAAGCCTTGCGCTGGTTTTCAACTAGACCCCTTTGGTTATTACACGGATGCTAATAACTTTGTCGTTGTTGTTGTGGATGTTTACCTTTTCACTGCTTTCCAAAACTACTAAAGGAGACTGTTATAAATCTATCGCAAGTGAGTTAAGATGAACCTACAACTAACTGGAACTGTAGTGATAAACACTGTAGATTACCAATGGAAGTTACAGGATTTATTGTGTGATTTAAAGGTAACGCGCAAGATACGATCTTTGATCCAGGAAAGCAAGGTCTCAGAAAACGAATACGATAAACTGTATAAGCCAAAGGCACACTAACAACGAAAATAATATACAAATATATTGTCGGTAAACCGAAAATTGTCAAGTTGAGCCAGCCGTAAGTAGCCAACATCGCTCACCGTTCGATAGACATGCACGAACGCGCCGAACACTGAATTTACAGCTGATGTGTGTGTTGTAAGTACTTGTGTGTACTTACTGATGTGCTCCTCGAAGAGTAGCCGCGCTCGCAGCGACGGACGCGCGGCTTCTGACCCGACGTGCGACTCGTGAGGCGACGCCTGAGTATCAAACACTCTTACTTCAGAATTGCACTTAAGACTACAAAAGAGTTGCTACATTTGAATTCGGATCCGTTAAGTTTAATTAGACCCACCAATACTGAGGCGTAATGTAGGCGGCCGATTGTAATGCCCACAATTATATTATTAGTAAAAACTATTCTTATAATATTTTTGACTTGTCAGACTGGCTGCAATATGGCTCAAAGAACGAGTTATCTCGCGCTATTACAGACGCTAGGACTTTATGTCTCGATCGGTAGGCAAGCGGACACAGATCGTCAATGACCACAAAAATTCTTAAGATATTGTTACGACAAAAGATCATCGGTCGTCGTTCGAGAAAATATCTCCCAAATTACTCTCATTTGCAACATAGTACTCAGTTTCACCAGCACTCAATGTTTCTTACCTAATCTGGAAATAATATTGTTACGGTATATGAGTTGAAAGTTAAGTTTCCGAGTGTCTCATTTAGCTACCGAGCACTTGAAGTATATAAGGCCGTCCAGCCTGGCCATTTGCGCCAATCTGATGTGACAGCAATCCGTCACGACAGAGAGGTCAAGCCTAGGACCAGCGGCTTTACATGCTTTGTAACGCTGCTGCATATATTCTAAGAATTTTTAGCGAAAAATCCCAATCTAACTGTTTATACGATCCCGAAGACACGTGCACAGCAGTCGCACGCAAATATCTGCAATACACCGCGTCTTGAACAAAATTAAAATAACTGCGGCGATGCTTTTGAATTCAAGCGTGAGACAAAGAAATTCGATGAACTAGCAGAGTAATAAGTTAATAACCCTTAACTATTACCATTCATAGTCTCGCATCAGTTTACATAATGAGCCGCGAATGAAAAACGAAGAAGCATAATTTATACTGTACAAGATTACAACAAAAATTTTGAATGGGCTCCATCCTGGGACTAGATTAATCTATGTATGATGGACGATTGATCACTAAGAAAGAAATAATTAAAGCACTTCAAGGACCATGACTTGTGCGTGGCGCTGAGACTACTGCGAAAAATAGTAATAATTTAAATGTTAAGCATGGTGAACAGAACATGATAAACACACCGACCTCTCCCTGTTCTATTTTTTTCTCGTGCTTTAGTTCAAGTATCGATGAGCTGCTTGTCAACTCATTTAGGTGATCTTCAAAACTGAAAATAAATGGAAAACATATGAAGGAGGGAGAAAATAAAACAAATTTAAAATAACGCACTGAACCTATTATCGTCTACAGACTACTGCAGATCACAGGTTGATACAAAGTATTTCTAGGCAGAAAAACACGATAACACTGACCGACCCGGCAACAGATAGACATAAATATACAGATCGCGAGTACCCCAGTGGAGACCCGCGATCGTTTATCACGCGGAAGGTTACGTCTCTGAATCAACGCAGCAGTGTTATAAATATCACAATCAACATGACTGCAAATATGCTTACCGCCATTCTTCTATTGTGATATTATCTTCGAAATAGTTCTCAAATTTAACGTCAGCCATTTCAAGTTTGATTGATGGTGAATTATTATTTTCTTTTATAATTTCCTGAAAATAATTACATATTAACACAATCTAAACTCTTCAACATATCACAATGCTCACACGCAACAACTTGTTAAACTCATACCTGTTCAGTTTTAATGCCCGGGATTTTGTAGTGTTTGATACTTGTTTGAGTCAAGTGCGAGCTCTTGTTTTCGACGCATGCGAACTGACAACAAACATCAAATGAATATCATAATACTGGATATGGATTATCCAGTTTAATGACAGCTTCAATGTTCCAACGAACTACTTACTCTTGCCATAAATATTGTTACAAGGAAAAAACATTGTTTTTCTATTGCATAAAACATGAGTCTTGCTGAAAGGGCCATTCAGGTTCCATGTGTTCCATCATGTTCCGTAGAACATGGTGTTGTTAAGAGGTTTACTGCTATACAATATACATGAACCTAACTGAATTGTTCCCATAATAATGGTACTCACCGGTACACTCTCTGTCACATATTGATACAGGATGTAATGTGATTTTATCATTTTTTTTCTCAATATAACATATTTCTCTAACAAAGCTGCACATTCATAGCACAGCCACTGTGGTAACCCATCTGAGGGTGAGATCTGAAAGATAAACAATTATATTATAATCAAATCCAGTATTTAAATATAATGGGAGAATGTTACTATTGTTATATTTTTATTGAATTTAAGTGTTTACTGATGATATAGTTAAACGTTTCAATTAATCTCTATAACTTAACGAGGTCCATCTATTAGAAGTGCCCATGCCTCCAATAGTTGTTCATCTTGACAATTTCCTTCATAATGGAAATCAAATTAATAATTGCTTTATTTTGTATACAATTCCTCAAGAGCTTACTCTATGTCATACTACTCCACTACTTCTTCCTTTCTTTCTTTTAAAAACGAAAATATATTATATATTTACAGGTTTGGACTTTATATGAACATAGATCATGAACGAGTAACATGTTGCTTAATGTTATGAAACAAAGTTGTTGTTTGTCTGCATATTGCTACTAAACTATGCAATGGATTATGATACTGTTTTCACTATCATCATTATTCTTCTTATAGGCATATATGTACAATCCATCCTTATTAATTTTGTTAATACTACAGACCAGTACCAACCATTAATAATAATAATAATATTCTATCACATACACACAACACCATCTAGCCCAAACTAAGCAGAGCTTGTACTATGGGTAGACAATGGATAAACATACATATAAACTTTTTTTTTGTAAATACATGCATATTATACATAGATACACCCAGACCAAGACAAACATCCATATTCATGCACACAAATGTTTGACTTATGTGGGGATCGAACCCGCGACCTCAGGCGTGGCAGTCGGTGCCACTAACCACTACGCCATCGAGGTTGTCAATGAATGTGTTATTTTTAAGAATGTGCTTACAACTTAGTATCTGAGCATGATAGTGAGACCTTTCCCAAAAGGATTGAGCATAGGCTCAGTCCCCTTGCCTGAACTTGGCAAAGAAATAAATAAATGAACAAAAGGAGTGCCTCCTTTCGGAATCTGTACTATATTCAACACCAAGTTGAGATCTCTTGTGTGGTAGATAACTTTTGTCACATGGGAGTCTCACAGAAAGTGATCTTGTAACAAATATATATTTTAAGAGTAATATAAATAAAATCTGATTAACAGGCAAACTTGACAGCAAATATAGTACAATAGTAGTACCAATAGGTACATGAAGGCATAATTTTTTTTAACATTCTGATCCTGTAACAGCTGGCTATTATTATCTAGGTAAGTCATTCCAATAGTATTTTGAAAAAGCTGGTTCAAGTAATAGAGCTTATGTGAGAAAAATCAAAAGAAAAAGAAGAAAAAAGTAATATTCTATACCTATCACCAGAGATCAGATATTCGAGTGCATATTTACCTAAAGTTCAGGTGTATTGGCTATTATGGTAAGCGCTTTTTATCAACAAATACTACTATCTTTCATTTCTTTTCGATGTATTATTTGTATGTACAAAATAAATAAATATCCTTAACAAATAAATAAATGGTACCGAGTTCAAAAAACATTTTTACGCTTCCGACCCGTGGTACAACTGTGATGTTCAACTGGTTGTACTATGGGGAAGTAAAGTTACCCATGGTTCAACTGTAGTGACATATAATTTTTGCTATTTATGATTAAGACCAGTAATACAATGGTGGAATTATGTCCAACTAGTTGTACCACAGGGATAAGTACCTAAAATAAGTAGGTAAGGAAAAAGGGTGTAAAACAAATGTATGTGTCTACAAAACAAATAAACGTCTACAAAGCAAGTGACATCAGAAAGCGATCAGCCATTGATATTAGTTACAAAAAACAAGTTCATGCGATTTTTGATATTATTGACATTAATCAGAATTTATCATTTTATTAACTTATGAATGTCAGAAAGCCAGAAAATACCAAAAAAACGTCTGTCACAAATTGTCAATAAGATCGAAAATAGCTTGCACCTGTTTTTAGTAAGCACTATCGATGGCTGATCACTTTTTCGGACGTATATTCATACCGACTAGCTAAGCAATCCCGGAACCCCGGGCTTTTATTTTAATAAAAATATTCTGTGTACCCATTTCCATAATACGTTAGCCTAAAATTACCTTTTGGTAAATATGCATCCGAATATCCGATCTGTGCGTATCACAAATCATAAAGTCCAAAAAATGTTTGTAAGCAAATGAGTGCTATACAAATAAATGTATCTATATATATAACTCATTTATTTATCATGTAAATACAATTGCTCGCTACTGATAGAATATTTACTACTCACTATTAAGCCAGTCAAATCCCTGTACATAGTTTCATATCGTGTTGTACTGATCATCCTACGGTCACTCGCCAGGCAACCTCTACAAACACTCATCTGTTTACAAGTCCCCATGTCTTTATGCTTAATATTACTGGTATGTTCCATTGGAATTAATGTATTTCTCTTCAAATCAATAAATTGGACTCTTATCAATATATGGGCCTAGGAAAAACGTAACAATACAATAACAAATGACATCAACACACGAATGACCAAATAACCAATGCACAATGATTTATTACACTGTCATCTGTGATCTAAATGACACTCAACTGATAGATACAGTTCGTAAGTGTTGCCAATTATAAATCCGTGTCGCTGAAAATTTTGTTTATTGGGTATAGGTCGAATAGGCTGTTAGTAAAAGATAAGATAAAAGTATATTATAAAACAGTGATAATACAATTTCTAATGTAGAAATATATTTTTTAATCGGATGAGTAGTTTTGTAGTTAAATCCTTACAAACAAACAAAAAACCAATTTTACTCTTTACAAGTGTATTGTAAACTTTATGTAAACGATGATATTATGCCTACTAACTTATGCTTATTTTTGGTGTTTACATTATGAACATAAGTATTCTTATTATATAAGTGAATATTATGTTTAATAAATATAATGTTAGCCAATATATATTGCGACGCACCAGTAAGTAAGTAGGTATGCCTATTTCTTTAAATTAATCTTACAGGGAAACTCGTGCACCTAAATTATAAATGCTGGACTGGACGCTTTTGGAGATTAAAAATTGTCTCAATATCAGCTACCTTGTCCCCAGTGGCGTCGCAAGACCTAAATTTAATGTGGGCTAGGTACATTTCGCGAGGCTTTCTGATGGTGCAAGAAAAAGGGAATATAAAATAAAAAATCACTTGAAATTAAACGAAGGTTTTGTTCATTAACCGGTCGTATACCGCCGGCTCGCATACCAGCCGGCAGATTTGTACCCGTCGTAGGCCGGTGGCTCGCATGCGAGCCACCAAATTGGCGCCAAAACGCCGCGCGCCGCCTTCGCTTTAGCTTAAGCTAACGTAAAACCAATTTGGTGGCTCGCATGCGAGCCACCGGCCTACGACGGGTACAAATCTGCCGGCTGGTATGCGAGCCGGCGGTATACGACCGGTTAAGAAACAAACCTGAATTCTTTGGTACATTAATAGAAAGTAAAAAATAAGAAAATTTAAAGAAACCGAAATATTCTACTTTTCGTTTTACTGAACTCCTTAAATGATTGGTTCGTAATGTATCTTAGATGCTATATCTGCTTCAATAGATAAAACTGCCATAGCTGAAAGTCTTTCTTGACCCATAGTATTTCTTAAATAATTTTTAATTTGTTTTAATTTTGAAAAGCTTTCAGCAGAAGCAGTAGGTACTTACAGGTATTGTTAACAAAATTCTAATGACAATGTAAACATTTGGGTAAATTTCTTTCAAATTGCTTTCTATGATATAGTAGAGCAAATGTTTCACGACTTTAGAGTTGGGTAACTCCTCATACAACTCATAAGGTTGGAAGTCACTGCTCTCACCTACTTGGAGGACTGTGTATAAATCTTGACAGTTTTTCAGTATTTGCTCATTTGGATTTTTTTTGAACTCGTTAAAGTCATAGAGAAAACTATAATTTACAAAATGTTGATTTAAAGTCTGGATTCCATGTTACTTATCATTATCACAGAATCAACAATTGTATTAAAAAATCTGTTTCATAGCGGCTTTTAGCAGACTTTATACTTTTTGGTTACAATTTTATTTTTAAAATATTTTGGCTAATCATAACTGCTTTTCTCAATAAACTGACGAGCGTCAGACAAGCATTTTTAGAATCCAGTTAGCGATATTCTTTGATCCAGTCACAAAATGTACGCAAATGTTCAAGAGTAATGCTTAAATGGACTTGTACAGATTGCCATAATTTGCTTATGGTATTGATACGCGTTAATAACTCATACCATATATGTAATGATATGATAAATTCCAAACTGAACATTTCGTTTAAAACGGCATTGCATGCGTTGCGTCCGATTGTTCCGTTTGGCGTTTTAAGTTTTCTATGCATTCCACAACATCGTCAAATTGCAATAATACTGCTTTCACCGCCTGGATTATGCTTTCCCACCTTGTGTCCGATAAAGGCAAAAGTAAGCTTTAATTTATCTTTGATTATTTACCAGCGTTTGCTGGAATTTGAAAATAGCAAAAAAAATTGAAACTTGTACCTATTTCAAATCTTTTCTAAGATGTACCATATTTATTTAATCGAAATATTTACCCTCATTATAAAACATGTTATTAATAATATATATCGTCTATTCTCGAAAATAAATAATTTATTAAACAATTAATGTATTTTGTATAGAAACTACGAAATGAGATGTAGGACATAACCATTTTATTTCACATTTGATAGCTAGACCTGATAGTTGTGCTGAGTCCGAGTGTTCTTTGTGGACGATGTCTGAAAGTTTGTAAAGTCCTCTGCGACAAAGGAACGTTAGTGCGGAGGTTGTCTTTAGAAAGAACATAAGTATTAGCCTATTGGTGATTTTGAAGCCGAAGTCCGCGTGCGCGAAACGGCTCTATATCGCTAGTTCATAATATTTTTTATAGACATAACTAAAGTTTTCGTTAAGTGTATATTTGGCCTAGAAGTTAGTAGATTTAATCTGTTCTTAAAATAAAAATAAAATCAATCAGTATTTAAGTTTAATCAAAGCTTTGAATATTTATGGTTGATTTAACTGTTTATAGATATTTTCTATATTGTTTAAATGTTTGTAAAGGTTCTGGAGACTCATTCAATTCCTAGTGTCAAATTAGTTTAAAGAGAAATAAACGAGAAGCGCTAATCAGCCAGGTTAAAAAAAGTATAAACCATTTTATTTATTATATTTTATAATAAATAAAATGGTTAAAAATTGATTGTATTTTATTACAATAAAATAAATTTGTTAACAATATATAGGCCGATTGTAACAATTTACACAATATGCACAAAAAAAACAAATTCGCAAACAGCTACAAAACAGCAGCACACACCCGCACGCACGCGCATTGCGCATACTCACACGCTCGCATACAGTCACCCTCCATTTACAACATGGTGTATGTTGTAAATGGAATGTGCACATGCATGAATAGTCGTATTATTTTATTAATATATAGGATTTAAAAAAATATCTACATAATAAACTTTTACCGAGTCTTCTTTACAGCCTTACAACTTCATTTCAAAACTCAATTCATTTATAACACTACACAATCAATACACATATTTTAACAAGTTAACATTTGCATGAACCTTTTGCGACCGGTTGTACTTTTAGTCGTACGATTTAAGCAATCAATTTTAACCTTTATATTTTTGTATTGAAAATCCAATTAAGAATTAAGAAAGGCGATAGAACTAAAGTTGTATGTAAGGTATAAATAAGGCACAGGTGAAATGTTATTAATATTTTTAATAAAGTAAAATATATTTAGAAGATACTAAATAAATAACGCAAAGTTAACTTTATAGTGTTCTGAATTTAACTAGCGAGTATGATACATATTGTTACGTGCTGGGTTCGACGGATAAGAATATAAACAATATTACCGACTAAAACACGTTTTATTCAGACACACAATTAAATTTAAAACACAACAAACACTATACCACACTTTTTCACTGTACTGCTTCAAACTCCGTAGTATTTCCGCTTCCGTTCGCTTCGATGAACACTTGACCGCTTACGATTGTAAACTGACTCGGCGGTGCGCGTGCGCCCTATTTATACGCGGGTAAAGCGCTTCTAGAGCTTTCTAGCAACGCTGTACTCGGTATGTAAACAGTACGATGATTCGAGAAAGTACCAGCATTCTCTCTAAGATTCTCGTACCGTACTATGCAGTTCCGTAAGATGTCAATAGATGGCGGCGTAAATTATTAGACGGAACTGCCGAGTCTTTCCCACAATGCCGAGAGATGTCACTGGGCGTAACAATATTACATATTTATTGTTGAGATGTTAACTTTAATAAAATAAGTACATTACAATATATGTAATATATTGTAAGATTTATTTTATACTCTACAAAATAATATAAAACTATTTTGTATTTATTGGACTTGTACCTAGGAATTAGAAACATGAGATATTTTGTGAAAGACATTCTGAGAAATTGACATTTTGTGACCTGTAGACATTTTGAGAAGTGGTCTTTCTGCGACTGAGCTGAAATGGGAAACAATGTGTTTTGTAGACTTGTATCATAAAAGTGCCACCTAGTGCCCAATATTTATAATAAAATGGTAGATCGATAACCAATGGTTACTATGTGTGATGTAAAAAATATAAGTAGGTACTCATTTATTCGCCGAACTATGAACGAAATCACAGTCTGAGCGAGATTGTCAATAGGCGACAGAACAATAGAACGGTTGAAGTATGAGCGCTCATGCTTCATTCGGCGCGCCTGCCTCACCCACAAGGCGCCTGGTCTTTCGATCTTTATTTTATGTTATGTGGTTTATTACCGTTATTAATATATTTAAGGTAATGTGCATCTAAACGGCTCTTATGGGCAAAACATTTCATGTAAACATCACACTTGTATGGCTAATCACCGGTATGTACGCGGTGATGTTTATCTAAATTGATCTTTTGAGTAAAATATTTCATACAAACATTACACTTGTAGGGCTTATCACCGGTGTGTACGCGGTAATGTTTATCTAAATTGATCTTTTAAGTAAAACATTTCATACAAACATTACACTTGTATGGCTTATCACCGGTGTGTACTAGTGATGTAACGAATATTCGTATTCGCGAATATTCGCATATTTTTTAAGGTTTAAGAATAACTTTATTTCTCATACAGAATTGTATACATAATTCACTTACTGAGAAACAATGTTTAAAACTAAGATTAATATTTTGAGCGCACATGGGCACGTAAATAAAATAAAAACAAAACTTAAAAAAATAATAACACCGATGTGGATAAACAAATAACATAGACAGTATGACACTCGATCCTAGGTAGCTAAGCAGAACAAGGATGCATGAATCGATTTTTATAGACGTAGCATTGATGGCATAGTCTGTTATCATTAACAATTTTTGTAATATTTGGATTTTATTATTATAAGACTATCCTATATTTAGTCTATTATTCTATTTATATGTTTTAAGTATATATGTGGTTTATAAACTATATTAAATATTGGTTTTATTTCTTTGCGTTTAGTTGAGGTAACTACTAATAATATAATATAATATAATAATATTCTACCACATACACACAACACCATCTAGCCCAAACTAAGCAGAGCTTGTACTATGGGTTCTAGACAATGGATGTTTAATGTTTTATTTTTAAGTTAGAGGTACATACTTAATCTATATATTGTTACGTGCTGGGTTCGACGGATAAGAATATAAACAATATTACCGACTAAAACACGTTTTATTCAAACACAATTAAATTTAAACACAACAAACACTATACTTCACTTTTCCGCAGTAACTAGCTTTAAACTCCGTAGTACTTCCGCTTCCGTTCGCTTCGATGAACACTTGATCGCTTACGATTGTAAAACTGACTCAGCGGTGCGCGTGCGCCCTATTTATACGCGGGTAAAGCGTTTCTAGAGTTTTCTAGTAACGCTATGCCCGGTATGTAAACAGTACGATGTTTCGAGAAAGTACCAGCGTTATCTTTATGATTCTCGTACCGATACCTACTACATAGTTCCGTAAGATGTCAACACATGGCGGTGTAATAAATTATTAGACAGAACTGCCGAGTCTTTCCCACAATGCCGAGAGATGTCACTGGGCGTAACAATATTCTATGCGTATTTTATATATGTGTTGTTGTACAAATATAATATATAGATATATATATTATTGGAGGTCACATCCCTTTAGCATCGCAGAGGGTATAAAACCAGCGCGCACCGAACATCGCCCTCTTTCCGCCGCCAACCATCGTAGAGACAACATCTTGTCTGTGTCTAACATTTTTCTGTGCATATTCTATTTAGCTCATTATGTGTAATTTATTAATTAAGAAATTAAAGTATTGCCTATATTTTTGTAATCGACTTTGTTATTTTAGTCAAATTAGTGTTTCGTACACAAGAATATATGTATATATATATACATATAAGTTTCGTTCCTTATTTCCTCCTTAATATTATTTGCCTGCTTATTTGCATATATTAATTGCATGAATTTTGAGTAGCTTTTTGAATCGGGGATAACACTTTTCTTCTTTTATTTCTGATGGTAATTTATTGTATATTTTAAAGCCATCAAACTCCAGATTTCGTTTTCCATAGTTAGTTCTAGGTGGGCGGGTCACTAAGTAACTAGCACGTCTTAAATTAATCTTTCGTGTTTGTTGTTTGGTTACAAACTTTAAATTCGAATGGATTTCCTTATTTCATATTTTACGTATAAGAATACATGTGTAGTAATATGTACGTTTGTTTTATATTCATTATTTTCGTATCCTCGTATATCTTTTCAGTAGGTGTCCGAATATTATAATTAAATAAAATTTTAATTAATCTATTCTGTGCCCGTTGAATTGGATCTATATTAGACTTTGCTGCAGTACCCCAGATTTCAATTAGGTAGTCGGTATGAGGCTTAACCAGAGAATTGTAAATTAGATATCGCACTTTTCGAGGGAGACAATTTGTTGTTTTTGTGTATTTCTTGACATTCGTATTCGTATTCGCATTCGCAAATTTTATGCGAATGTTTTGCGAATATGAACGTACGAAAAAATAAATAAGATGTCATTAACAAAAAGGAAAATCAATCAAAGAAATATTAATTTCTTATAATATTTATTACAAAACCGTAAACTTTTAAAGATTTGCGTGTTCGTGTTTTTTCTCCTTGTCGTAATTATGCTTTTATCAATTTAAACTAATAAGTTTCTTATGTATTCTTATTAGAATTCTAATAATTAACGTATTTGTAAATAATAATTTGTAATATAATATTATAAAATATATCAAGAAATATGAATAATTTGACTTAGAGTCAAATTATTCATATTATAATACAAAAAACGGACCCTTGACGCGCAGTTTGACATGCTGTTTTAATTATATTTTGCCTAAGGATGATATATGTGCTATACATCGTTAGAAACGTATTGTTTTCTACTTATAGAAACAATATAACTAGTAGTAAATTATAAAAACGAATAGAATAATACCGGTGATTTTGTCATGATTACACAGGTCTGCAATGGTTATCCCCTTTCAGTTTCGATGATTGATTTGGATAGATTTTGGGGCGCTAATTACGCAAAAAATATTTGAAAAATTCCATCACGTCAGAATTTTTATTTACTAATTATGCTTTAGTTTTGCCAAAATTACCTAAGCCTTCCTAGTTATTAATTAATATTTTATTTTAATCGTTTCTTATTGAACAAAAAAAACATTGAATGGTTGAAGTAGACATTAATGAATGAGTTCTCATAAATTTAGTTAAATAAATCTTTTAATTTACTAAGTGACATACCCTTCTTATCAAAAAACTGGTGGATTTTAAGTCATTTGCTAAATACCTTATTTCTTGTGTTTTTTTTAATAGAAATTAACTTAAATGGTGAGAAGACAGTAAATGAGGGTAGATTAATATTTTTTGTATAAATAGCACTGTAGGGACACATGTAAGTATGTAAGGCTGAGTGCAAGGCGAGCAAAAATGTATGTGTGCGTGAACGAATGTGTGGCCGATCAGTTACTGCGCACTGGTTGGACTGAAAGGTCCTCACGGGGGTTTCGGTGAATAAACAGTCAGTTGTGTACCAGAGAATGTTCTTTTAGTTAATCATCCCCAGAGTTACCTTACGATCAGTACCATAACTCAATTAACGCTTTACCGACAAACGCAATGAATACGAGCGTCAAAGTGGTGTCCCCGAACACGAACTAAGTGACACGTGTATTGAATATATAGTACTGCGTCATCTTGGAAGATATGTGCTGGGAGCAAACGCCGTCGGCATCGCGAACTCCCACGCCAGCCGTTAAGATGGAGAAGAGCGAAAACGGTGAGTTGGGCCAAATTACAATATCCTCTCGGATACCAGAGTTCTAGACTAACCAACCACGCTTATGGTTCGCCCAGTTTGAGGCGATTCTGGCTAATCAAAAGCGTGGCGAGGAAACAAAATATAATCTCGTGATAACAAAGCTGAATAAGGAGAGCATACAGCAGGTCGCAGACATAATTATGAAGCCACCAGAAGAGAAACCATATAGTGCATTGAAAGAAAGATTACTAGCAGTATACGAGGAGTCGGAAACGCGAAAAATACAGAAATTGCTCAGTGAAGTTGAACTGGGGGACCAAAAACCCTCTCAGCTGTTACGGAAAATGAAGAATCTAGCAAGAGAAAAGTTCCCTGAGGACACCTTACGCGTTATGTGGATTGGGCACTTACCAACATCAGTACGAGCTATCTTGACAGTAAGTGAGGTGTCCGACGTTGAGAAGTTGGCACAAATGGCAGATAAGATGATGGAAACCACAAAGAATTGTGATACGATAGCAGAGGTCGCTACGAGTTCAACGGCCAAGACATCCAGCAAAGAACTCCTGATCGCGGAGATAGCTAAATTAAGCAGAAGACTGGACGAGATGGATAGAAGCAGACTGCAGTGGCGACAACCATATACGCAGCGTTCCCGAAGTCGATCGGCAAGCAGGCAACGGGGCTATACATCGCTGAGGCCACGAAACGCGGAGGACCCAGACTGGCTGTGTTACTTCCACTTCCGCTTCGGGAATCGAGCCACCAGATGCGAGCAGCCCTGTAATTGGAAGCATGAGGGACAAAAGGCGACGCAGCGACATACGGAAAACTAGACCCGATGCAGTCAACGGCGGACAGCTGCATCGAGAGACCAGGACACCGCCTACGCATCACAGACGACAACTCGGGGATGCGATTCTTAGTGGATACCGGCGCCAACGTCTCCGTCTTACCCGTAACGAAACAACAGAAAAATGTGAGTGAACCTACAGGTTATAAATTATACGCAGCAAATGGTTCTGAAATTCATACATACGGTACAAAGACTTTAGAATTAAATCTTAGATTAAGGCGACCGTTTAAATGGAATTTCATCGTAGCTAAGGTGAATCAACCCATTTTAGGTGCAGATTTTTTACAACATCATAAGTTGTTAGTTGATTTGAATGCAGGAAAATTAATCGATAGGCAGACGAATTTATTAACGATCGGTAGCATAGTCTCGACACGGGAACCGACCCTAAACACGGTAGATAGTAGTCACCCATTGTATAAGTTGTTATCGGAATACGCTGACATTACAAAACCTATTCCGTTTAGGGACGATGACTCAGCTAGCAATAGTAACTCGGTATTGCATCATATTGAGACGACGGGCAAACCAGTACATGCTCGTGCTAGACCTCTTCCCCCTTATAGGTATCAAAAGGTGAAGGAGGAATTCAGGCGGATGCAGGAGATGGGAATATGCAGACCATCCAAGAGCGAGTGGGCTAGTCCTCTGCATGTGGTCGATAAGAAGAATGGTGACATTCGGCCGTGCGGAGACTACCGGAGGCTAAACGCAATCACCAAACCGGACAGATACCCGGTACCGCGCCTACATGACTTCACCTATATCTTAGCAGGTATGAAAGTATTCTCTAAATTAGATATTAATAAATGGTATCATTATATAAAAATTGCTGACGAGAATATCGAAAAGACGGCAATCATAAAGCCATTCGGATTGTTTGAATTTCCGCGTATGACCTTTGGTCTGCGAAACGCGAGTCAAACATTTCAACGATTTATGAATAACAAGGTTTAGGATTCCTACTTAATTTTGTTGATGACGTAATCATAGCTAGCGACTCGGTAGAGGAAAACGAGAAGCATATGCGCATGGTCTTTGATAGATTTAGAAAATTTGGGATTACAATAAATATAGCTAAATGTGATTTTTGCAAAGAAAATATCGAATATTTAGGTTACGAAGTCTCAGCTAGCGGTATTCGTCCTCTCGACTACAAGTGGGATGATAGCATTTGAGTCGTGTAAAGTCGGCCTAAAAAACACGGTTTTATTAGCCCATCCGCAAGCGAATGCACCCATATCCCTTATGACAGATGCGTCTGAAACCTGTGCGGGGGCGGATTTACAACAAAAGGTAAATGGGGTATGGCAGCCATTGGGGTACTTTTCTAAAAAGTTCACAACAGCTCAGCAAAAGTACTCGACTTACGACAGGGAGCTGTTGGCTATTTATATGGCAGTAAAACATTTTCGCTACTTGTTTGAAGGTAATCAGCTGATAATTTTTACGGACCATAAACCGCTAATATATGCGTTCGATAAATTAGAGAGCAATTGCGAAACACCCAGACGAACTAGGCAGTTATTATTCATTAGTGAATTCACAACAGACATTAGGTATATAGAAGGTGAGAACAATACAACGGCGGACGCGTTATCGCGAGTCGAAACAATACAGTGCCCGACTGTACTCGACTACGCGGAATTGGCGGTCGCACAGGAAACGGATAACGAGCTTGCAAAGCTAATTCGCGAAACGGATGCAAAGTACAAGTTAAAGAAATATTTTATGCCATATTCCAAGGTACCTATTTATTGTGAAAGTTCAGGCAGCACATGTAGACCGTACATAACTGAAAACTTTAGGAGAATTGCTTTCGATTCAGTGCACAACGCCAGCCATCCGGGTATCCGAGCAAAGCGCAAATTGATCGCTGAAAGATTTTTCTAGCCGGGACAAAACCGCGATGTGGGGACATGGTCAAAGGCGTGCCTACAATGTCAAAAGGCAAAGGTTTATAGGCATACAGTCTCCGACTTAGAACAGTATTCAGACGCCGAACGTTTTGAGCATGTGCATATTGATATTATTGGACCCCTACCAACATCGCAAGAGGGGTATAAATATTGTGTAACTATGATTGACCGGGGCACGCGATGGCCTGAAGCCATTCCTGTCAAGGACATCACAGCTGAAGTAATCGCGAAAGTGTTTTATGAGACATGGATTAGTAGATTCGGTTGTCCTGATAAACTGACAAGCGACCAGGGTCGTCAATTTGAAAGTTCACTCTTTACGGAATTAATGAAAATAATGGGCATTAAAAAAACGCGCACTACACCATACCATCCACAATGCAATGGGATTGTAGAGCGCTGGCATAGGTCTCTAAAATCAGCATTAACGGCCCGGTTAATAGATAACTCAGCTTGGTGCGACGAACTTCCCACGGTATTATTAGGGTTACGCGCGGTAAGCAGGAGCGATAATGGCGTGAGTCCGGCAGAGTATGTTTATGGGCAGACGCTTAGGTTACCAGGAGATTTTCATAACACCTCTAGTAATCGAAACGGTGATAACAATACATTTCTCGAACGATTAAGGAGCACGTCGAATAAGCTTAAACCGGTACCACGGCAACATAAAGACTCACGCACGTTATTCATTCACAACGATCTGAGTAAATGCGAATATGTTTTTATGCGTAACGACGCGGTTCGCAGGCCGTTAACACCGACGTACGATGGCCCATATCGCGTCATAGAAAGAAAAAGCAAGACATTTTTAGTGCAATTACCCAATAGAATAATTAATATTTCCATAGATAGACTCAAACCCGCGTACTTACTAAATAGCGAGAGAGAGGACGATACCGAACAATGTCAGAATAGGACCATCGTCGAAGACTCAATTATGCATAAGCCGAACGTTGATAAATTCCCTGCCACACCAGTAGATTGTAAACATAGCGATAAAGACAAAGTTACTAAGAGAAGTAGATCCGGTAGGGCGATAAGACCACCGGTGAGATTTAACATATCGTGTAAGTGTAAGGGAACCTCCTTATAGGTGAGGCTAACAAGTAGTCATAACAATTTATTCCGTGCAATTTGTGCATTAAGCATAAATCAATATGTACTTACACAATACATTGCAACACATTATGAACTAGTTATCAATAATTGTCCACTGTGCACTTTAGGCAAAGAACATTGCAAAACATTACGAAAGGTATATAATATAATATAATTATAATGTATGTTTGTCAAGTAGGAAATTCTGTATTGTGTGTGTGTTTTTCTGGCGTCTCCATGTCGGGTACTGTGGGCCCCAAGGGGTGGTTATTAATTATTGCAGAGTAGGCCGGCATGGTGACTACCCTTAATATTTTTAACGTATATTTATTTAGATAAGTAACATGTAAAGACGGACTGAAATAACAGCTCTGCACATTAGTATTAAGTATTTCGTCAGAAAATTAGAATGGGATTGATTTTATATAATATTGTGGTAGTCATTCATTTTACGTATTCATAGGTAGTCGGGTTAACATCTTAAGGTTACGTACCCAGTAATCACCATGGGTAAGACATTTAGTAAGGAAGAAGTAATAATTGCTCAGAACAATGCAGTAGAATCGCACATGACCAAATCGCACTCTTAATAAAACAGAGACTTATCTCAGTATTTTGGATTAAACAAATTTGAACTCTATTGCAATGATTTAACACTAATATAATATTAGAATTTAACATATACAATTAGAGTTCAAATTGCCTTACTTTCAAATTTCGAGTTAAGTCGCTGTTTTATTAAGAGTGCGACATGTAAGTATGTAAGGCTCAGTGCACGGCAAGCAAAAATGTATGTGTGCGTGAACGAATGTGTGGCCGATCAGTTACTGCGCACTGGTCGGACTGAAAGGTCCTCACGGGGGTTTCGGTGAATAAACAGTCAGTTGTGTACCAGAGAACGTTCTTTTAGTTAATCATCCCCAGAGTTACCTTACGATCAGTGCCATAACTCAATTAACGCTTCACCGACAAACGCAGTGAATACGAACGTTAAAGCACCATCATTGTTTTTAAAAAATCAGTACATCAGTGCATTTCGTAAAGCTTACTTGAAAAAAGTCATCGGGTAAGTGTTTAAACTCTCCGGACAATTTTTGCTACATTTGTGGCATTTAAGCTGAGAAATCAGCAGCGTAATATAACCGAATTCATAAGTCTTTTCTCTTAGCCTTTATTATTCCCAAGTTACTTGGGGTCGGCTTTTCTAGTCTAACCGGATTTGACTGGATATCAGTTTTTACACGGAGCGGCTGCCACCTGACCTCCGCACCCCGAAGGCTAACGATACCCTAAGGCTAGACCAGTGTCAGGGTATTAGAGGGTACTGACTTGCCCAATAACGACTGCCATAGATGTTCATAGCAGCCGGGACCGACGGCTTAACGTACTCTCCGAGGCACGGAGCAGGCGATAATTGTCAATCAATACGCACATAATTTCGAAAAGTCATATAACTTCCGAAAGTCAGAGGTGCGCGACGTGGGTTCGAACCCGAGACCCTCTGCATTGCAGTCTGTTGGTCTCCCCACTGAGCTATCGCTGCTCTAATATAACCGAATTCATAAGTAACGTTTATAATATCTTTTAAATATCTACATCAAATATTTCCGTCTCTGTCCGAAGCTAAACTGAAAGAAGGTATTGTCGTTGGCCCGAAGATAAGAAAATTGATGAAAGATACAGATTTCGATAAAAAATTGAGTGAAATTGAATTAGAAGCCTGGAAATCTTTTAAGGAAGTAGTGAGGCATTTTCTAGGAAACCATAATAGTCCAAATTATGAGGAAATTGTAAAGCAAATGATAGAAAATTTCGGAAAAATGGGATGTTCGATGAGCATTAAACTGCACTTCCTTAATTCGCATTTGGACTACTTTCCTGATAACTTGGCAGCTGTAAGTGAAGAGCAAGGCGAAAGATTTCACCAGGATTTGAAGGAAATGCAACGTCGCTATCAGGGAAAGTGGAATAAAATAATGATGGCAGACTATTGTTGGCTATTAACCTCTGGTATGCCGGAACGTGGATCTGCGCGAGACACAATGCTTTTTCTATTATGTCTGGTATTCTGGCATACAACAGGTTAAAGCGAGATGATCCAAGTCGGAATTTCAAGCGAAAATCTCACAATCGGAGTTTCGGTGAAAAAAAGCAAGATACCATAAAAGTATTTAATATTTTTAATTTATTTATTACTGTCCCTTGAATGTATTTTTATTCTTTTAAAGTAATGTAAATGTTACTTAATTGTAATAAAAAAAACAATCAGTAAAGTTGGCCTTTTTTTGCCATTTCATACAAAAGGATTTAAAAAAATTGAGGGTGACAGGACAAAACCGAGTAACATATACGTAATCAGCGCATCAAAATACCCCAAGATCAGCAATCAAATCCAAAAAGGGAAAATAAGAGTTAAAATTTGCAAACCTGTGTTATTTGCCTATTTTCATAAAATGCCTTTTTAGATAGAATAATAAATTTAATTGATTATTCATAATTGAGTACATTTCATACAATAAAAACCTAAAATTAACTATACATGGTGTCCCGAAACTCAACGATAACCTGGTACCAGGCGAGAGGCCAAGGTATACCAGTCATGAAAAAAATAAGAAAAAAATCCATGTCACTTAGTCAAGCGATAATAGACATTTTATTAAAAAGTTGAAAATTTGACACTGTTGGTCGCATTTTTAAGTACTGTGATCACAATTTTACAGTGATTTTTTAAATAATGTAATCTTAAATAGCAGTGATATTAATCACAACCACAAATCAAAGTAATAAACATTGTTAACTATAAATTAAATTAAGTTTTGACGAGTTATGGTTTACAAAATTATTGTCAGTTAACTTTAACACTCCATGTTGAAAAAATGTACCACACTACCCTTGGCAAGTTATTTCAAAAGATGGCCCATTTAGTCTAGATTTCAAAATGGTACAACACTTGCTACTTTTATTGCCAATGAAAGTGCTACTTCGTATTTTTTGCGAAGGGACCTCATGGAAAATTTAATGAAAATAAAACAATCAATTATAGTAACACTTTAATATCCTCCTAAAACTAAAGTAGATGCTCAAATTGTTTCCTTCTGGCACGAATACAAGCTCTGCATCGCCTCAGAAATGACCTCTCCACCAATTGTGCACATCTACTCGCATTTATTTATTCTGATGATGCATTAATTTTTTGGCGCAATTTTAATAGATTTTGTATGGGTTTTGAGTAGACTTTTTCTTTTATGCATCCCCAGTAAAAAAACTACTGGATTCAGGTCTGGGGAACGAGGGTGCCATAAAATTGATTTAAGGCGTCCGATCCATCTAAGTTTAAATAACCATCTCTTTTGAACGTCGATTCGTCAGTCCATAAAATTTTATTTAGAAAAGCCGGATCTTCACGAATTTTCGCCAACATGGTTCTGCAGAAAACAATTCTGGGTGCGTGATCACGTGGTAACAAACTCTGCACACGTTGCACATGATACGGATGTAATTCGTATCGTTTTAAAATTCGATGAGCGATACTCTTCCGTACTCCCACTGCAATTTCAATTGCACGTACTGAAGTACTCGTGTCAGTTTCAACTTCATTCAAAACTACGTCGTCGTATTCTCCTCAAGGTTTCCCACTAGAAGTACGAGCACTGGGCCATCGTCCTTCCGACTATGATCCGTGCACATTTTGGAAGACACGATAATCTGGGTACCGCTCCACATTCGGGTACTTCTCACGGTACAATCTAGCTGCGGCAGAGGCATTACAACGGCACTCACCGTAGATAAGATGCATATTTGCATATTCTTCCGGTGTGTACAAATACGGCATGTTGTTCACACACAGTTTGCACAGCACAAAGTCCAGAAAACAAAGCCAGAGTCGTCAAGTACTGATGGAGTATCAAGTCTAGGGTAACACAAGTCAAAGTCGATAGTACGAAAGTTACACGATTACGAGAGATGCGCAGTAAACGAAGAAACAATGCGTACTAAATGTTATTATGAACGACTCGTCAAACATCGGCGTCACTATCCGTCTCACTCATCCTTAAAGTCGAATGACAATCTGCCTCGCTCTGACACACAGCATAACTCCTATCTATCTCATTTTATCACTTTTGTTTGTTACAAACAATGGAGACGGCGACCTTTTTAAACAAAAGAGTATCAGGTAATATTTTTTGAAATGGAACCCTTCCCTTTGCAAAAAATACGAAATAGCACTTTCATTGGCAAGAAAAGTGGCAAGTGTTGTACCATTTTGAAACCTAGACTAAATGGGCTATCTTTTGAACTACCTTGCCATGGTAGTGTGGTACATTTATTTTCGAACATGGATTTTCAAAATTAACTGACAATAATTTTGTAAACCATAACTCGTCAAAATTTAATTTATTTTATATAGTTAACAATGTTTATTACTTTGATTTGTGGTTGCGATTATTACAACTTTTTCGAAAAATGTCATGGTTTTTTTTTATTTTTATAACTGTTATGCCTTGGCCTCTCGCCCGGTACCAGGTTATCGTTGAGTTTCGGGACACCCTGTATATCGTATGCAAACGATGACTAATGTGTGCGTGGGACTCGCGCGCTGAGTAAGCTGTCAAAATAAAGCCATAGATAAATGGCGTCAAATTCAAAAGTAAATTATTCGCATTTGCATTCGCATTCGCGAATATCAACCTCAGATATTCGCATCCGGATTCGCATTCGCGAATGCCCAAAAATTGACATTCGTTATATACCTATAGTGTACGCGGTAATGTCTATCTAAAGTGTTCTTTTGAGTAAAACATTTCATACAAACATCACACTTGTATGGCTTATAACCGGTGTGTAAACGGTAATGTTTACCTAATTGGACCTTTGTAGTAAAACATTTCATACAAACATCACACTTGTATGGTTTATCACCGTTGTGTACACGGTAATGTGTATCTAAACTGACCTTTCGAGTATAACATTTCTTACAAATATCACACTTGTATGGCTTATCACCGGTGTGTACGCGGTAATGTCTATCTAAATGGCCCTTTGTAGTAAAACATTTCATACAAACATCGCACTTGTATGGCTTTTCACCGGTGTGTACACGGTAATGTGTATCTAAACTGGTCTTTTGAGTAAAACATTTCATACAAACATTACACTTGTATGGCTTATCACCGCTGTGTATACGGTAATGTTTATCTAAATCGCATTTTCGGGTAAAACATTTCATACACATATTACATTTGTATCTTTTGTCACCAGTGTGTATACGGTAATGGTAATTTAAAAGGACCTTTCGGGTAAAACATTTCATACATACGTCACATTTGTAGGGTTTTAACACGGTCACTGAATGTTCGCGAATGTGTGCTATTAATAGAATCTTATCGTAGAATACTTTTTTGCAGCTATCACATATATAAGATTGTATATTATTAGATGAACTACTACTATCCCTAACATCACTGTCGATAATGCCTTCGACACTATCTCTGCAGTCCTCGCTGAATGGTGTTGAAATAATATCTTCAGTATCTCTTGTGTGAGTGGCAAGTGCAGGTTTCGCCGGAACACGGGCACCTTGAAATTTAAATTTAATTTAATTGTATAATAAAGTAGTAGTAGTTAATATACATAATACGTAACGGGTATTAACGCGTTTAAAGAAAGAAAGAAAATTAATAATTTTGACAAAAAAAGAAAATATTATTTACAAGGTAAAATTTAAATAATTAAATTTTGCCAAATGGGACCTAGTTCAGCATAAGCAAGACTAAGGAAGCCTTGCGCTGGTTTTCAACTAGACCCCTTTGGTTATTACACGGATGCTAATAACTTTGTCGTTGTTGTTGTGGATGTTTACCTTTTCACTGCTTTCCAAAACTACTAAAGGAGACTGTTATAAATCTATCGCAAGTGAGTTAAGATGAACCTACAACTAACTGGAACTGTAGTGATAAACACTGTAGATTACCAATGGAAGTTACAGGATTTATTGTGTGATTTAAAGGTAACGCGCAAGATACGATCTTTGATCCAGGAAAGCAAGGTCTCAGAAAACGAATACGATAAACTGTATAAGCCAAAGGCACACTAACAACGAAAATAATATACAAATATATTGTCGGTAAACCGAAAATTGTCAAGTTGAGCCAGCCGTAAGTAGCCAACATCGCTCACCGTTCGATAGACATGCACGAACGCGCCAAACACTGAGTTTACAGCTAATGTGTGTTGTAAGTACTTGTGTGTACTTACTGATGTGCTCCTCGAAGAGTAGCTGCGCTCGCAGCGACGGACGCGCGGCTTCTGACCCGACGTGCGACTCGTGAGGCGACGCCTGAGTATCAAACACTCTCACTTCAGAATTGCACTTAAGACTACAAAAGAGTTGCTAGATTTGAATTCGGATCCGTTAAGTTTAATTCGACCCACCAATACCGAGGCGTAATGTAGGCGGCCGATTGTAATTCTCACAATTATATTATTAGTAAAAACTATTCTTATAAAATTTTTGACATGTCAGACTGGCTGCAATATTGCTCAAAGAACGAGTTATCTCGCGCTATCACAGACGCTAGGACTTTATGTCTCAATCGGTAGGCAAGCGGACACAGATCGTCAATGACCACAAAAATTCTTAAGATATTGTTACGACAAAAGATCATCGGTCGTCGTTCGAGAAAATATCTCCCAAATTACTTTCATTCGCAACATAGTACTCAGTTTCACCAGCACTCAATGTTTCCTACCTAATCTGGAAATACTGTTGTTACGGTATATGAGTTGAATGTTAAGTTTCCGAATGTCTCATTTAGCTACCGAGCACTTGAAGTATATAAGGCCGTCCAGCCTGGCCATTTGCGCCAATCTGATGTGACAGCAATCCGTCACGACAGAGAGGTCAAGCCTAGGACCAGCGGCTTTACATGCTTTGTAACGCTGCTGCATATATTCTACGAATTTTTAGCGAAAAATCCCAATCTAACTGTTTATACAATCCCGAAGTCACGTGCACAGCAGTCGCACGCAAATATCTGCAATACACCGCGTCTTGAACAAAATTGAAATAACTGCGGCGACGCTTTTGAATTCAAGCGTGAGACAAAGAAATTCGATGAACTAGCAGAGTAATAAGTTAATAACCCTTAACTATTACCAATCATAGTCTCGCACCAGTTTACATAATGAGCCGCGAATGAAAAACGAAGAAGCATAATTTATACTGTACAAGATTACAACAAAAATTTTGAATGGGCTCCACCCTGGGACTAGATTAATCTATGTATGATGGACGATTGATCACTAAGAAAGAAATAATTAAAGCACTTCAAGGACCATGACTTGTGCGTGGCGCTGAGACTACTGCGAAAAATAGTAATAATTTAAATGTTAAGCATGGTGAACAGAACATGATAAACACACCGACCTCTCCCTGTTCTATTTTTTTCTCGTGCTTTAGTTCAAGTATCGATGAGCTGCTTGTCAACTCATTTAGGTGATCTTCAAAACTGAAAATAAATGAAAAACATATGAAGGAGGGAGAAAATAAAACAAATTTAAAATAACGCACTGAACCTATTATCGTCTACAGACTACTGCAGATCACAGGTTGATACAAAGTATTTCTAGGCAGAAAAACACGATAACACTGACCGACCCGGCAACAGATAGACATAAATATACAGATCGCGAGTACCCCAGTGGAGACCCGCGATCGTTAATCACGCGGAAGGTTACGTCTCTGAATCAACGCAGCAGTGTTATAAATATCACAATCAACATGACTGCAAATATGCTTACCGCCATTCTTCTATTGTGATATTATCTTCGAAATAGTTCTCAAATTTAACGTCAGCCATTTCAAGTTTGATTGATGGTGAATTATTATTTTCTTTTATAATTTCCTGAAAATAATTACATATTAACACAATCTAAACTCTTGAACATATCACAATGCTCACACGCAACAACTTGTTAAACTCATACCTGTTCAGTTTTAATGCCCGGGATTTTGTAGTGTTTGATACTTGTTTGAGTCAAGTGCGAGCTCTTGTTCTCGACGCATGCGAACTGACAACAAACATCAAATGAATATCATAATACTGGATATGGATTATCCAGTTTAATGACAGCTTCAATGTTCCAACGAACTACTTACTCTTGCCATAAATATTGTTACAAGGAAAAAACATTGTTTTTCTATTGCATAAAACATGAGTCTTGCTGAAAGGGCCATTCAGGTTCCATGTGTTCCATCATGTTCCGTAGAACATGGTGTTGTTAAGAGGTTTACTGCTATACAATATACATGAACCTAACTGAATTGTTCCCATAATAATGGTACTCACCGGTACACTCTCTGTCACATATTGATACAGGATGTAATGTGATTTTATCATTTTTTTTCTCAATATAACATATTTCTCTAACAAAGCTGCACATTCATAGCACAGCCACTGTGGTAACCCATCTGACGGTGAGATCTGAAAGATAAACAATTATATTATAATCAAATCCAGTATTTAAATATAATGGGAGAATGTTACTATTGTTATATTTTTATTGAATTTAAGTGTTTACTGATGATATAGTTAAACGTTTCAATTAATCTCTATAACTTAACGAGGTCCATCTATTAGAAGTGCCCATGCCTCCAATAGTTGTTCATCTTGACAATTTCCTTCATAATGGAAATCAAATTAATAATTGCTTTATTTTGTATACAATTCCTCAAGAGCTTACTCTATGTCATACTACTCCACTACTTCTTCCTTTCTTTCTTTTAAAAACGAAAATATATTATATATTTACAGGTTTGGACTTTATATGAACATAGATCGTGACCGTTCACGATCTATGTTCATATAAAGTCCAAACCTGTAAGTAGTAGTCCAAACCTGTAAGTAGTAGTAACCTGTAGTAACATGTCGCTTAATGTTATGAAACAAAGTTGTTGTTTGTCTGCATATTGCTACTAAACTATGCAATGGATTATGATACTGTTTTCACTATCATTATTATTCTTCTTATAGGAATATATGTACAATCCATCCTTATTAATTTTGTTAATACTACAGACCAGCTAATGCTTTATAATCAAGTTGAACAGTATATATATTTAGGCATTTACACAGCTGACATTATAAGATATATCAAAATAATATATTGGAGAATTGTTGATATTATGAAAGCCCATAAAAATACTCATTTATATAAACAAAATCATAATGTAATTTGGTGATTGTATTAAAAAAAAAAATTGATACTAATATTTTCTACCACATACATACAACACCATCTAGCCCAAACTAAGCAGAGCTTGTACTATGGGTTCTAGACAATGGATAAACATACATAGATACCTACTTTTATTTGTAAATATATACATATTATACATAGAAACACTCAGACCAAGACAAACATCCATGTTCATGCACACAAATGATTGACTTGTGCGGGAATCGAACCCGCGACCTCAGGCGTGGCAGTCAGTTACACTAACCACTACGCCATCGAGGTCGTCAATGAATGTGTTATTTTTAATTATGTGCTTACAACTTAGTATCTGAGCATGATAGTGAGACCTTTCCCAAAAGGATTGAGCATAGGGTCAGTCCCCTTGCCTGAACTTAGCAAAGATATAAATAAATGAACAAAAGGAGTGCCTCCTTTCGGAATCTGTACTATATTCAACACCAAGTTGAGGTCTCTTGTGAGGTAGATAACTTTTGTCACATGGGAGTCTCACACAAAGTGATCTTGTAACAAATATATATTTTAAGAGTAATATAAATAAAATCTGATTAACAGCCAAACTTGACAGCAAATATAGTACAATAGTAGTACCAATTATGCCTTCATGCATAATTTTTTTTAACATTCTGATCCTGTAACAGCTGGCTATTATTATCTAGGTAAGTCATTCCAATAGTATATTGAAAAAGCTGGTTCAAGTAATAGAGCTTATGTAAGAAAGATCAAAAGAAAAAGAAGAAAAAAGTAATATTCTATACCTATCACCAGAGATCAGATATTCGAGTGCATATTTACCTAAAGTTCAGGTGTATTGGCTATTATGGTAAGCGCTTTTTATCAACAAATACTACTATCTTTCATTTCTTTTCTATGTATTATTTGTATGTACATAATAAATAAATATTTTGTAAGATATCCTTAACAAATAAATAAATGGTACCGAGTTCAAAAAACATTTTTACGCTTCCGGTTCGTGGTACAACTGTGATGTTCAACTGGTTGTACCATGGGGAAGCAAAGTTACCCATGGTTCAACTGTAGTGACATATATTTTTTGCTATTTATGATTAAGACCAGTAGTACAACGGTGGCATTATGTCCAACTACCTAGTTGTACCAAATAAACAAAAAAGAAAATAAGTAGGTAAGAAAAATGGTGTAAAACAAATGAATGTGTCTACAAAACAAATAAACGTCTACAAAGCAAATGACATCAGAAAGCGATCAGCCATTGATATTGCTTACAAAAAACAAGGTCATGCGATTTTTGATCTTATTGACATTAATCAGAATTTATCATTTTATTAACTTATGAATGTCAGAAAGCCAGAAAATACCAAAAAAACGTCTGTCACGAATTGTCAATAAGATCGAAAATAGCTTACACCTGTTTTTAGTAAGCACTATCGATGGCTGATCACTTTTTCGGACGTATATTCATACCGACTAGCTAAGCAATCCCGGAACCCCGGGCTTTTATTTTAATAAAAATATTGTGTAGCCATTTCCGAAATACGTTAGCCTAAAATTGACTTTAGGTAAATATTTATTTATTTATTTATTTTAATACCACATACAGCCATCATTACAGGTAATACTTAACCTAATGCAATGGATGCAGAATTTACTTAATATGTACAAATTATATTTACTTAATAATAATATATACCCCCTAATACTATTTATTTCCTATTATTATAACACAAAAATGAATAAGTAGCCTGTGTGAACACACTCAGTGAACACGTAAATATGTCTACACATTTGGACACAGCACAGAGTACACGCAGCGCACGCGTCAGCGGCGCGAGCTGAAGTAGGTTAGTGCGTGCACGAGGCACTAGCAGTAGTGGCGGCTGCCTTCGCCAGTCTATGTATTCGTCCGGAACACAGAGTTGAACCGTCTGTAGGACAACCTGGTTATATACCTTTCCCCTAAGTACCTTTAACACATACGTAGCTAAAGCCACTTCTCTTCTCACTTCAAGTCCATTGTAACCCACCATACCCAATACAAATAGAGTAGGGTATAGTAGTGGATAGCCTGGGTATACCCCATATAGCTTCAAGTAGAGAAACCTTATAAAATTGTTCTGGATATGCTCCAACATTAATTTATATTTTGCTTCATGTGGTGACCAGATTGCGGCATCACCTTACAAATGACTCCTCACGAGAGCCCCAAACAGTGCTTTTAGTGCTCTAATATTTGTAAAATGATTCGCTTGATGCAATACAAATCCTAGATTACGGTATGCCTTTTTACAAACATTGGTAATGTGTTTTTGAAAGCTGAGATCGGCAGCAAACTAAACTCCCAAATCCCTAGCTTCAGTGACGCGCTGTAACGGGACTCCCTCCATTTGATACTGGTGTTGATGTGGGTTACGCGCGCGGCTGAATGTAAGCACGGAGCACTTGGCTACATTAAAATACATCTTATTTTCGAGGCTCCATTTTACAACCCTGTTTATATCCCGCTGCAGTATGTCATGATCGTCATTCCGCTTCACTTGACGGATCAGTTTCAAGTCATCAGCAAATAACAAGGCCGTTGACCCGCTAACGACGTCCGGTAAGTCATTTACCATTAAAACAAAAAGAAGGGGGCCCAGATTACTACCTTAGCTCACTCCAGACCACGTGAAGTACGGTTCGGAAAGGCATCCACCACAGTCTACGTACTGACATCTATCCCAATATGCATCCGAATATCCGATCTGAGCGTATCACAAATCATAAAGTTCAAAAAATTTTTGTAAATAAATGAGTGCTATACATTTACAATAGCTCGCTACTGATAGAATATTTACTACTCACCATTAAGCCAGTCAAATTCCTGTACATAGTTTCATATCGTGTTGTACTGATCATCCTACGGTCACTCGCCAGGCAACCTCTACAAACACTCATTTGTTTACAATTCACCATGTCTTTAAGCATAATATTACTGGTATGTTCCATTGGAATTAATGTATTTCTTTTCAAATCAATGAATTGGCCTCTTATCAATATATGGCCCTAGGAAAAACGTAACAATACAATAACAAATGAGATCAACACACCAATTACCAAATAACAAATTCACAATGACTTATTACACTGTCAGATGTCATCTGAGTGACACTCAACTGAGAGATACAGTTCGTAAGTGTTGCCAATTATAGATCCGTGTCGCTGAAAATTTTGTTTATTGGGTTTAGGTCGAATAGGCTGTTAGTAAAAGAAGTATATTATAAATTATAATACAGTGATAATACAAAAAAGTTGTAAAAATATTGAAACATATGAAAATGACATAAATGACTCTATAAATCTAATAGTAAAATGGCTAGATAACAATAACTTACAAATTAACTTAACTAAAACTAAAATAATGCACTTTAGCCAACGGATTAACAGTAAGAGTAACCTAAATATATTCTATGATGGTCAAACTATAGACGAGGTAGAAACAACAACATTTTTAGGGCTCCGCATAGACAAAAAACTAAATTGGAAATCTCATAATGAACTTTTGTGCAAGAAAATAAGTAAATCTGCTTATGCCTTACACACATTGTCATCTATATATACAGGTGTGGAGGCATTAAGGGGATACCGCGAAAATTATCGTTTAGAATAGCTCCACCCATATCCGCCCCAATGACACTCATTGTGTATCAATCCTTAAAGAGCGGTCATAAGGTCTAAAATTGCGATGCGCCCGCAATGATCGAGAGCGCTCAGAAATTGTTAAAAAATCTTAAAATATTATTTAAAAACGATTGGTTTTAGTTATGGAAATAATGAGCTAGCAAAGCACTAATATTGATGTTACGAATATATTTGAGTAATTTCTAAGCATACCGATAGTGTAACTTCCTTGTAATTTCAAAAATAGTAATTTTTCAGAGGTGTTTTCGAAAATAATTATGATCGAGCCAAAATCACAATATCGTGTTTTTGAGCTAGGAAATTCTAGTTAAAGACATCAATTTACCTATATCAAAATTCTAGATTAATTGGTCTTCTCATAGTCCTATACTATTCGATGAAAGTTAGTGCCTTTTTTCAGTGTGTCCTCTTAACGGCCTATTATGGTTTAGTGGCATCCCATATACGCTATGGCGTCATATTTTGGGGCAACTCAACAGAAAAAGACACGGCGTTCAAGGCTCAAAAGAGATGCGTAAGATCAATGTCTAAAATGAAACCTACTGACAGTTGCGTGCCGGTATTTAAAAATACAAATTACTAACCTTGCCATGTTTATACATTCTGGAGATAGCGATATTTGTGAATTCTAATCCGGATCCTATCAAACGGTTAGATGACGTAGTCCCGCGTAATAGACGAGATAACAGCAGGATATGTCTTCATAGTGCGGGAACAACATTTATGCGCAAAGGTGTCTTTTGTATGGCACCATTCATATTTAATAAATGCCCTAAGAGTTGGAGAGACCTGCTCCCATTGCTTTTTAAGAAGACGCTGCGTAAATTCATACTTAATAAAGTACTACTACAGTGTTGTAGATTTTTTGTATGAGAGGGATTTTCCTCTTCCTATTATTAATGTAGATAAGATTAAGTAGACCTAATTTTGTTTTATTTTCAGTATTTTAATTTATTTTTTAAATAGAATGTGTATGTCACTAATGTTTTTGCATGCCGTTTGGTAAAATATGGCTGAACACCATAACATGTTTATCACCTTTTTTGTACCCATATTTGCAAAATAAATTATCTTTTATCTTTTTTGTCTTTACAGTTTCTAATGGAGAAGTATTTTTTTAAATCGGATGAGTAGTTTTGTAGTGAAATCCTTACAAACAAACAAAAAACCAATTTTACTCTTTACAATATTAGAATAGATTAATCTATAATACGTAGTAGGATGGCATGATAGCGCACACACTTACACTTTGTGACAATGTACAGGCAGTCCGTGACTATATGCCGTTGTGCATTTAGGTTTAATATATCATTTTTATTTTTAATCATAATAGCAATATACTTAATAACATCAAACCACGAGGTACCTCTTAATTGACTATAAATTATTCAGATCTTTGAATAGTCTATGCAATAAGCAACTAGTTTAAGTAGTTGTAGACTGAATAATAACTCTTCCGCATTAGCTGTATTTTAACGGCGCGTTTAAATTTAAGTAATGGTAAATTAATTATGTATATTAATAGGTCGTTTATTAAAAAAACGTATACCGAGTCGCGCAAATGTATTGTAAGCTTTATGTAAACGATGATATTATGCCTACTAACTTATGCTTATTTTTGGTGTTTACGTTATGAACATAAGTATTCTTATTATATAAGTGAATATTATGTTTAATAAATATAATGTTAGCCAATATATATTGCGACGCACCAGTAAGTAAGTAAGTATGCCTATTTTATTTAAATTTATTTTTCAGGGAATCTCGTGCGCCTCAATTATAAATGCTGGACTGGACGTTTTTGGAGATTAAAAATTGTCTCAATATCAGCTACCTTGTCACCAGTGGCGTCGCAAGACCTAAATTTAATGTGGGCTAGGTACATTTCGCGACGCTTTCAAATCGTCGAGGCTTAAAATTTAAAGAAACCGAATTATTCTACTTTTCGTTTTACTGAACTCCTTAAATGATTGGTTCGTAATGTATCTTAGATGCTATATCTGCTTCAATAGATAAAACTGCCATAGCTGAAAGTCTTTCTTGAACCATAGTATTTCTTAAATAATTTTTAATTTGTTTTAATTTTGAAAAGCTTTCAGCAGAAGCAGTAGGTACTTACAGGTATTGTTAACAAAATTCTAATGACAATGCAAACATTTGGGTAAATTTCTTTCAAATCCCTCCCTATGATATATTAGAGCAGATGTTTCACGTCTTTAGAGTTGGGTAACTCCTCATACAACTCATAAGGTTGGAAGTCACTGCTCTCACCTACTTGCAGGACTGTGTATAAATCTTGACAGTTTTTCAGTATTTGCTCATTTGGTTTTTTTTTTAACTTGTTTAAGTTATAGAGAAAACTATAATTTACAAAATGTTGATTTAAAGTCTCGATTCCATGTTACTTATCATTATCACAGAATCAACAATTGTATTAAAAAAATCTATTTCATAGCGGCTTTTAGCAGACTTTATACTTTTTGGCTACAATTTTATTTTTAAAATCTTTTGGCTAATCATAACTGCTTTTCTCAATAAACTGACGAGCGTCAGACAACCATTTTTCGAATCCAGTTAGCGATATTCTTTGATCCAGTCACAAAATGTATGCAAATGTTCAAGAGTAATGCTTAAATGGATTTGTACAGATTGCCATAATTTGCTTATGGTATTGACACGCGTTAATAACTCATACCATATATGTAACAATATGATAAATTCCAAACTGAACATTTCGTTTAAAACGGCATTGCAATCTCTGAGTGCGTTAACAATATGTATATAGGCCGATTGTAACAATTTACACAATATACACAAAAAAAACAAATTCGCAAACAGCTACAAATCAGCACACACCCGCACGCACGCGCATTGCGTGTACTCACACACTCGCATACAGTCACCCTCCATTTACAACATGGTGTATGTTGTAAATGGAGTGTGCACATGCATGAATAGTCGTATTATTTTATTAATATATAGGATTTAAAACATATCTACATAATAAACTTTTACCGAGTCTTCTTTACAGCCTTACAACTTCATTTCAAAACTCAATTCATTTATGACACCACACAATCAATACACATATTTTAACAAGTTAACATTTGCATGAACCTTTTGCGACCGGTTGTACTTTTAGTCGTACGATTTAAGCAATCAATTTTAACCTTTGTATTTTTGTATTGAAAATCCAATTAAGAATTAAGAAAGGCGATAGAACTAAAGTTGTATGTAAGGTATAAATAAGGCACAGGTGAAATGTTATTAATATTTTTAATAAAGTAAAATATTTTAGAAGATACTAAATAAATAACGCACAGTTAACTTTATAGTGTTCTGAATTTAACTAGCGAGTATGATACATATTACATATTTATTGTTGAGATGTTAACTTTAATAAAATAAGTACATTACAATATATGTAATATATTGTAAGATTTATTTTATACTCTACAAAATAATATAAAACTATATTGTATTTATTGGACTTGTACCTAGGAATTAGAAACATGAGATATTTTGTGAAAGACATTCTGAGAAATTGACATTTTGTGACCTGTAGACATTTTGAGAAGTGGTCATTCTGCGACTGAGCTGAAATGGGAAACAATGTGTTTTGTAGACTTGTATCATAAAAGTGCCACCTAGTGCCCAATATTTATAATAAAATGGTAGATCGATAACCAATGGTTACTATGTGTGATGTAAAAGATATAGGTAGGTACTCATTTATTCGCCAAACTATGAACGAAATCACAGTCTGAGCGACATTGTCAACAGACGACAGAACAATAGAACGGTTGAAGTATGAGCGTTGCTCATGCTTCGTTCGGCGCGCCTGCCTCACCCACAAGGCGCCTGGCCTTTCGATCTTTATTCTATGTTATGTGGTTTATTACCGTAATTAATATATTTAAGGTAATGTGTATCTAAACGGCTCTTATGGGCAAAACATTTCATGTAAACATCACACTTGTATGGCTAATCACCGATGTGTACGCGGTAATGTTTATCTAAATTGATCTTTTGAGTAAAACATTTCATACAAACATTACACTTGTATGGCTTATTACCGGTGTGTACTAGTGATGTAACGAATATTCGTATTCGCGAATATTCGCATATTTCTTGACATTCGTATTCGCATTCGCATTCGCAATATTATACGAATATTTTGCGAATATGAACGTCCGAAAAAATAAATAAGATGTCATTAACAAAAAGGAAAATCAATCAAAGAAATATTAAGTTCTTATAATATTTATTACAAAACCGTAAACTTTTAAAGCTTTTGCGTGTTCGTGTTTCTTCTCCTTGTCGTAATTATGCTTTTATCAATTTAAACTAATAAGTTTCTTATGTGTTCTTATCAGAATTCTAATAATATTAACGTATTTGTAAATAATAATTTGTAATATAATATTATAAAATATATCAAGAAATATGAATAATTTGACTTAGAGTCAAATTATTCATATTATAATACAAAAAACGGACCCTTGACGCGAAGTTTGACACGCTGTTTTCATTATATTTTGCCTAAGGATGATATATGTGCTATACATCGTTAGAAACGTATTGTTTTCTACTTATAGAAACTAATAGTAAATTGTGTTATTTCTAGATATATAAAACGAAAAGAATAATACCGGTGATTTTATCCTGACTATTTGCCTATTTTCATAAAATGCCTTTTTAGATAGAATAATAAGTTTAATTGATTATCATAATTGAGTACATTTCATACAATAAAAACCTAAAATTAACTATACATGGTGTCCCGAAACTCAACGATAACCTGGTACCGGGCGAGAGGCCAAGGTATACCAATCATGAAAAAAATTAAGAAAAAAATCCGTCACTTAGCCAAGCGATAATAGACATTTTTCTAAAAAGTTGAAATTTTGACACTGTTGGTCGCATTTTTAAGTACTGTGATCACAATTTTCACAATTTTATAGTGATTTTTTTAATAATGTAATCTTAAATAGCAGTGATATTAATCACAACCACAAATCAAAGTAATAAAAATTGTTAACTAAGTAAAATAAATTAAGTTTTGACGAGTTATGGTTTACAAAATTATTGTCAGTTAACTTTGACACTCCATGTTGAAAATATGTACCACACTACCATTGGCAAGTTATTTCAAAAGATGGCCCATTTAGTCTAGATTTCAAAATGGTACAACACTTGCTACTTTTATTGCCAATGAAAGTGCTACTTTGTATTTTTTGCGAAGGGACCTCATGGAAAATTTAATCAAAAAAAAAAACAATAAATTATAGTAAGTAACACTTTAATATCCTCCTAAAACTAAAGTAGATGCTCAAATTGTTTCCCTCTGGCACGAATACAAGCTCTGCATCGCCTCAGAAATGACCTCTCCACCAGTTGTGCACATCTACTAGCGTTTATTTATTCTGATGATGCATTAATTTTTTGGCGCTATTCTCATAGATTTTGTATGGGTTTTGAGTAGACTTTTTCTTTTATGCATCCCCAGTAAAAAAAAACTACTGGATTCAGGTCTAGGAAACGAGGGGGCCATAAAATTGATTCAAGGCGTCCGATCCATCTGTCGGGAAGAATTCGTATAAATATTCTCGTACAGGCCGGGCATAATGAGCTGGGCAACCATCTTGTTGATACCTCATTTCTCTGTAGATGTTGAGTGGTACATCTCCAAACAATGTCGGCAAATCATTTTGGAGAAAATGCAAGTAGGTGGCGCCATTTAAATGTTCAGTCAGCTCAAATGGTCCAATTATTTGACCATTTAAAATTCCTGTCCACATGTTGACTTTAAATTGGTACTGGGATCGGTCCTCACGCATCAAACGCGGGTTATCCATGTGTCAACCATGTAGGTTGTGTAAGTTTAAATAACCATCTCTTTTGAACGTCGATTCGTCAGTCCATAAAATTTTATTTAGAAAAGCCGGATCTTCACGAAGTTTCGCCAACATGGTTCTGCAGAAAACAATTATGGGTGCGTGATCACGTGGTAACAAACTCTGCACACGTTGCACATGATACGGATGTAATTAGTATCGTTTTAAAATTCAATGAGCGATACTCTTCGGTACTCCCATTGCAATTTCAATTGCACGTACTGAAGTACTCGTGTCATTTTCAACTTCATTCAAAACTACGTCGTCGTATTCTCCTCAAGGTTTCCCACTAGACTTACGAGCACTGGGCCATCGTCCTTCCGAGTATGATGCGTGCACATTTTGGAAGACACGATAATCTGGGTACCGACCCACATTCAGGTACTTCTCACGGTACCCTATTTTAAGCTACACAATATAATGACGCTTCCTTGTATTTATGTTTTTGAAGTGGCTGTGTTTGTAAAGCAAAACCTATCGCGTTTTGTGCGCCTTGCTGATATATTTCCGAGAAATAGGCGTGAAAACAGTAAATTGGGTCAGGTACAATGTCAAACTGCTTTAATGCGCAAGAGCGTTTACTGCATGACCCCAGTTATTTACAATAAATTACCTAATACTCGGAAGACTTTGAACACAGCACTCTTTAAGAGTTAATTACGGATATTTTTATTGGATAAAGCATACTACAGTGTAACTGAGTTCATAGCAGAGAAGGATATTTCCTAATTGTTAACATTATGTCTATTTAATGATAATTGAAATAAAAATAGGATTTTTATTTTTTGAAATAATAATGACATTTGTGATAAAAATGAAATACTTGTGACAATAATGATATATTTATGATAATGACATAATTGTAATAATAATGATTTTTGAAATAGTAATGACATATATATTTTTAAATGTAGTTACATGGTTTATAATACAATAATAATTTGAATTTTACATTTTATTACATATACATTTTGATTTGTATACATTGAATTAAATTGATAAATAAAAATTTCATAAGTAATGGTAATTTATGTATTAAAATGGTATTTTTTTTTAAATGTATTAAAATAAGTACAAATAATGTTAAATATTTGCATGCCGAATGGTAAAATATGGCTGAGCTATAAGATTTAATTATAAGAACTATGTATTGTGAACCCATATTTGCAAAATAAAATTCTATTCTATTCTCCAATCTAGCTACGGCAGAGGCATTACAACGGCACTCACCGTAGATAAGATGCATATTTGCACATTCTTCCGGTGTGTACAAATACGGCATGTTGTTCACACACAGTTTGCACAGCACAAAGTCCAGAAAACAAAGCCAGAGTCATCAAGTACGGATGGAGTATCAAGTCTAGGATAACACAAGTCAAAGTCGATAGTACGAAAGTTACACGATTACGAGAGATGCGCAGTAAACGAAGAAACAATGCGTACTAAATGTTTTTATTTTAATTTTATTATGAACGACTCATCAAACATCGGCGTCACTATCCGTCTCACTCATCCCAAAAGTGGAATGACAATCTGCTTCGCTCTGACACACAGCATAACTACTATCTATCTCATTTTATCACTTTTGTTTGTTACAAACAATGGAGACGGCGACCTTTTTAAACAAAAGAGTATCAGGTAATTTTTTTTGAAATGGAACCTTTCCCTTCGCAAAAAATATAAAGTAGCACTTTCATTAGGAAGAAAAGTGGCAAGTGTTGTACCATTTTGAAACCTAGACTAAATGGGCCATCTTTTGAAATAACTTGTCATGGGTAGTGTGGTACATTTATTTTCGAACATGGATTTTCAAAATTAACTGACAATAATTTTGTAAACCATAACTCGTCAAAATTTAATATATTTTATTTAGTTAACAATGTTTGTTACTTTGATTTGTGGTTGCGATTAATAGCAGTAATTTAAGACTACATTATTAAAAAAATCACTGTAAATTTGTGAAAATTGTGATCACAGTACTTAAAAATGCGACCAAAAGTGGCAAACTTTTACAACTTTTTCGAAAAATGTCTATTATCGCTTGACTAAGTGACATGGCTTTTTTAATTTTTATAACTGTTATGCCTTGGCCTCTCGCCCGGTACCAGGTTATCGTTGAGTTTCAGGACATATTGTATATCGTAGGCGCCGGATCGGCTCGACAATGCTCGGAGTGAGATGCAAACGATGACAAATGTGTGCGTGTGACTCGCGCGCTAAATAAACTGTCAAAATAAAGGAATAGATAAATGGCGCCAAATTCAAAAGTGAATTATTCGCATTTGCATTCGCATTCGCGAATATCAACCTCAAACATTCGCATTCGCATTCGCGTTCGCGAATGCCCAAAAATTGACATTCGTTATATAACTAGTGTGTACGCGGTAATGTCTATCTAAAGCGTTCTTTCGAGTAAAACATTTCATACAAACATCACACTTGTATGGCTTATCACCGGTGTGTATACGGTAATGTGTACCTAAATGGCCCTTTGCAGTAAAACATTTCATACAAATATCACACTTGTATGGCTTATCACCGGTGTGTACACGATAATGTGTATCTAATTGGCCCTTTGTAGTAAAACATTTCATACAAACATCACACTTGTATGGCTTATCACCGGTGTGTACACGGTAATGTGTATCTAAATGGCCCTTTGTAGTAAAACATTTCATACAAATATCACACTTGTATGGCTTATCACCGGTGTGTACACGGTAATGTCTATCTAATTGACCCTTTGCAGTAAAACATTTCATACAAATATCACACTTGTATGGCTTATTACCAGTGTGTACACGGTAATGTTTATCTAAATGGTCCTTTGTAGTACAACATTTCATACAAACATTACACTTGTATGGCCTATAACCGATGTGTACGCGGTAATGTCTATCTAAACTGACCTTTTGAATGAAACATTTCTTACAAATATCACACTTGTATGGCTTATCACCGGTGTGTACACGGTAATGTCTATCTAAATGGCCCTTTGCAGTAAAACATTTCATACAAATATCACACTTGTATGGCTTATCACCCGTGTGTACGCGGTAATGTGTATCTAGATGGCTCTTTTGAGTAAAACATTTCATACAAACATTACACTTGTATGGCTTATTACCGCTGTGTATACGGTAATGTTTATCTAAATCGCTTTTTCGGGTAAAACATTTCATACACATATTACATTTGTATCTTTCGTCACCAGTGTGTATACAGTAATGGTAATTTAAATGGTTCTTTCGGGTGAAATATTTCATACATATGTCACATTTGTAGGGCTTTAACCCGATCACTGAATGTTCGCGAATGTGTGCTATTAATAGAATCTTATCGTTGAATACCTTTTTGCAGCTATCGCATATATAAAGTTGTATATTATTACATGAACTACTACTGTCCCTAACATCACTGTCGATAATGCCTTCGACACTATCTCTGCAGTCCTCGCTGAATGGTGTTGAAATAATATCTTCAGCATCTCTTGTGTGAGTGGCAAGTGCAGGTTTCTCCGGAACACGGGCACCTTGAAATTTAAATTAAATTTAATTGTATAATAAAGTACTAGTAGTTAATATACATAATACGTAACAGGTATTAACGCGTTTAAAGAAAGAAAGAAAATTAATAAATTTGACAAAAAAAAGAAAATAATAATTACAAGGTAAAATTAAAATAATAAAATTTTGCTAAATGGGACCTAGTTCAGCATAAGCAAGACTAAGGAAGCCTTGCGCTGGTTTTCAACTAGACCCCTTTGGTTATTACACGGATGCTAATAACGTTGTCGTTGTTGTTGTGGATGTTTACCTTTTCACTGCTTTCCAAAACTACTAAAGGAGACTGTTATAAATCTATCGCAAGTGAGTTAAGATGAACCTACAACTAACTGGAACTGTAGTGATAAACACTGTAGATTACCAACGGAAGTTACAGGATGTATTGTGTGATTTAAAGGTAACGCGCAAGATACGATCTTTGATCCAGGAAAGCAAGGTCTCAGAAAACGAATACGATAAACTGTATAAGCCAAAGGCACACTAACAACGAAAATAATATACTTAAATATATTGTCGGTAAACCGAAAATTGTCAAGTTGAGCCAGCCGTAAGTAGCCAACATCGCTTACCGTTCGATAGACATGCACGAACGCGCCAAACACTGAGTTTACAGCTAATGTGTGTTGTAAGTACTTGTGTGTACTTACTGATGTGCTCCTCGAAGAGTAGCCGCGCTCGCAGCGACGGACGCGCGGCTTCTGACCCGACGTGCGACTCGTGAGGCGACGCCTGAGTATCAAACACTCTTACTTCAGAATTGCACTTAAGACTACAAAAGAGTTGCTAGATTTGAATTCGGATCCGTTAAGTTTAATTAGACCCACCAATACTGAGGCGTAATGTAGGCGGCCGATTGTAATTCTCACAATTATATTATTAGTAAAAACTATTCTTATAATATTTTTGACATGTCAGACTGGCTGCAATATGGCTGAAAGAACGAGTAATCTCGCGCTATCACAGACGCTAGGACTTTATGTCTCGATCGGTAGGCAAGCGGACACAGATCGTCAATGACCACAAAAATTCTTAAGATATTGTTACGACAAAAGATCATCGGTCGTCGTTCGAGAAAATATCTCCCAAATTACTCTCATTCGCAACCAGGGGCGTGCACAAAGATTTCTGGTAGGGTATGCACGCCCTACCCGAAACCTCTGCGAGGGCACTACATTTCATTTATAAATGTTTTTGTGTGTATATGTATATATCTGTGTACAATAAATTAACAAAATATCTTATCAAAATCAATTCAGCGACTTTTCAACATGGCACCATTGATGATTGTGTGTGTGGCTACCATGAATATCCAAATAAGTGACTGATAGTGACTCACTAGTGAGAACAAGTCACCTAAATGATATCCATTGTGGCCTTGTAGGTATTACAAGGCCGTGAGATGTTAAGAGTGTTTTTTGCGCAAATGAATACAAATAAATGAACGAAATTACTAACATACTTGACTGTAGGTATTTTTTACTTTTTATAAATCAAATCAACGCGCTTATCTTTTTTTAAATAATTCTGTAAAACGTCGTCATAAAAATTACAAGATCGTTTTAAAATCAAATAAACTGTGTATTCAAACTAGACTCTATTCTACCTTTTCCAAACATTTGGAACTTTAAACAAGAATCTATATGTTTTTCCGACGAATTGTGTTTAGAAGCAGCTTTGTGAAAATTATTTAAATCCGAATATCCATTATAGGTCCTAACATTATTTTTATCTTGTTTTGAAAATAATATACTCGGAAAACAAAATAGTTTACTTGTGGTGTACACAGCCCGCTAGCCAGCTATAAATATCATAATACTTTTTATTAAAAGAACGTGTCGTGTTACCTTTCTGTTGTATTAGATCTAAATCGTGAATACAGCGTCCCAGAGAAATTATTTTATTTTTGTCATCAAAAGACAACGTCGAGAAAACACCAGTTTTAATTTATTTAAACACACATCACCAACACAGATCTCACAGGTATAATTTTCCATAATTTACAGTTATTCCGGTAATTTCACTAATTATTTAGTTATCAATTACAAAGCGCTCAAAATCCCCTCGACAGCTCTGTGAAATAATTAATAATGGCGTACAATGCTATATTGCTAAAATAATAGGTCTATAATAAACAACAATTATGACGTCTTTGACAAATGTTTAAACTAGTTGGATTATCGTGGAAGCAGAGCTTATAGTCGGCGAGCAACACGTGCATTTTACACACACACAAGCAAAATATTTGTCTTAAAGACAGCGTAATCGATTGACGTTTAAATGTGTAGCGAATAAGCACAATTAGTTCTGCTTCCAGACACCTCAGTGGTGTGGCGCGTCGATCGATAGCAACACTCATTAATCTCTATTTGTTTAGTAGTTCGCTCAAGGACCAAAAGATGGCAGTGGCACAAGCTCTTATTGTTATTCAGCTTGTAGTATTTCATAAATAGATTTCGATTATATACATAGATTTACATAGGCCAGCGGACTAGGGTATGCAGTGCTTATTTGCTTGTATGAAGCGCACGCGCCTGTTCGCAACATAGTACTCAGTTTCACCAGCACTCAATGTTTCTTACCTAATCTGGAAATACTATTGTTACGGTATGAGTTGTAAGTTAAGTTTCCGAATGTCTCATTAAGCTACCGAGCACTTGAAGTATATAAGGCCGTCCAGACTGGCCATTTGCGCCAATCTGATGTGACTGCAATCCGTCACGACAGAGAGGTCAAGCAAAGGACCAGCGGCTTTACATGCTTTGTAACGTTGCTGCATATATTCTACGAATTTTTAGCGAAAAATCCCAATCTAACTGTTTATACGATCCCGAAGTCACGTGCACAGCAGTCGCACGCAAATATCTAAAATACACCGCGTCTTGAACCAAATTGAAATAAGTGCGGCGACGCTTTTGAATTCAAGCGTGAGACAAAGAAATTCGATGAACTAGCAGAGTAATAAGTTAATAACCCTTAACTATTACCAATCATAGTCTCGCATCAGTTTACATAATGAGCCGCGAATGAAAAACAAAGAAGCATAATTTATACTGTACATGATTACAACAAAAATGTTGAATGGGCTCCACCCTGGGACTAGATTAATCTATGTATGATGGACGATTGATCACTAAGAAAGAAATAATTAAAGCACTTCAAGGACCATGACTTGTGCGTGGCGCTGAGACTACTGCGAAAAATAGTAATAATTGAAATGTTAAGCATGGTGAACAGAACATGATAAACACACCGACCTCTCCCTGTTCTATTTTTTTCTCGTGCTTTAGTTCAAGTATCGATGAGTTGCTTGTCAATTCATTTAGGTGATCTTCAAAACTGAAAATAAATGAAAAACATATGAAGGAGGGAGAAAGTAAAACAAATTTAAAATAACGCACTGAACCTATTATCGTCTACAGACTACTGCAGATCACAGGTTGATACAAAGTATTTCTAGGCAGGAAAACACGATAACACTGACCGACCCGGCAACAGATAGACATAAATATACAGATCGCGAGTACCCCAGTGGAGACCCGCGATCGTTTATCACGCGGAAGGTTACGTCTCTGAATCAACGCAGCAGTGTTATAAATATCACAATCAACATGACTGCAAATATGCTTACCGCCATTCTTCTATTGTGATATTATCTTCGAAATAGTTCTCAAATTTAACGTCAGCCATTTCAAGTTTGATTGATGGTGAATTATTATTTTCTTTTATAATTTCCTGAAAATAATTACATATTAACACAATCTAAACTCTTCAACATATCACAATGCTCACACGCAACAACTTGTTAAACTCATACCTGTTCAGTTTTAATGCCCGGGATTTTGTAGTGTTTGATACTTGTTTGAGTCAAGTGCGAGCTCTTGTTCTCGACGCATGCGAACTGACAACAAACATCAAATGAATATCATAATACTGGATATGGATTATCCAGTTTAATGACAGCTTCAATGTTCCAACGAACTACTTACTCTTGCCATAAATATTGTTACAAGGAAAAAACATTGTTTTTCAATTGCATAAAACATGAGTCTTGCTGAAAGGGCCATTCAGGTTCCATGTGTTCCATCATGTTCCGTAGAACATGGTGTTGTTAAGAGGTTTACTGCTATACAATATAAATGAACCTAACTGAATTGTTCCAATAATAATGGTACTCACCGGTACACTCTCTGTCACATATTGATACAGGATGAAATGTGATTTTATCATTTTTTTTCTCAATATAACATATTTCTCTAACAAAGCTGCACATTCATAGCACAGCCACTGTGGTAACCCATCTGACGGTGAGATCTGAAAGATAAACAATTATATTATAATCAAATCCAGTATTAAAATATAATGGGAGAATGTTACTATCGTTATATTTTTATTGAATTTAAGTGTTCACTGATGATATAGTTAAACGTTTCAATTAATCTCTATAACTTAACGAGGTCCATCTATTAGAAGTGCCCATGCCTCCAATAGTTGTTCATCTTGACAATTTCCTTCATAATGGAAATCAAATTAATAATTGCTTTATTTTGTATACAATTTCTCAAGAGCTTACTCTATGTCATACTACTCCACTACTTCTTCCTTTCTTTCTTTTAAAAACGAAAATATATTATATATTTACAGGTTTGGACTTTATATGAACATAGATCATGAACGGAGTAACATGAGAATATCAAAATAATAAATTGAAGAATTGTTGATATTGTTACGTGCTGGGTTCGACGGATAAGAATATAAACAATATTACCGACTAAAACACGTTTTATTCAAACACACAATTAAATTTAAACACAACAAACACTATACTTCACTTTTCCACTGTAACTAGCTTTAAACTCCGTAGTATTTCCACTTCCGTTTGCTTCGATGAACACTTGATCGCTTACGATTGTAAACTCACTCGGCGGTGCGCGTGCGCCCTATTTATACGCAGGTAAGGCCTTTCTAGAGTTTTCTAGTACCGCTATACCCGGTATGTAAACAGTACGATGTTTCGAGAAAGTACCAGCGTTATCTCTATGATTCTCGTACCGATACCTACTACATAGTTCTGTAAGATGTCAATAGATGGCGGTGTAATAAATTATTAAACGGAACTGCCGAGTCTTTCCCACAATGCCGAGAGATGTCACTGGGCGTAACACTGCCCCCCTCTTGGACATGTTCGTCCCGAACATTGTTGGATCCGTAGTAGCGTGCCAATCGATCCACATGAACGATCTTTGGTGTACCTCGTGGTCCTTTCTGGATTCGGTAGGTGACGTCATTCATCTTAGTGACTATGCGATAGGGTCCATCCCATTTTGCCTGCAACTTAGGAGATTTTCCTTTGCTGCGTACCGAATAATGTAACCACTTCTGCGATCCTTCCTCGAAGCCTTTATTGTTCGCCTTCCGGTCGTAACGGGTCTTCATCCTTTCAGACATCTGCTGACCTGTCTGTCTGATGTGCTGGTATACATCAGTCATCCTGCTGCCAGTGCGTGGTCCCTTCATGGCAGAACAACTCGTGCATTTACGGCACCATTCCTCAACGTCTTTTTGACAATGAATCCAATAAAATCGTTCCCGGATCTTAATCAGAGTTCTCTTAACTCCCATGTGGCTTCCTGAACTCCCATTATGATAGAATTGTAAAACTGCCGGTACCTTGAGCTTTGGCACGATCATTTGCAGGTGACACTTGTCACCTCGAGCATTCTCCCATTTCCGGCACAGTACTCCATCCTGGATAACCAAGCTTTCCCACTGTGCCCAATAACTCTTGGTGGTAGAGCTCAACGCCGCAACTTCACTCCAGTGAGGTCTCGAAGCACCTGTTTTCTTCCATTCGAGGATGGGTCTTATGTCTTTGTCCTCTTGTTGCTTACACTGTTCGGGACACGGTCTTCGTGACAGGGCATCCGCATAACCATGTGACTTGCCACTGCGATCTGTATTACGAAGTCCTGTAGTTGTTGCCTGGCACGCACATCAGGTGTTCCTCCTACCGGCGACTGGTTTCTGTTACGTGGTTTCCATCGCTTCGGGCAGCTCAACCTGATGTGGCCTCTCTCGCCGCAGCTATAGCACCGGGTTGAGGTCAACAATTCCCTGGTATGGTGAGCTCGATCGTCCCGTCGCACTGCTTCCACCTCCAGAGTGTGGGCCGGGGCATCCTTTAAGTTTTTGCTGCGTAGATTCCTTCGCTTCGGGCAGCTTAACCTGATGTGACCTCTCTCGCCACAGCTGTAGCATCGGGGCGAAGTTGACACTGCCCTGATACGGTGAGCTCGATCGTCCCGTCGTACTGCTTCCACTTCCAGAGCGTGGGCTAGGGCATCCTTCAGGTTTTTGAAATGTCCGAGTCTCACTGCGGCCCTAACCTCCAGGTCTCGGATCCCGTCGGTGGAAGCTTGAACGAGGTTTCCGTCGATGAGCGCAGGTGAGGACTGGTACGCCTTTCGAACCAGCTTCTCCCCCTCTAGGGCCCACTGATGCAAGGTTTCACCAACACGTTGCGATCGGTCTTTCAGCTGGGCGCGAAACACGTGTTCCAGATGTGCGTCGCCATATCTCGCTTCTAATGCCTCCAACAGCTTTTCGTACGTGATGTCTTGACCAAGCGCCTCTAACACAGTCAAGGCCTGGTCACGAAGCCCCAAGGTGAGAGCGGTCAGAGCCTGTTCTTGCGTCCACCCGTTAGATTTCATGACGGCCTCGAACTGGATCTTATAGGCTGACCATGACGATGATCCGTCGAATGGTGGGACTTTAAAGCCTCGTGGTGAGGACGCCACAACCGCAGGTGCCACGATCCCATCGCCAGCCTTGAGCCCACGTATCGTTTTCTCCACCTCGGCGATGCGACTTTCGTGGCGTTGGACTTGCTCTTTCACCTCCTTCATCTCCTTGCCAACCGTTGCACTGTGGTCTTTTAACATCATCAGCTGCTCCTCCTGGCGGCGCATACCCTCCTCCTTACCGCGTTGCAGCTGTTCCACAAGGCGGCGTGCCTGCTCTTCCTGGCGGCGCATACCATCCTCCTTATCGCGTTGCAGCTGTTCCTCGAGGCGGCGTGCGTGCTCATCCTGGCGGCGCATGCCCTCTTCCTTATCGCGTTGCAGCTGTTCCTCGAGGCGGCGTGCCTGCTCCTGCATAAACGCCTTCAGAGTCGCGAGGTCGGGGTTCACCGGCGAGTGAGCTGCAATAGATAGTTCCGCTGCAGCCGCGGAGTCACGTGATTCACCTGACGTCGGCGAGGGAGCGTCTCCAAAGCGCCTCCAAAAGGTAAATCTCCTAAGTTGCAGGCAAAATGGGATGGACCCTATCGCATAGTCACTAAGATGAATGACGTCACCTACCGAATCCAGAAAGGACCACGAGGTACACCAAAGATCGTTCATGTGGATCGATTGGCACGCTACTACGGATCCAACAATGTTCGGGACGAACATGTCTAAGAGGGGGCAGTGTTACGCCCAGTGACATCTCTCGGCATTGTGGGAAAGACTCGGCAGTTCCGTTTAATAATTTATTACACCGCCATCTATTGCCATCTTACGGAACTATGTAGTAGGTATCGGTACGAGAATCATAGAGATAACGCTGGTACTTTCTCGAAACATCGTACTGTTTACATACCGGGTATAGCGTTACTAGAAAAATCTAGAAACGCCTTACCCGCGTATAAATAGGGCGCACGCGCACCGCCGAGTGAGTTTACAATCGTAAGCGATCAAGTGTTCATCGAAGCGAACGGAAGCGGAAATACTACGGAGTTTGAAGCAGTACAGTGAAAAAGTGTGGTATAGTGTTTGTTGTGTTTTAAATTGAATTGTGTATTTGAATAAAATGTGTTTTAGTCGGTAATATTGTTTGCATTCTTATCTGTTGAACCCAGCACGTAACAGTATATTGAAAAAGCTGGTTCAAGTAATAGAGCTTATGTGAGAAGAAAGGCAAGAAATTCATGTATAATTAAAAATAAAGTATTTATGTATGTTTATCCATTGTCTAGTACCCATAGTACAAGCTCTGCTTAGTTTGGGCTAAATGGTAATGTATGTAGGTGATAGAATATTGTTATGAATTTTTTATTGTCAATTCACAACAACATATTGTATGATAAACTATTTAAAATAATTAATAGATCAATAAAAACTAACAAATACTGCAACTTCAGTTTAATCACAAGCTTTTTGTCTTCTCCAATCTATTAACCAATAATAAGCTTATTACTTACTATGAATTATTAAAACTTAAGTTTTGAATATTGCTATATATTTTATAAACTGAATTCAAAACAAGGAGTGTCTCAATATGTTGGTATTTTTCTTCATAGAAGTGCTTTGACCAGTTCTGATTTATCAATATTAAGCCAGAAAGTGAGCTTTATTAGTTTGTTTTACAGAGATCAGATATTCGAGTGCATGTTTATTTAAAGTTCAGGTGTTGGCTATTATGGTGAGCGCTTTTTATCGACAAATACTTAATTTCTTTTCTATGTATTATTTGTATGTACAAAATGAATAAAAATTTTGTAAGATATCCTTAACAAATAAATAAATAGTACTGAGTTCAATAAACATTTTTACGCACCTGACTCGTGGCACAACTGTGATGTTCAACTGGTTGAACCAGGGACAAGTAAAGTTGCCCTTTTTATTTGGTTATGTCAGGCTCACCGGGGGAGAGATACCCCGGTAATACCGACTAAACTACCACGGTGTTCCTCTACATAACCATAGACGGCGGAGCCGCGCGAATCGCTTTCACATGAAATCGCGACCCCGCCGAGGTTTCAGCCCGCCGTGTCAAACGGCAGGCCACTATATAAAAAGACCCTCTACTGTCCCCTTGTAGGGGGGACAAAAAACACGACTCAGAGGCGCGCGTGGGAACACGCACGCCGCCTCTCGGACCTGGTGCTGATCGGGTGGCGAGCAGGCCCACTAACCCAACCTCAGGGTGGCTGGAGGTCATCTCGCGCCCTCCGGCGCCCGGTTCTGCGGTTGGGAAGGGGATTTAAGCGCTCCCTCTCCCGCTCCGCCGCCTCCTTGATGGACATGACTTCCTCACAGAAGGAGGCCACGGCGTTCCACGACCTCTCGCTCCGGACCATAGATTGAACCACGGCCGGGAGCGAGAGGGCAACCATACCGACTGCCGCGATCAACTCACGAAGTAATGTTACCCATGGTTCAACTGTAGTAACTATTTTTTTTGCTATTTATTATTATGACCCATAGTACAACGGTGGAATTATGTCCAACTAGTTGTACCACGGGAATAGGTAACTAAAATAAGTAAGATTAAAAAATTGTGTAAAACAAATGACTATCAGAAAGCGATCAGCCATCGATATTGCTTACAAAAAACAGGTGCATGCGATGTTCGATTTAATTGACATTAGTCAGAATTTATCATTTTATTAACCTATTATTATCAAAAAGCAAGAAAATACCAATAAAACGTCTGTCATGAATTGTCAATAAGGTCGAAAATAGCTTGTTTTTAGTAAGCACTATCGATGGTTGATCACTTTTTCGGATGTATATTCATACATCCGACTAGCTAAGCAATCTCGGAATCCCGGACTTTTATTTTAATAAAATATTCTGTGTAGCCGTTTTCATAATACATACATACATACATAGATTCACGCCTGTTTCCCAGAGGGGTAGGCAGAGACTAAGGATTTCCATTTGCTACGATCCTGACACACTTCTCTGGCTTCATTTACTTTCATCACATTCCTCATACACGCCCGTCAGTTCAAGGTGCTCTTAATATTGACCTTCATAATACGCTAGCCGAAAATTGACTTTATGTAAATATGCATCCGAATATCCGATCTCTGCATAACACATATCATAAAAATAGGAATTATAATTTAATGGTATACTTCATTATTTACATAAAGAAAGCAACAATCATAATTTACAACCTAAATTCATTAAAATTTCATAAAAATTGTTCTGTAAATAAATGAGAGCTATACATATACAATAGCTCGCTACTGATAGAATATTTACTACTCACCATTAAGCCAGTCAAATCCCTGTACATAGTTTCATATCGTGTTGTACTGATCATCCTACGGTCATTCGCAAGGCAACCTCTACAAACACTCATCTGTTTACAAGTCCCCATGTCTTTACGCATAATATTACTGGTATGTTCCATTGGAATTAATGTATTTCTTTTCTAATCAATGAATTGGCCTCTTATCAATATACGGGCCTAGGAAAAACGTAACAATATAATAACAAACAACATCAACACACCAATGACCAAATAACCAATGCACAATGACGTCATTTGACGTCAATGACTTAGTACACCACAGACTACTTAGAGATACTATGTATGACAATTACTTAATTAATCTATTGTCTATGATGACCACAGAACACTTATACTCAGAGAGAAGAATGACATCTTCATACATGTGAAGAAATTTTTTCTTAGCACCTTGCGCCATCTATTTGTAGCCCGCACAAAACTATCGCAAATGTCATGTTGCGCGGGAAATTCAAAATTGGTGGTGTGTAGGTTAGTCAGGGATTCCCCGCTTTATGCATGTCAGTTGTTGTTTATTAAAAGGTTTGTTACAGTAATTGGAGACTAGTCCTTTTAGCTTGAACATCAGTATTGTCATATAAATTAATGCTGCTATCTCTAACAAAAATAATGACTAATAAATCTAAAAAAAAAAACAACGTTGCAAATTACGGTACTTTTTTGCTACCGTAACATAGATGCTACGGTGATAATACCGGCAAAATTACGGTATGTCTAGCTTAAATTACGGGGTATATATGAAGACACTGACTGACAGATATAGTTCGTAAGTGTTGCCAATTATAAATCCGTGTCGCTGAAAATTTTGTATATAGGTCGAATAGGCTGTTAGTAAAAAAAGTATATTATATAAGTGATAATACAGTTTCTAAAGGAGAAATTTTTTGTTTTAATCAGTTGAGTAGTTTTGTAGTTAAATCCTTACAAACAAACAACAAACCAATTTTACTCTTTATAATATTAGAATAGATTAATCTATAATAGGTAGTAGGATGGCATGATAGCGCACACACTTAAACTTTGTGACAATGCACAAGCAATCCGTGATCCAATAGACCGTTGTGCATTTAGGTATAAAATATCATTTTTATTTTTAATCATAATCGAAATGAGAAGCAATATACTTATTAACATCAGATCACGAGGTACCTCTTAATTGACTATAAGTTACACAGATCTTTGAATAGTGTATGCAATAACAACTAGTTTAAGTAGTTGTAGACTGAATAATAACTCTACCGCATTAGCTGTATTAATTAAAGGCGCGTTTAAATTTAAGTAATGGTAAATTAATTATATGAATAGAGCTTTTATTAAAAACACGTATACCGAGTTCCGCAAATGTATTGTAAACTTTAAGTAAACGATGACATTATGCCTACTAACTTATGCTTATTTTTGGTCTTTACATTATGAACATCACTATTCTTATTATCGTGAATATTATGTTTAATAAACATAAAATAAATTCAAAAATATTAAATGGTCCTTTCCAGTGAAGGAACGACGGAAGTACAGAAAAAAGTCTTCAGGATATTATCACGCTGCGGAAGGAGACCGATCCTGACAACGTGCCGACGTTTGTTGCGAAGGTCTTGAGTAAGTTACCACAGTTTTGACCACGTCGATGTTACTAGCCTTCTAAAGGAAATCGTCTTCTTTAAGGCCAGTTTAGCGAATGTACAAAAGAAGTTGGAGGCATCCTAGGACACCGTCATAGTTTTGCGCATGGAGATCTTCAAACTCCATGCGCAACTTGCGCAAAACGCAGTTGCGCAGCTCTGTGGCTGTAAGTAAGTAGGTCATCGGCGCGTAATAACAACCTCAACTGATTCTCCTTTTGTGTTCATCACACCAGGTTCCTCCACACAGTTGATGTTATAATATACACTCTTATTTTGACAGATAAATGTTTATCCCGCGTGTTAGTTTAATAAAGCGCATTTATTGAGTCAATATCAATAATAAGCAATTTCAGGTTATATGGTACCACCACGTCTTGGTACCACGGTGATTTTCGGCGACCCGCGACACGGATTTAGAATTGGCAAGTTGGCAACACTCACTAGCCTTGAATCTTGAATTTGTGTCTACTCAGTAGTCAGTACTCAGTCGAATAAAGTCTTAAGCAAATAGTGTGTTAAGTCGTTGGTGTGTTGATGTTATTATTGTTGTTGTATTGTTACTAATTTTCTGAAGTCCGTAAATTATTAAGTAGCTAATTCATTAGTTTGGAAATAAATATTTTTATGCCAATGGAACATACCAGTAATATAATGAGTGAAAACGTGGGGACTCTTAAACAGATGAGTGTTTGTAGAGGTTGCCTGGCGAGTGACCGTAGGATGATCAGTGCAACACGATATGAAGATATGTACAGGGATTTGACTGGCTTAATTGTAAGTACGTCCTCCTTGCTTCCAGAGGTTAAAGAACAAATTCAGACCAGAAACTTTGGAGGTCGCAGATAGTGCGATGGCTACAAAACCATTCTAACAGTAGTAAACTAATTTATATAGGTATACTTAATAGCTCATTTATTTACATACCTATGAACATTGTTTTATTTGTATGAAATGTGATAAGTATACTTAAATAATATTAACACACGGTATAAAACAAACTAATGTAAGCCAGCTTTAAAAGTAGATAAATCATAAATGGTCATAGAGTTTTAACAAAAAATAAACATATTGAGGCATTTCTCTGTTGTTGAATTTGGTTAATAAAATACAAGCATAGTTCAAAATTAAAGTATCAATTATTATAAGTAATAAGCTTATTATTGGTTAGTAGACTAGAGAAGACAAATAGCTTGGGATTAAACTAAAATTGCAGTATTTCTTACTGTTAATATTGATCCATTTATTTACTTAAATAGTTAATAAAAAATATGTCTCACATTAGTAATGATGTTGCAGACAAATGAAAATTAAACATAAAGAACATTGGCGAACTCTCATACATTTGTTTGCTGACAACATTTTATTGCATCAATGCATGAAAAATATCTCAAAATATAGGATTTAAATTCCTGAACAATTTTATCTTCAGGATCACCATAAAATAAAGTCAGGAATTAAAGATATTGCGATTTGAAGTTTGGAGGATAAACCCCGATTCCCATCAACAAAAGATTTTAGAGTAAAATACTTAGTATCAACACAGGCTCATTTATTTGTTTATTAACGCTTTTATTTGCATATGTATCAGGTACAGATCAGGTTTAGTAGCATTGCTCGTTGGCGACACAGAGAAAACCTTTTCATGATTTTATTGAATAACCTTATACAATAAACACCTGTTCATTTGCTTAAAATCACATCAGGTGATTCTACCTGTAATATTTTATGTCCCCTTTGTTACACACGCTTAACGTATATGGTAGAAAATGTTCAGAACTGAGCAATTTGGCTACCACCTTGCCGGTTCCAGTACAAATAGGCCAGCTCAACTGGAGTAATAATAGCCTTGCACAGAATATTGACATAAAGTAAGTAGGTATTCCTTTTGTATTGCGTTTCGGTAAATGAGGCCCATATCCTTTTTCCTCATCCCTCTTACTCCACCTCGACTTCTTTATTCCAGATAAGGTAGAGATGCCCCTGGTGATGCTAACATCTGTAGGCTACAGACACTACAGTAGCAACTTTCCATTGGGCAGGCCTTTTGCTTATATAACAGGCTTGTATTAAAAATGAATAAATGTACCTAAACAAGCATATAATAAATAAAACACCTTTTTTTAAATTATATTTTTATTCTTCATCGTCTCTAACAACAATATCACCTATGTAACTCTGTAATCCTCAGTACTTCACCAAGTAAAACATTGAATTTCTCCTAGACAATCCAAGCCAGTATTGAAATAATCTCTCATCCATATTTTCAACATCTTCGAAGTCAAGGGTGGGACTAAAGGTATTTATTAAATAATTATTTGCAAATGAAAATACACACTGTATTTGTTCAACATTAAATGTCTCAATACTTTTTACAGTTACAGTGAAACAATGAAACCCATGAATTATTTGCCAAATGTTCACTACATACACAAGCTAATTTTGGCAAATAGTAATTATGATTATGTAGCACAGTGGCCCGCAGTTTGTCTGATATGTTATGTAGAGTGCTACTGCTGCAATTTGGAAATACACAGTGGTGAGTGGAAATGGCTGCTCGTCTATAATCTGGCAAGATTATTTCACTTTTGTGTCTCCATTGTTGGTGAGGACTCAGATAGAAGTATTGTATCCGATGGATGTGCAACCGGATCGATGGATCAGGTTGCACATTATCAATTGGCACTTTTACTTGAGCTACTTCATTTAATCTGTTTTGATCATTACAACTCGTTCGTATAACCTCCCTTTTAGTGCGTAGCCAGCAAGCATGACATACACAATGAGATGAGGAGATCTGAAAATAATCATCATAGATATAACCAATGTGCTTTCTATATTTGTATATTTTTAAGAACAATAATCTGATATTATATAAAAACTTTTAGTATAACTATTCATTCTAGTATGTAGTAAGTTATAGCATATTTTTTATTATTCCATTTTGAATGGTGTATGATGAACTTAGTAGCTATCTGTTATAGTAGTCAAATGATAGAATAATATACATTAAATTAACAGCTTTTAAGTGCTAAGCTTTAAATATATATAAACATTTTTGTAGGGATCATAACCCACATTTACTAAACCCATTGGTAAATGTAAGTTATGTCAAAATTATAGTTAAGTATACAAACCTCTTGTGGTGCTACTCTGCTCTCTATAATATTAATTATAGATTGCTACATTTCGGTAGGATTTTCTTCATATATTTTGTCACTTGTTCTATGTAGTGTTGAATAGCCATATAACAGGCATACATTTGTATGGCCTCTTGTACTAGGTCCTGCTTCTTCACCACCAGAAACCTCTCTATTCAAATTATGATTGATTGCAGCAATCGCAAGATCTCTGCACGCCTCACAAACAGTTATTGTCCAAGACCTAAAAACAATATTGTGTATATGAAAATCATATCTACTTAAAGCAGTTTCACATTATTATAACAGTTTACGGATGAGTGATTAGCAAACAAAAATACTTACAATTTGTGGGTATACCCAGCTGCAGATTACAGCAGTAACTCTCGTGTCAAGTGACAAAGCAGGGTGTCGGCGTAACTTATTGACACATTATGTTATAATTTACACACATGATACGTGTAGGGTTTACACGCCTTCCCAACTTAATATATCGTACACAAACAGAATCCAAATAACAGGCAGGATCGTAGTTCGAGAGTCATAGGAAAATGTCTCCGTAATTAGCAAGTAATCGAAATCCTTTGGCAAGCATTGGTCACGCGAGGTAAGTAGCAATCTGAGAGTCCATAAACAAGAAACAAGTCTAACAAGAAATCGTGGCAAATCAAGAGAAAACGACTAAACGTAGTGTACAAACAACGAACACACACACAGTAATACGCATAGATAAGACACTGGTAATACGGAGGGGTCTGACCTGACAAACATTTGAACCAAACGAAAGGATTTTTTTAATTAATATTGTTGCCATACTCGATTTATGACTTTCTGAAACTATTTTCTTCTATGAGGATTATCATGCGTGCATTTTTGGTCTAAAATAAGATAAACCTATTTACATTTATTCTGATGAGTGAATATATTTTTAGATGTTATTATAATAAAGACAATGTACAAAACTACTTCGGATTATAATTATTCAATAATTAATATGGCAGCACTGTAAGTACAAAACGTCAATTGCGTAATGCGAATCTATACTAATATTATAAAGCTGAAGAGTTTGTTTGTTTGTTTGTTTGCTTGAACGCGCTAATCTCAGAAACTACTGGTCCAAATTGAAAACTCATTTTAGCGTTGGATGGCCCATTTATCGAGGAAGGCTATAGGCTATATAACATCACGCTACGACCAATAGGAGTGGAGAAGCAATGAAAAATGTTGCAAAAACGGAGAAAATTCTCTTATGTGAAGCAGACAAAGTTGCGCGGATCAGCTAGTTCTAAATAAAAATCAATTGCTATTTTCATAATTACTTCTTTTTCCAGACTTACATATCTATGTAAGTCTATGCTATGCTAATAATCTTATTAGCATAGCCTTAAAATTCTTAACAAATTATTTTATTATGATCTGTAAATAAGATAACTGTTGACGCTCGAATATTCATCAGCAATTATTTCGCCAATGTTCTTTCTTGTCTTTGTTCTCATGTAAGCTTAGGGTGTCCAACTATACTTTATAATAAAGTATTGTATGTTATTTCAGGTAAACATACTTCATACTTTATTAGGAAAATAAAGTATGTGAAAATACTTTATTTTACCTGTGACGACTTTCAAAGGTTTTATTTAATTTTTTACTTATAACTACATTAAAGAGACTACCTAAATTAAATAAAAACAATTGTTTATCTATCCTAATAAAGACATAGTAAAGATCCGGTAAGGATGTTCCTTGATAATAAATATTTGTTAGATGTTACTAGCATCAACGAAAATATGGTAACAAAAAAGCAGGTTAAATTATTAATTAATTATTTTTCTAATTATTTTTGCACCTCAGATAGTAAATATACTTTATTTGTTTAAAATTAAGGTGGCAACCCTATGTAAGCTTGAATTTTAATATAATTATTTGTAAATATTTTATGAAAATCACCTACGTACATGAAAATATTTTATAAAAATGATTACTTTACCTTTAAGGTTTAAAGTTTAATTGTAAGTAAGTTTACAGAAGTTATAGGTATAGGATTCATAGTTAGGTTCAGGCATGGGGCTCTAGCCAATGCTCAATCTCTTTCTGAAAGGTCCCACATTCAAGCTAATAAGTGGTAAACACACCCTTCGAATCTTTCACTATAATTGAGTTGTAACTTGTAGTCTCATCATGCAAATAACTCACATATTATTCTTGATGCGTGTGTTACAACAGTAAGCGGTAATCATGCAACTTAAGGACATCTGTGTGTCTCCTTGATATCACAGCAGTTATTACATGACAATACAAAGATGAAGACACACATGCCCTTGGTACTTAATTACTAACGACCTCGATGGCGTAGTGGTTAGTGTAACCGACTGCCACGCCTGAGGTCGCGGGTTCGATTCCCGCACAAGTCAAACATTTGTGTGCATGAACATGGATGTTTGTCTTGGTCTGGGTGTTCATGTTTATCCATTGTCTAGTACCCATAGTACAAGCTCTGCTTAGTTTGGGCTAGATGGTGTTGTGTGTATGTGGTAGAATATTATTATATTAATTATAATAATATTCTAAAAGAATTCTTTGAAGAATTTGAAAATGTCAAGGAGACTATCATAATTTTCCAAATATTCCTTTAGTTATTTAGTCTCGTAATAATAAAAGTGTTAAGCTTTACAATCTTGTGTAATAATAATACATACTATTAAATATTATACTATTAAATACACATATACATACCTACTATTAAATATTTTACTATTAGATACACATACATACCTACTATTAAATATATACATTAAAATACAATACATACTATTAAATATTATAATATCAGTAACAATCCAACATTTAGTAAGAACTTGAGTAATTTAATACAAATAATTTGATTTTTAGTGTGGATGAAATTGTCAAGATGAACAACTATTAAAACATGGATACTTCTAACAGATGGACCTTGTTAAGTTATAGAGATTAATTTAATCTGTTGTTTACATCATCAGTGGAAATTTACATTCAATAAAAATTTAATAGTAGTAACATTCTCTCATTATATTTATAGACTCAATATAATTATAATAGGTATAATTATTTATATTTCAGATCTCACCATCAGATCGCTTACCACAGTGGCTGTGCTATGAATGTTCAGCTTTGTTAGAAAAGTATATTATTTTGAGAAATATAATGATAAAATCATATTACACCTTGTATCAATATGTGACGGAGGGTGTTCCGGTGAGTACTATCATTATGAATACTATTGTGTTAGGTTCATGTACATATATTTTTATAGTTCAGAACAACTGATAAAACAGTGAGAATATTGTAGATGTCGTTGTAAACTGGATTATCCAGCATTATGACATATATTTGATGTTTGTTGTCAGTTCGCATTCGACGAGAACAAGAGCTCGCACTTAACTCAAACAAGTATCACACACGACGAATTTTCGGGCATTGAAGCTGAAGAGGTAAGACTTTAACAAGTTGTTGTTGTGGAAACTAAGCATGGAAATGATTGCTACATTTCATTCATTTTCATTCAATGAAATGCCGAATCTTTTTCACAGTGATTTCACAGGTGAAATTTCACAGTCAATGATTTTTCATTCTGAGTCGCAGTAACTTCGCATTTGTTACAATTTTCTTCAGTATGAAATATGAATTATAGCATAAGACTACCTAATGAATTAAATATAATAAAAGCTTGTTTTACTTTCGTACCTACCTTACAGTGCAATGCTCGATTCTCTTAAGTAGTGGTTCCAAATCAATGCACTCATTTTTCTAATTTAAATAATATTTAAAGAATAATTATTACTACCTAACTTATATACACTTAATACAATTTTAAACTAACATGAAGATTTATTTACACTAATAATAATCTCTTTTACGTACGAGTAACTAACAGTAATTCTAACTTCAATTAGAAAACCTAGCGAACGTCGTGTTCAAGTAATAGTAACACGTACTATGAAATTTAATTTCTTATAGAATCATAATGTAAACAAACACTGCGAAATTGCGACCTGATACTTTTTACTGCAAAGAAAAGCGAGTCTCATAATGTTATGAGAGTAAGGACTATATTTGTATGTACTCTCGAACTAATCAAGGTCATAGTGCATCAATACGTCACCACGCGAGGCGATGCGATGAGCCGGTAAAAGATACGAATTAACAAAATAATGTTTGTCTCTTTCTACCATGCACTGTAATCGTTCGCTAGGCGTCGCGCTTACTCGATGCAACTGTATTCCTCAAGTATAGGTAACCACTCTGGCATTCTGTGATTTCATATCGTGAGTGATTTTTAGCAGGCCTAATGAAGCGAAGTAGCATATGTGACTGATGAAAAATCATTTCATATGATTTTTCACTGTTAAAAGTGAAATGTTCCATGCCTGGTGGAAACTGTGATCTGTTGAAGACTTTTCTGTTCATCTCTAATTATTTTCAGGAAATTATAAAATATAATCATATTTCACCATCAATCGAACATGAAATGGCAGAAGTTAAATTTGAGAATTATTACGACGATAACATCACAATAGAAGAATGGCGGTAAGCATATTCGAAGTCATGTTGATTGTGACATTTATGACACTTCCGCGTTAATTCAGAGACGTAACCTTGAGCGTGATTAACGATCGCGGGTCTCCACCGGGGCACTCGCGATCCCGCCGTCGCACAGTGATTCGGCTAGTACATGGTAGTATAATAAAACTCACTCGTCTAAAATATTATGAGACTATATTACCAAATTCACAGCAATTACACGGACTGTTGAGACCGTCTTACTAAGTTGAATGCTCGTTCCTCACTACTGACCTGAGTACTGAGCGATCTTTTGCCGAGAGACAAGTTACTTTCTCCCTTCCACAAAATCACCACTATTTAAAAATGACGGTAGGCTGTGTTGCCAGTTGGGTAAATAAAAACTTCCTAACAGAATTATTAACAAAAATATGACATTCGGCCATCCGATACCGTGCTACTCCTGGAGCACAAACCTTAACTAAAATCACTCAGTTTCCATTGTCACACGATCAAAAAGACAGCAACTACACTAGCAGCTACAGCTAGCAACAATGAAAAGTATATAACCACTTCCCTATGTATAACATAGAACGCCCGATCATCCAATTTAAAACAAAATTAAGAAAATGGCTATTGGAGAATTGTTTTTATACCATAAATGAATATTGTAATTTCACACATGCTTTAAAACGAAATGTCTATTAACAATATAATAATAAATACTGTATATAAAATTTTGAAATGTAATTAAATTAGTTTATCTTGATACTTATTATGTAATTATTAAACTGGAAATTGACATTGTTATTATTTATTCCCTTCGCATGTTTATAATTATTGTTCCTATTGATAATGAATATTATGTTTATGAAAATATTTTTTTTTCCCTTTTTTCTTGTGCTACGTAATACCATTCGTACGTCTACTAAAGGCAAAATTCTAAGAATTACTTCATAACAAATTCAATCACATGATTTGGTGTAAAATTTCATTACCTTTAATGTTTACATAAGTTACTGATGTCATGCTTCATTCTGTTAGATAACATTACGTTCTCATGCATTCATTTCTAATAAAGGTGTCAAATTTTGAAACGCCACCTTTATAAGAAAAGTGGATTTGACTTAGCTGCATAGCTATAGTTAATAAATGCTCTTATACAAAATAAAGTAGCTTCATAATGATTAGCAAATTATAATAGAACTAGCTGTTGCCCGCGACTTCGTCCGCGTGGACTTTAATTTATTACCCAATACCTACTTTTAGTTTATCTAATTTTAATACATAAAAGTACAACTAAAGAAATCAATAAGTCTAACTACACCTATATAGGTGTAGTTAGCTATATATATATAGCTAATACTTAAAAACTACCTACTATATCTAAATTATGACAAATTTTTTCATACCTTGGGTTATATTGCATTTTTATTAAGGATCCCTACTTTTTTTGAAAATGTAATGTAGCCTATGTCACTCAGTGAAGATGAAGCTTTCAAATGGTGAAAGAATTTTTAAAATCGGTCCAATAGTTTTTGTGTGAAAACATTACAAACATACACACAAAAACACAAATGTTTGCTCTTTGTAATATTAGTTAAATTTAGATTATCAAGTTTATAATCCAAATAACAATAAATATAAATAATATTAATAAAACATATAGGCTGCAACGCAGGAACTACTGCAAAACTATGACCATATTATAATTTAAGAAGATATTTCATTGAAAAGATTACAATTTTAATCTAATATTAGCCATATAATTATAATGTGTGCTATAAAATTAGGAGTGAAACCGCGCGCATCTATAGTATGCGGAACGGGTCAGATAACATGACTGCACATCGGATACCTATTGCGACACAATAATGGAATGCACAGTGATAAAAACAATCAGAAGTATAACTTAAAATGATAATGGTTTATGTTTCAATTAAGTTAATTAATACGCTTTAGAATTTTTTTACTTATTTATAAACAAATCACATATGTCATTATAGGAAAACCTAATGCGACATAGTGGACATGATACATTATAATAGTAACTATTAATTTTGTGACAGATATTGTAACGTCACCCTCTCAAATTCCGCCAACGTACAGCAGAATATATCTAGACGTTGTGCAACTACATTCAGCATCCTAGCAGCACGCACCACTGTGCACTGGTGCGTATTTCAAGACATCTGTGCGAAAAGCTGGCAGATCTAACAGCCTTCCCCGTGGCCCCTGTCGTAACCTGGACTTAGGTACAAGATACTGGAGCGATGCTAATATTGTTGGGTTGTTAAATTTGCCTGTTATGATAAGGTAAATGTATTTAAGCAAAGCGTAGTTCCGTCTCACCTCGACTTTATAATATCCTACCATTCCTAACACAAAAAGGCTTGGATAGCCTTGGTAGCCTCCAAGTCAAATGGCAATAGCCTCCAAGTCAAGTGAACAAACAAAACCTTACTCATAAGCTGAATATGTAGGATACACTGAGGGTATTCCCCAACAACACTCCAGTTAAAGAGTTACTAAGTGTATTTCAAGGTAACCGTTCAGTTTTAACACTCGAAAATACACTAAGTTGTGATGGGATATATGGGAATCGCGTATAATGTCATTGTGTGTAATTATGTGGGTAGTTTATTAAATTTGTGTAGTGTATTGTACAAGTCAATACATCATGTGGGCGAATGACAATAGGTTATACTAAAGTATTATACTTATCAGTTCGTTCAATGCTAAAAGTCTAAAACACAGTTTAACAATCGAAATCTATATATTAATACGTGAAGCAAAAACTTTGTAGGTACCCCTTTTTATGAAAATTGCGCGGACGGATGAGTATGAAATTTGGCACAGTTAAAGTTAATATGGAGAAGGAGGGGCGAATCCTAATATTTTTATAAAATATGTATTAGAAATACATTAAATTAATGGAAAAACACTACACGCACACAACCATGCATTTGACATACGCAGTCGAATCGCGTTCGTAGTATTTCGACATTGTTCGTCCGACGTCGCGCGTTGTACAATTCTTTATAACTATGGTTACCTATACCTTATATATATGTAATAGAGAAAAACAGAAAACAAAGTAGTAGTAAGCTTAGGAATTTTGGTCGAATTTTGACCACTAGGCGACCGCTAGTAAGTATCTGAAAATTAAACTTTTAGGAAGAAGAAAGAAATAACGCCATTACAAAAAGATGATTATCGAAAATGTGTGCGTGTATACTTACTGATCCCACTTCTGAAATATAAAGAAAAATATTATGGGACTATATTACCAAATTCACAGCAATTACACGGACTGTTGAGACCAGTCTCTGAGTATAAGTGTTCTGTGGTTGAGACAAGACTAAGTTCAATGCTCGTCACTACGAGCGATCTTTCGCCGAGAGACTAGTTACTTTTTCCCATCCACAATAAGCCCAGTATTTAAAAATGACGGTTGGCTGTGTTGCCAATTGGGTAAATAAAAACTCCCGAACAGAATTATTAACAAAAATAAGAAATCACTACACTAGCTGACACTAGCGGGATAGAATTATTTTTATATTTATTTTAGTTGTTTATGTGGGTACATTATGCTATTTTAAGCAACAAATAAAGAAGTCTGTGCAGTTAATATGTTCAGAACCAATGTTGGAAATTGTATCACCATTCTACACGTTTGGTCGCTCTACACGCGGTGATATTTGGATAGATGCTCTGATTTATCTCACTTACTTATTAGGGTTACCGGGTACGAGCACATTGTTGTAAAGATACTCTATAAAATATCGTGTCTTACTAAAAATTACATTATATCATAGTTGTGACTCGTTCTGAACCAAGAACAATAATAATTTTACTTGCGTGGCGTTTCGGGGCTTAAAATCTATATCAAGTTGATATAAATTTTAGGCCTGAATGTTGTTGATATAACATACAGTGTGAGTTTTCATAAAGTGCACATATGAAAATGAGTGAAACTAGACATCATTTTATCGCTAGGAAAAATATTAAACAACATAAAAACCGCACCTGTATCCCAAACAAAACAGTTTTTATAAAGGGCTAAACAAAGAAAGGTATAAATCGAAGAATATATATATATATATATATATTTTTTTTTCTTTTTTCTTAGCGATAAAATGTCGTCTAGTTTCACTCATTTTCATATGTGCACTTTATGAAAACTCACACTGTATATAAGAATCTAGACGGATACAAAAAGTTGCATTTCTTTAAAGTTTAGAATTATGGTGAAATATGGAGAGCTATTTAAAGATTTTAAATACATACATGCTACGCATTTATGTATACTTTCACCCCTCAATAAAGTACGTTAATAACGTCAGCAGCGCAATTAATTTTTGGAATTTGCAACCTGGGCAGGGTTGTTTATAAGTTGTTATCACCGGTTTCTAGACATTATGACATGTATTCCACTAACATGTACTAGGCAAATCACTGTGTGCTGTGTCGGTCAGTGTTAACGAGTTAATAAACACTTTGTATCGAACATTGATCCGGAATAGGCTGTAGACAATAATAGGTTTAGTGCGTTATTTTTAGTTTATGTTTTTATTTTACCTCTCTTTCATATTATGTTCTCCATTTATTTTCAGATTTGAAGATCACCTAAATAAATTGACGAGCAGCTCATCGATATTTGAATTTAAGCACGAGAAGCAAACAGAACAGGGAGAGGTCAGTGTTTATCCTGTTCAATTCACCATGCTTAAACATTTATATTATTTCTCGCAGTAGTCTAAAGGTGGCAAGGCAAGAGCGTGGCAGCAACACGCGGCGTTTGCAGGACACATTTCTGCTGCGCTCTAGTTAGGACGAAGCCTAACACGTCGCGCGATTCAGTTGGCATCAGAACTAATTCACGTACCTATCTGACGCCAAGACGATATTTATGTTGGATATTTCATTCTACAAGTCTTCACGTTTGTTTTTATTATGGTATTCTTTTTGTCGAGGTTCTCATAACCCTTTAAAAGATCCATACATTTCAATTAAACGAATCGATGTTTCGTTGTCCATGTTTGTGCGCAGAAATACGTCTGGCGATAGAATAAAATAAAAGATGCGACACGCTTAAATCACTATTTATTTCTGATAATTTTTTGTTAAAACTAAGCAAGACAAATCTGACAGAATCTTCGCTTCGAAAACAAAAATACGTAACCGCATGATGTATCAGCAAAAAATGGGCGTTGGCTGTCAGTGCGACGTACACAGAACACATAATTATACTCAAAGAGTTGACATGGCTGTCATAAACACTATATCGCACTCTTAATAAAACAGCGACTTAACTCGATATTTGAAAGCAAGGCAATTTGAACTCTAATTGTATATGTTAAATTCAAATGTTATATTTGTGTTAAATCATTGCAATAGAGTTCAAATTTGTTTAATCCAAAATACTGAGATGAGTCTCTGTTTTATTAAGAGTGCGATATATACTGAGAATAGATACGCCACTCTCGAATCAGTTTTGAAAATTATGTACCGTTTACTTTAGATGGCATTATATTAGTTTAGTAATTAGGAGAGCCAATAGATCGCGCTTTTATAATACTTACAAAATCCTTCTAAATTACGCTTATTTACTTTGAATTTCTTGGAAATAGCGTATAATAATAAGAAATTTATGAAGAAGTTAATTATTGTCTAATTGTCAATTGTCTAGAAAGAACAGGGCTTGAGTTTTGTACCGTTTACTTTAGAGACCAGCACTGTCTTTGAGTACTTTTTTCATGTAAATGTTTGACAGTTGCCACACCCTGATAGCTGCCACGGCGTGGCCTTGGCATGGCGTTGGCGTGGCTCTGCTTGGCATCTGGCGTGGCATTACACGTTCAAACACAAATACTGACATATGTTTACTAAGAATGTTCGTGCGCGGCAGGCAACCAGAAGCGTTCGCGCGCGGCATTCGTCCAATCACAGCGCGACTGGCCGCGCGCGGCAGCCGCGCACGAATGCCGCGCGATGTTTGGACACCTTAAGCGTTACGCACAAGCGATGGTCTTTGAAATGCTATAATTATTTATTTCTAAGTGATCGAGAGTCCTCATATACTTGAGATTAATCTGGTCCCAGGATAGGTTCCAGTGGAAAATCTTGTGTAGTGTAAATGATGCTTCTTATTTTTTTTATTTTATAAACAAATGCGATGCAATTTATGAACGAATCGTTTAATTAATTATCTTGAACGCAACTCATTACTCTCATCTTCACTATTCGGTTTTCGGGCAGGCAGGTCCACCAGTGATGCAACTCATGAATTTATCGACGTTGTCATTAACGGCCTAGATGAAAAGTTATTGCTATATTTATGGACCTAGCGAAAGCCTTCGACACAGTGTCCGTCCCACTGCTTCTAAAGAAACTGGAATGCCTTGGAATATAACAAGCTCTCACTAAATGTAGACAAAACAAAATATATAAGATTCTCAATAAAAAACGCGCCAATGTCGTTCGCCGATTTAAACATAATTGCCCATTCCAGCTCGTGTCCAATTTATCTTGATACTACTTATTCTTGCCGCATCCTACAACATGTCACAAAATATCAAATATCTTGGAATTACAATCGAGGATAAGCTCAGCTTCCAACCTCACATTGACCAGTTAGCAGGTAGAGCCAGAAAGATAAAATATATGTATTTTTTAAAATTTGCGCCATGTGGTTGCGTTTAATATCGTAAAAATGGCCTATCTTGCACTTGCTCAGTCTATCCTATCATACGGTATAACTGTATGGGGAGGAGCAACCAAAATATCTATATCTATATCAAAATATCTAAGTTGAAAGGGCACAGAGAGCAATCCTAAAAGTTTGCAATTTCCTAACGTTCTTGTATCCAACTAAGGACCTGTACTAGCTCACGGGTGTACTGGCTGTTCGGCAACTTATTATTCAAAATACGATTCTGCGTCAGCATTCGCAACTTAAATTTAGCCCCACCACGCTACAAAATAAACGTCGCAAGAACGCAGTATGTACAAAACACCGTTACCGTACAGCCTTGGCTCAGCGTCACTTTCGGTTCCTTGGGAGTTACCTATATAATAAAGTAAACTAAATTCTGCATATATCCCTTAACCAGACAACGGTGTAAGCACATATTGTTTAACTGGCTACAAAAGCTAGATTACGAATGTACTGAAAAATTACTTCTCGTACCTTCCTAATGAAACCCTAATCATCTGAAATATACAGAACGCAACACAAACACACATTCACACACTCACTCACACATACACTCACACACGCACACAGACAGTCATACACACACATTTAAATCTTGTTTCGTTTTTCTCTTTCATAAATATATAATTTTCTCTTCTAGTAGATAATATTTTATGAATACTCGAATTTTGCATTTTATAATAGTCGTATCTACAGTTCTGAGTGAGGCTTGGTGATCCGTAACACAGGGTTTCCCTAGTATGGACTCCAGTCTCTCACAAGGGCTCATAATTTTATAAATATTTGTTTTGTGTCAACTGTATCTCATGTATATTGTTGTGAACCTTTGTGAAGTGAGAAATAAATAAATTATTAAATTTAAATAAATTATTATTAAATGCGATGCAATGATTGGTAATAGTGATTGTTTATAACTTTATTCTGTGGTTATTAAATTTCTTTGTCTCACGCTTAAATTGAAAAGCGTCGCAGCGGTCATTTTGATCCTCGCCAAGACTCCAAGTATTGCAGATATTTACGTGTACCAACTGCACTGAAAGTGAATGCGATTGCTGTGCAAGTCGTCTCGGGTTTCAATAAACAGTTATTGATTGGGTTTTTCCGTCAAGAAATGCTCAGTTCAGAAACAGCAACGTTAAAAAGCATGTGAAGTTTATACTAGTATAGCAGCCAACGACGACCTCTTACTCATTGTATAATATCATTTCCAGGATTCTGTTTAGTGATGTGCACGGATGCATTCGGGCGAACCCAATAACAACACTACTAACTAGCTTAAATTATATATACATATAATATGATTGTATCCGGTTGTAGTTTGGGTATCGTTTGTGCGCATCGCAAATCACTTTATATGCTAGATTAAGGGCCCGCTGTATATTTTTGAGAACAAATAAATTTATTGTTATTATGTTATAGTTTCCTTGAAGAGGAATTATAAATAAAGAAGTTTCATGTGGAGAATTCACAACCTAGCACTCTAGTTTCACCAGAAGTTCACGTGTTTCTTACCTAGTCTAGAAATACGATAGCTACGGTGTTTGAGTTTATATTGGCTTGAAAGTTCAGTTTCGAATGTCTCACTTAGCTACCAAGCACTTAAGTATATAAGGCAGTCCAGACTTGCTATTTGCGCCAATCTTACAAGCGTCCATTTTTTGTGTGTCAAGTTTACCGAAATGTCGAAACTATTATAAGTATTATTTTTACTAAATATATAATTGTTGAAATTACAATCGGCCGTCTACATTACGTCACTATATTGGTGGGACTCTAAAGATATTAATTCAGATCTGCAACTCTTTTGAATCTTAAGTGCAATTTATGTTGAATCTCAAGAAATTGTAGATATCATCTTGTAAAATTTACAAGATATACTTCATCCACCAGGTATTATTTATTCTACTGATATTGATTGTTTCGAATCGTTATCGTTGCGAACAGAAAAATATACAGTATTTAAGATTTGTGAACTAAGAGTGTTTGATATCCAGGCGTCGCCTCACAAGTCGCACGTTGGTTCAGAAGCCGCGCGTCCGTCGCTGCGAGCGCGGCTACACTTCGAGGAGCACATCAGTAAGTAGCACACACAAGTACATATAACACACACACACACATTACGAACGGTTAGCGATGTTGGCTACTTAGGGCTGGCTCAATTTAACATTGTTTTGTTTACTGACATTGTACCAGCATCGCTACATAATTTTCTTATTTTACTTTTTTATTGTATTAGCAATAATAACTATGTCGCACGTTTTGCTGAAGATGCATGTCTGCATAGACGAATGCATCAACTATTGCTTAATACTAACCAACTTGTATTTATCTTTACAATATAGTTTTAGTACAATAAATACTCTGGTTATTTACGGACACTAAAAATACAGTAGTTTTTTCTGTGTACACCCCGTTCTTAGCCATAACATCTACAACACAACACATCTCAGTGTAGGAGTAAATTCCTCGTACATACATTGTTTTAATGTCCGAAGTCCAAATCAAACAAACATATTTTATATTACTTGTGTCGTCCAATAACCTCATTTCGCAAGTTGGTTTTCTCCATCTTGGTGGGATATTAAATGCTGTACAAGAATCCAGTTGCGCAAGGAATCAACTTGGATAACAAACTGGCCACATTCTTGATTATGTTCAATACCATTGTCTTCAATTCAAGCAAACAGGGAAAATATAAAAATTAAAATTTTTGAGCGTCCCTTTTTATATTTATTGAAAGAGGTCTCAATCATCATTGACGATGTCGCCTCTAAATACTATGTTTAAACGAAGCACTAGGTCATGAAGTACCGCTCAACTTCTGATGTTGGTTAATATATTCGGAGCTTGAGCGATAATGTATAATACACACAGCTCCCGGCCTCCTCCGAATACGGCGACGCCAAGACGCTGCTGCATATCCTAACATTACACTGCGTATTATCTAGCATATGACGCTGCGATTCGTTCTGATACATTCAAAATTATATGCTCGTTTCCAAAAAAAGATTTTCCTTCTAAGTATGTAGTAATGTCGCAGATTCTAGCCACTGATGATGATTTTGCCACTGTATATAAATATCTCTTTACGACTTTTGAGTTTGGCAGTCTGTTCTTTCCAGATTCACTATTTCTTGAGACAGAACGAACGATGTTTTCAATTCTAAAAGTTATATATAGCCTATACCTAAATTTTACAGTATGTATAGAAAACCCTGTCCAAACCATTAAGGGCTTATTTCACTCTTGATAAACATGCTAAGAAAAATAATGGAAATATCTATGTTATCTTAAAACGTCTACATAATATTTTGAAGTATGACGTAATGATCAGTATTTTACCCTTAAAATACTGAAATTTCTCACAGACTAGCAACATTCCACTAAACGGCGGCTTTTATTTTATGTACTTATTTATTTTTCTATTAGAATTCTGTTAAATATCGATCAAATAAATTTATTTATTTGAAAACTATTTGAAGACTTGCGTACAAAACTTAAAATTTAAGTAATTATACGTTTTTTGCAGATTTAAAATAAATAAAAATAATACATAACATAGACTGTATCCACGAAGGGGTAGGCATAGATGTATACGACGTTTTACCAGCTAAGTTTTCACTACGTTTACCGGGCACATTTTCCGACTCCGTGATCATGTTGTTGCTGAGCAATACGTAACAGACAAAAACAAATTACATTTTGCGCGATCCTTTTATCCAACCTGAAACCTCGCGATCGCAACCGCCAGTTTATTCAATTCAATTTTATCACTGCATGGCGATATTAATCGAAAATATCGATAAAAATAAAGTCCTTGCTTGAATCCCTAGCTATTATTATTGTATTCTTTAACGCGTGCCACAATTTCGTACTCAGTTTTGCGCTAAAATTACTTTCGTTTGGACTGCCGCCATTAAGTGTTTTCCCTATTAGCTATGTCGTATTTAAACGCTGCGTGCATTTACATGTTCATGTGTTTAAGTAGGAGTGATTGTAATTATGCAGCTGCGCGTAGGAACGGTTCTCTAGACCACAAGGCGTAGCAGTTCCAACACCTTGGCAATCGTATGCAATAAGGGCATAGCGTTCGTGGTGATTTAAAAAAAATGTGTGTTTACGTTGGAGGTGGATATGTGGATATGTAGCGCACGACCAACGGCGCTTACAGCAAGTTAATATTTTTATTACATAGAAACTTAGATATCATAATCTAAGCTGGAATACACTTTGTCGTCTTAAAAAGTACTCATAGACAGTAAGATTTTTATTTTTAAAGGAGAGAAGTTCGAGATCATTTAAATCAATGCAATATCAGCTGATGCGAACTGTAGGTTACTATGCTATAACGTCGGCACGTGTTCGCCGGCGAGCGGCTTATATCAAATAAATAGGTAAATCTACCGTCTTCACGGGGCGCCTTAGTACACGACGCGCAGCGCGGCGGCTAACGTTTGGTGGCTTTTTTTAAACAAGTCGGCGTGGCGCGCACCGTCGTCAGTCAACCTTTATGGACTTTAGTGATACCTAGATATTCTGATTATTTGATGAATATTTATAAAAGCATGACACCTACGTACTCATAATAAGCTACTGTATAACACCTTTAACGATCGGACAGGGTTTATTATACACACTGTATGTATATATCAAACAGAACACTGTCCATAGAACAAACAGAACTGTCTGCCATTGACATTTGTGTATGACCACTACATTATTATACATGTTTCAAGGTGCCCGTGTTCCTGAAAATCTTGCACTCGCCACTCACACAAGAGATGCTGAAGATATCACTTCAACACCACTCAGCGAGGACTGCAGAGATAGTGTTAAAGGCATTATCGACAGTGATGTTAGGGACAGTAGTAGTTCATGTAATAATATACAATCTTATATAGGTGATAAGTGCAAAGAAGTATTCAACGACAAGATTCTATTAATAACACACATTAGCGAACATTCAGTGACCGGGTTCAAGCCATACAAATGTGACGTATGTATGAAATGTTTTACTAAGAAGAGCAGTTTAAATGTACATAACCGTATACATACCGGTGAAAAGCGATACAAGTGTGATGTTTGTATGAAATGTTTTATTGCAAAGGGCGATTTAAATAAACATTACCGTACACACACAGGTGATAAACCATACAAGTGTGATATTTGTATGAAATGTTTTTCCCAAAAGGGCCAGTTAAATGACCATTACCGTGTACACACCGGTGACAAACCATACAAATGTAATATTTGTATGAAATGTTTTACCCGAAAGAGCCATTTAGTTGAACATGACCGTAAACACATCGGTGAGAGACCATATTTTTCTTTTCTTTAATTAAACATATAACCCAGAGCTTAAATGAAAAAGCTAGGATAGCATGTGTATTCCTAGATATGTCGAAAGCATTCGACTTTGTCTGCCATAAAATACTACTGTCAAAGTTATATAACTATGGTATACGTGGCTCTGAAAGATAGAATAAGAGATAGTGTGATTAGAGAGAGATGCGGCATGAAAGTGGATATAGTGACAAGAATAGAAAAGGGTATGTTAAGCTGGTTTAGGCATGTAGAAAGAATGGACGAGGAAAGACTGACTAAGAAAGTTTATAAGGCTAGTGTGAATGAAACAGTCGCAAGAGGAAGACCTAGGCGAACGTTTTTTGATTAGATCGGAGGCGTTCTGGACCAAAGGCCAGGTTAAGAGCACCTTGATCCGACGGGCGTGTATGAGGAATGTGATGAAAGTGAATGAAGCCAGAGAAGTGTGTCAGGATCGTAGCAAATGGAAATCCGTAGTCTCTGCCTACCCCTCTGGGAAATAGGCGTGAATCTATGTATGTATGTATGTATACGTGGAACAGCCAACAACTCGATAAAAAGTTACCTATGTGAAAGAGTACAATGTGTAGAAATTACAAAAACAGTTAATTTCCAAGTAAGTAAATACAGATCAACATACTGCCAAAACAACTACGGTGTTCCCCAAGGGGGTTTACTATCACCCCTACTTTTCTTGCTACATATTAATGATCTGCCAGACGCTATTAACCATGATTCTGTACTATTCGCCGATGACACAACTTTAATAATTAAAAGCAAAAATGAGCTAAGTCTACAGAACGAAATAATAGAGACATTGAAAAAAACTATTACATAGCTTGATTATAATAACCTAAAATTAAATAAGTCTAAAACAATTATAATTTAATTTCAAACATCCAACACAATATAACGAGTCATAGTATAATCTATAATAACGAATCCATACAGATAATTAACGATTGTGTATTCCTAGGTATTAGTATCTACAAACAATGTAACTGGAAGTCACATATAGAGAAGACCACCAACAAGATAGATCGCTACGTCTACGAACTAAGACGGATCAGAGAGATAGTAAACTTCCAAATCGCTATAATCGTGCATCACACATATGTATCTGCCGCGCTAAGGTATGGGATTATTTTATGGGGAAACTCTGTAGATAAATATACTGTTTCGTGCACATAAAAAGTGTATGAGAGCAATGTGTGGCGTAAATTATCTCGACAGCTGTAAACCATTGTTCCATAATCATAAAATATTACCGTTGCCAGAAGAAGCTTATACATATATGAAATTTGCAAATTTGTATAGACACACCCCGAACTTTTTGGTAAACTTGGCGACGCTGAAAGTCGCCGTACGCGACATAAATATAGACTAAAACTGCCCTAAATTAGAGTCGAAGTCTTTAGGAAAAATGCATATTGTATGGCCATAAGGGTATATAACCATTTACCTAATGATCTCACTAAGTTACCAATGACAGAGAAAATTGTGTAATTTATTACTTGATAAGAGATATTATTCGGTAACTGAATATTTTAATGATAGATCCATAATCTAGATGACATTATTAATATAGTTATTAAAATATAGACAATTCATCATTAAGATTATTTTCTTGGATTATATACTACTAATTAATTAATATCAATATGTAATTTTAATAGTTTGCATGTATTTATTTGAAATTGTATTAATGTAATTACTTAAATTTTAAACGCCACATGGGGCAGAATATGCAGAAAAATGACCACCTATATACCTGAACCATATTCTAGCAAATAAAGATTATTATTATTATACAAATGTTTTTAGATTCACGCCTGTTTCCCAGAGGGGTAGGCAGAGACTACGGATTTCCATTTGCTACGATCCTGACACATTTATCTGGCTTCATTCACTTTCATAACATTCTTCTTACACGCTCGCCGGTTTAAGGTGCTCTTAACCTGGCCTTTATCCAGAACGTCTCCGATCTGATCAAGAAACGTTCGCCTAGGACTGCCCCTTGCGACTGTTCCATTCACACTTGCCTTATAAACTTTCTTAGTCAGTCTTTTCTCGTCCATTCTTCCTACATGCCCAAACCAGCTTAACATATCCTTTTCTATAATCGTATCTATATCCAATTTCATGTTTATTCCGCATCTCTCTCTCTAATCACACTATTCCATATTCTATCTTTTAGAGTCACACCATATATGTTTCTCAGCGGTCGCATTTCTACAGTATTTATTCTGCTCTTATGCTTCTTTTGCCATACCCAACTTTCACTTCCATGCATAAGTGTAGGCACAAATAGTTCTCTATGAACAGCCAAACGTGCCTTTTCGGATTCATTTCATCTGTTCATAAAAGCGCGTAGAGTGCCATTCAGTTTATTGCCAGCAATCGTTCTCCTTTCAAAGAGCAGCGATAGCTCAGTGGGGAGACCAACAGACTGCAATGCAGAGGGTCTCGGGTTCGAACCCACGTCGCGCACCTCTGACTTTCGGAAGTTATATGACATTTCGAAATTATGTGCGTATTGATTGACAATAATTATCGCCTGCTCCGTGCCTCGGAGAGCACGCTAAGCCGTCGGTCCCGGCTGCCATGAACATCTATGGCAGTCGTTATTGGAAGAATGTCGACACAAAAGATCCCACTGGGTCGAAGTGTCGCCGGTCTGCACTGACTGGCCCCCACATAAGATACAAAGACAACCTCCGTACTAGCGTTCGTTTGTCGCAGAGGACTTTACAAACTTTCAGACATCGTCCACAAAGAACACTCAGACTCAGCACTACTATCAGGTCTAGCTATGAAATGTGAAATAAAATGTATATGTCCCTACATCTAATTTCGTAGTTTCTGTACAAAATGATTATTTTATTAAATCATTTATTTTCGAGAATAGACGATATATATTATTAAAAACATGTTTTCTTAATAATAAATGTATCGATTAGCTTATATACAATTTGTTTAAAGTTATATCGCTTAGTATCTGTCAGCTCTTTGTTACAATTAACAATACCTGATGAAATGATGGTTTTGTTAATTTAACTACAATCCTGAATTATGAAAGCAAAGCTTTCACAGCGACTTACTACATATAAAAGTTCCCGTCATCGACTGTTGTCCCTCGGGCTGCGGCCCGCCAGGCACGCCCTCAGCCTGGTCGGAGAATCTTCCCTTTGTGTTGAAGAGACATCACACCAGGTTCTCCAAACAATAATGGAATATACACTCATATATTGACAAATAAATGTAAGTATGTTTATATTTTACTTGTCATGGCCAGTATGCGTTGGACCCACGTCCGTGTGTAAGTATAGTAAAGGGCCGGGCATTTTTTGAGTCGATGTCAATAATAAGCGATGTAAACCTTTCTAAGATAGATGCAGGTGTTACGCTTCTAAAACACATTCCGTGCCTGGGAAGATTAGCAAGATGTCATTGGCGTATTCTGTGATCTCTCTAAAGCCTTTGACTGCGTTGACCATCATAGGCTGTTGCGAAAACTCAAGTATTATAGCATCCCCGATACTACACTTGACTTAGTTAATTTCTAACTAAGTGATAGATTACAACACGTTGATATTAACGAAAGTAGATCTTCTGGATTACCAGGAACAATGGGCGTGCCACAGGGCTTAATTTAAAGACCCTTTCCGTATTTAGTGTACGTAAATGATTTACTGTTTTCCATACGGGATTTGTGTGGCATTGTTTTATTCGCGGATGACACATGGCTTGTTTTTAAAGTAGAGAGAAGAGCACCAAATTTAAATGCTGTTAATGATTCAGTTGCGCAAATCCTGGACTGGTTTACGGCGAATAATTTATTACTAAGCTCTAAAAAACAAATTTTATTAAGTTTATATTGCCAAATGTAAAGAGCCCTAACATTTATATATCAATTAAAATAAATTATTACTTTCGTACAATCGACGGTTTTTCTAGGATTCACTTTTGATCATTAAGTTCAGTCGGGTGCTCGAATAACGTGTTTTGCAGAGAAAAATTAGCTTTTAACGCATTAACAGCTGGCGGGCATAGGCCAGATCCGTAGCTGATAACCGTTTTAGGGTTATAAATCAGCCGGCAGGCATAAGCCAGGTTCGTAGCTGGGGTTAAATTGAAACACGTAGACTGATTCAACTGAGAATATTTTTTCGATTTTGAAGCCCTCTTATATCCCGTTTATTGTTCATGCAAGTAACGCTAGCATTTAATATGTACAATATTTATTTGCACCAATCAGCGATAAGTAAATAACATTATACAATTTTACGAAGAATTCTTGAGCGTTTATGCGTGTGGCGCGACGACTATAAATACTGCCACGTATAAAAGCAGAAAGCCACTCCGCGCGTCGCTTATTCTGTAGATTGGTTTTGTCGCGACTAGACGTATGATACTCCATTCGATCGCCTTCGCGCGTCGCTAGGTTTCGGCGCGGCTAGACGAATGATGCTCCGTTCGACTCCAGGTTCCTTTAAACTTGGTTGGTTGGTTGTGCGTATATACATACACCACAAGCTTAGTGGCATAAAGACAGCTTAGGTACTGATGTAGATACAGCGAGACTAGTACAATTTCAGTTACTTTCACAGTGTCATGTCCCACGGTATGTTATTGTTGGGGCAAGGTAGCTGATATTGAGATAATTTAGCGTCCAGTACGTAGCATTTATAATTTAGGTCCACGAGTTTCCCTGAAAGACTAATTTAAAGAAATAGGCATACTTACCTACTGGTGCGTCGCAATATATATTGGCTAACATTATATTTATTAAACTTATTATTCACTTACTTAAATAATAAGAATAGTGATGTTCTTATTAATGTAAACACCAAAAATAAGCATAAGTTTAGGCATAATATTATCATCGTTTACATAAAGTTTACAATACATATACAAGACTCGGTATACGTTTTTTTAATAAACGACCTAATAATATAATTAATTTACCATTACTTTAATTTAAACGCGCCGTTAAAATACAGCTAATGCGGAAGAGTTATTATTCAGTCTACAACTACTTAAACTAGTTGTTATTGCATACACTATTCAAAGATCTGTTTAACTTATAGTCAATTAAGAGGTACCTCGTGATCTGATGTTAATAAGTATATTGCTTCTCATTTCGATTGTGATTAAAAATAAAAATGATATTGACGACCTCGATGGTGGCGTAGTGGTTAGTGTAACCGACTGCTTGCCTGAGGTCGCGGGTTCGATTCCCGCACAAGTCAAACATTTGTGTGCATGAACATGGATGTTTGTCTTGGTCTGGGTGTTTCTATGTATAATATGTATATATTTACAAAAAGAAAATTATATATGTATGTTTATCCATTGTCTAGTACCCATAGTACAAGCTCTGCTTAGTTTAGCCTAGATGGTGTTGTGTGTATGTGATAGAATATGATAGAGTGCACATGCATACAACAGTATTATTTTATTACTATATAGGATTAAATAAAAACTAAAATAATAAACTTTTACCCGTGTCTTCTTTACATCCCAATTCATTTATAAGAAACATATTTTAACAAGTTAACATTTGCATGAACCTTCTGCGACCAGTTGCAGTCTAAGGTCTTAGTAGTGCGATTAGAGCAAGCAATTTTAACCTTTTTATTATTGTATGGAATATCAAATTATAAATTATGAAAAGTGATAGAACAAAAGTTGTAAGGTTATAAATAAGGCACGGGTGAGAGGTTATTAATATTCTTACTGAAGTAAAATATTTTAGAAGATATTAAAGACAACGCAATGTTACTTTAGTGGTTTGAATTTCTAACTAGCGAGTATGATACATATTACACATTTATTATAGAAACCTTAACTTCAATAAAATACGTACATTACATATATGCATAAAATACGTACATTACATATATGCATGAACATGGATGCTTGTCTTGGTCTGGGTGTTTCTATGTAAAATATGTATGTATTTACAAAAAAAAAAGTATTTAAGTATGTTTATCCACTGTCTAGTACCCATAGTACAAGCTCTGCTTAGTTTGGGCTAGATGGTGTTGTGTGTATGTGGTAAAATATTATTATTATTATTATTATATATAATACCTAAATGCAAAACGGCATATTATTATAGTCACGGACTGCCTGTGCATTGTCATAAAGTGTAAGTGTGTGCGCTATCATGCCATTCTACTACCTATTATAGATTAACTAGCTTTTGAGCGCGGCTCCGCCCGCGTGGTACCTACATAAATAAAAAGTAGCCTATGTCCTTCCTCAGGTTTTAAACTATATCTGTAGCAGATTTCATATAAATCGGTTGAGCGGTTCAGCCGTGAAAAGGTAACAGACAGACAGTTACTTTCGAATTTATAATATTATATTATAGCAAGGATCTATTCTAATCTTATAATTATAATAAAATTGATTTTTTGTTTGTTTGTAAGGGTTTAACTACAAAACTACTCAACCGATTAAAAATATATTTCTCCATTAGAAATTGTATTACCACTGTCTTATATACTTCTTTTACTAAAAGCCATTTCGACCAACACCCAATAAAAAAAATTTCAGCGACACGGATCTATAATTGGCAACACTTACGAACTCTAACTGTCAGTGTAGTAAAGTCATTGTGTGTTGATGTTATTTGTTATTGTATTGTTACGTTTTCCCGAGGTCCATATATTGATAAGAGGCCAATTCATTGATTTGAAAAGAAATACATTAATTGCAATGGAACATACCAGTCATATTATGCATAAAGAAATGGGGACTTGTAAACAGATGAGTGTTTGTAGAGGTTGCCTGGCGAGTGACCGTAGGATGATCAGTGCAACACGATACGAAACTATGTACAGGGATTTGACTGGCTTAATGGTGAGTAGTAAATATTCTATCAGTAACGAGCTATTGTAAAATATGTATAGCACTCATTTATTTACACAACAATTTTTTTGGACTTTATGATAATATGTGATAAGTATATAATATTACCACACGGTATAAAACAAACCAATAAAGCTCGCTTTCTGGCTTAAAATTGATAAATCAGAACTGTTCAAAGCGCTTCTACGAAGAAAAATACCAACATATTGAGACGCTCCTTGTTTTAAATTCAGTTAATAAAATATCAAGCAGTATTCAAAACTTAAGTTTTAATAATTTATAATAAGTAATAAGCTTATACAACTCCAGAACACGTCTCTCACCATCTCCAAGAGTATTGGAATCCTTGGCCTCGACATCTCAAGTGATGTACAGTTCCGCGGTGAAGCTGACTTCCAAATAGCTTGGTGTGCTCAATAGAGCTGAGCGGTACTTCACTGTGGGACAAAGACTGCTTCTATATAAGGCATTCTATGCCAATAGATGGACCTCGTTAAGTTATAGAGATTAATTTATTGTTCCAACTATGTAATTAGTGGAGACTTAAATTGAATAAAAATATAACAATAGTAACATTAGCCCATTATATTTAAATACTGGATTTGATTATAATATAATTTACATAATATTGTCTTCTGTTTATGCAAATATTATTCATTGAAATTAAACTACTATATACGGATTTTATTGCGTTGTTTATTTGACACTATATTACATAATTTTGAAAATTTGTTACACTACTATTACTATTAAACTTTACAAATTTTTAAGCTAATTATATTGTTATTAAAACTATTTGTAATATGTATATATTTACAAAAAAAAAAAGTATATATGTATGTTTATCCATTGTCTAGTACCCATAGTACAAGCTCTACTTAGTTTGGGCTAGATGGTGTTGTGTGTATGTGGTAGAATATTATTATTATTATTATTTAGATTTGAATTAATTTTACACTTTCCCTGACGTTTCGGTTGCTTTTCAGCAGCCATGGTCACGGGAAGACTAAGATGGTAGTTGTCTCAATGTTCCAGTGTAGTTATTTTAAAGTACCTGAACATAATTTAATCATTGGTGTTTCTATTTACGCAGAATGAGCTCAAAGTATCATGAAGTCTAGCTGTGGTTTGCTTCTTCTTTGGTTTGACTATTTGTATAACTGGATTCCAAGGTGGTGGTACATTCCAACCATCTTCTCTATTAACCGGTCGTATTCCGCCGTATTCGTAGCCAATAGGCAATCAGTTTTGATTGGTAAGGTTGGTAATATACGGTTTTAAGCGAAGGCGGCGCGCGGCGTTTTGGCGCCAATTTGGTGGCTCGCATGCGAGCCACCGGCCTACGACGGGTACAAATCTGCCGGCTGGTATGCGAGCCGGCGGAATACGACCGGTTAAAATTAGGATGTTTTTTGATTTCAATAGCCTCACGAAGCATCCTTGGTAGGAATCGATGTTCTTTAGCGAGAATCTGTGGTTTGTCAAATCTCAGGTAGTGGTTGGTCCCCTGTTGCACATGTTCACACACAGCAGACTTCAACAAATTATAATATAATTGTTTATATTTCAGATCTCACCATCAGATGGTTTACCACAGTGGCTGTGCTATGAATGTTCAGCTTTGTTAGAGAAATATGTTATTTTAAGAAATAAAATGATAAAATCACATTACATTCTGTATCAATATGTGACAGAAAGTGTACTGGTGAGTACTAAATTATTGTGGGAACAATTCTGTTAGGTTCATGTATATTGTATAGTAGTAAATCTCTTAACACCATGTTCCATAACCTTTCAGCAAGACTCAATAGCAATAGAAAACAAGTTTTTTCTTGTAACAATATTTATGGCAAGACTAAGTAGTTCATTGGAATATTGAAGCTGTCATTGTAATCTGGATAATCCATATCCAGTATTATGATATTAATTTGATGTTTATTGTCAGTTCACATGCGTTGAGAACAAGAGCTCGCACTTGACTCAAACAAGTATCACACATTACAAAATCCCGGGCATTAAAACTGAACAGGTATGAGTTTAACAAGTTTTTGCGTGTGAGCATTGTGATATGTTGAAGAGTTTAGATTGTGTTAATCTGTAATTATTTTCAGGAAATGATTGAAGATAATAATAATTCACCATCAATCAAACTTGAAATGGCTGACGTTAAATTTGAGAACTATTTCGACAATAGCATCACAATAGAAGAATGGTGGTAAGCATATTTGCAGTCATGTTGATTGTGACATTTATAACACTGCCGCGTTGATTCAGAGACGTAACCTCGAGCGTGATTAACGATCGCGGGTCTCCACCGGGGCACTCGCTATCTGTAGTTGCGCATATCATGTCCATCTGCTGCCGATGCCGGGTCAGTCAGTGTTATCGGGTTTTCCTGCTAAGAAATACTTCGTGTCAACCTGTGATCCGGAGTAGTCTGTAGACGATAATAGATTCAGTGCGTTATTATATTTGTTTTATTTTCTCTCTCTTTCATACGTTTTTCAATTATTTTCAGTTTTGAAAAATTCATATTCAATCACCTAAATGAATTGACAAGCAACTCAACGATACTTGAACTAAAGCACAAGAAAAAAATTGAACAGGGAGAGGTCAGTGTGTTTATCATGTTCTGTTCATTATGCTTAACATTTAAATTATTACTATTTTTCGCAGTAGTCTAAGCGCCACGCACAAGTCATGGTCCTTGAAGTGTTTTAATTATTTCTTTCTTAGTGATCAATCGTCCATCATACATAGATTAATCTAGTCCCAGGGTGGAACCCATTCAAAATTCTAGTTGTAATCTTGTACAGTATAAATTATGCTTCTTCGTTTTTCATTTGCGGCTCATTATATAAACTGATGCGAGACTATGATTGGTAATAGTGAAGGGTTATTCTTATTACTCTATGCTAGTTCATCGATTTTTTTTGTCTCACGCTTGAATTTAAATACATCGTCGCAGTTATTTCGATTTTGTCCAAGACGCGGTATATTGCAGATATTTGCGTGCGACTGCTGTGCACGTGATCTCGGGATCGCATAAACAGTCATTGATTGGGATTTTCCGCCAAAAATTCTTAGAATAGATGCAGCAACGTTACAAAGCATGTAAAGCCGCTGGTTCTGGGCTTGACCTCTCTGTCGTGACGGCTTGCCGTCACATCAAATTGGCGCAAATGACCAGTCTGGACGGCCTTATATACTTCAAGTGCTCGGTAGCTAAATGAGACATTTGGAAACTTAATTTTCAAGCCAATATAAACTCAATTACCGTAGCAATCGTATTTCCAGATTAGGTAAGAAACTCTTTGAGTGCTGGTGCAACTAAGTATTATGTTGCGAATGAGAGTAATTTGGGAGATTTTCTCGATCGATGACCTTTTTTCGTAACAATATCTTAAGAACTTTAGTGGTCAGTGACGATCTGTGTCCGTTCGCCTACCGATCGAGACATAAAGTCCTAGTGTCTATGATAGCTAGAGATAACTCGTCCATTGTGCCATATTGCAGCCAAACTGATATGTCAAAAATATTATAAGAATAGTTTTTACTAATAATACAATTGTGGGAATTACAATCGGCCGCCTACATTACGCCTCAGTATTGGTGGGTCTAATTAAACTTAACGGATCCGAATTCAAATCTAGCAACTCTTTTGTAGTCTTAAGTGCAATTCTGAAGTAAGAGTGTTTGATACTCAGGCGTCGCCTCACGAGTCGCACGTCGGGTCAGAAGCCGCGCGTCCGTCGCTGCGAGCGCGGCTACTCTTCGAGGAGCACATCAGTAAGTACACACAAGTACTTACAACACACACATTAGCTGTAAACTCAGTGTTCGGCGCGCTCGTGCATGACTAGCGAACGGTAAGCGATGTTGGCTACTTACCAGGGATGTTGCGGATGCAGATGTTTTGACATGCGTGGATGTCCAAGTCGATGCGGCAGCTCCGCAATTGCGGATGCGGGTGCTGATGAAATTGGACATCCTATTTAATAAAAAGTATTTTATCACCGCCTTCGCAGATTCAAGCCTGTTTTGCAATGGTTCATAAATTAAACACGTACTACTGAACAACTGATTTCTTTCTTATCGTAACCTCCGCTATATCTAGATCCGCATTAAGATCCACCTTGATGATTGCGGATGCAGATGTCCAAATCGATGCGGAATCTCCGCGATAGCGGATGCGGATGCGAATATTCGCAACATCACTGCTACTTACGGCTGGCTCAACTTGACAATTTTCGGTTTACCGACAATATATTTATATTATTATTTTGGTGGTTAGTGTGCCTTTGGCTTATATAGTTTATCGTATTCGTTTTCTGAGACCTTGCTTTCCTGAATCAAAGATCGTATCTTGTGCGTTATCCTAGCGGTCAGATGGCATGATATCAGTTTATATTACTTTTAAATCACATAATAAGTCATGTAACTTGCGTTGGTAATCTACAGTGTTCATCACTACAGTTGTGTTTCTCTTTTCGCCCGTAAGCACTATAATATGCCGAACTGCCCAATCATTTTCAATGCTTTGATGTTGATTGCATTTTTGTACAGTAATAGCGTTGGTGTTAACGCAAAGTTTACACCGTTGGCTAAAATGTTAGACGTAGGTTCATCTAAACTCACTTGTGATAGATTTATAACAGTCACCTTTAGTTGTTTTGGATAGCAGTGAAAAGGTAAACATCCACAACAACAATAAGGTTATTAACATCCGTGCCGTCACCAAATGGATCTAGTTGATAACCAGCGGAAGGCTTCCTTAGCCTTGCATAGGCTGAACTAGGTCCCATTTGGAAAAATTTAGTTAATTTATTTTTACCATGTTAATATTATTTTCTGTTTTTGCCAAATAATTATTTTTTTTCTTTCTTCAAACGCATAATAGCCCTAACGTATTATATATATATTAACTACTGCTACTTTATTATACAATTAAACTAAATTTTAATTTTAAGGTGCCCGTGTTCCTGAGAAACCTGCATTTGCCACTCACACAAGAGATGCTGTAGATATCATTTCAACACCATTCAGCGAGGACTGCAAAGATAGTGTTAAAGGCATTATAGACAGTGATGTTAGGGACAGTAGTAGTTCATGTAATAATATACAATCTTATATATGTGATATGTGCAAGAAAGTATTCAACGATAAGATTCTATTAATAGCACACATTTGCGAACATTCAGTGACCGGGTTAAAGCCATACAAATGTGATGTATGTATGAAATATTTTACCCGAAAGACCCATTTAAATAACCATTACCGTAAACACACCGGTGATAAGCGATACAAGTGTGATGTTTGTATGAAATGTTTTATTGTAAAGATCGATTTCGATAGACATTACAGTAAACACACCGGTGATAATCCATACAAATGTGATGTATGTATGCAATGTTTTAGACATAAGAACACTTTAGATACACATTACAGAATACACACCGGTGACAAACCATACAAATGTGATGTTTGTATGAAATGTTTTACTAACAAGAGCAGTTTAAATGTACATTACCGTATACACACCGCTGAAAAGCGATACAAGTGTGATGTTTGTATGAAATGTTTTACTAAAAAGAGCCATTTTGATGAGCATTACCGCATACACACCGGTGATAAACCATACAAATGTGATGTTTGTATGAAATGTTTTACTCAAAAGAGTAATTTAAATGTACATTACCGTAAACACACCGCAGCCGGTGACAAACCATACAAATGTGATGTATGTATGCAATGTTTTAGACATAAGAGCAGTTTGGATAGACATTACCGTAAACATACCGATGATAAACCACAGAACATAGAATAAAGATAGAAAGGCCAGGCCCGCCTTGTGGGCGGGGCAGGCGCGCGCAACGAAGCATGAGCAACGCTCGTATTTCAACTGTTTAATCATTTTCGTCTGTTGACAATCGCGCTCATACTGTAATCTAGAGCAAAGTCCGGTGAAAAATAAGTATAATGCCGTCTTACGCTGTTGTAACTGTGTGCTGTTGTTGCTGTGGCATTTCCATGTGTTAAAAATAAAAAATCGAGACTAAATTCTGGATAATAAATATAGTACAATGGCTTCGAGATCATAACCTGGAGCAAAATTTTAGCAGGCCATACCAAAAAAGGTTAACTAGAAATAAACTATTCGTTATCGTCAATTTCTCAGAAAGTCTCTTCCGCAGAATGTCTCTTTCGCAAAATGTCTCTTGTTCCTAATTCCTTGGTATCAGTAAAAAACGGTGAAGCACGAATCAGATTCGCGTACAGAGGGTTCCATAGTCATAATATATTATTCAGTTAGGTATCACAAAAACTACAATAACGAACATTTTAGTTACAAAATTATTTATTTCTAGGTATCATAATAGACAAACACTGCAATTGGAAAAAACATATTCAGAATCTTTGTATAAACTTAGATAAATTTGTTTATGCCTTGTATCGATTGAGACAAGTCTCTACTTTAGAAACGGGTTTAATTGCCTACCACGGTTATGTTTCGTCAAAATTAAGGTATGGTCTGATAATATGGGGCAATTCAGTTGAAGTAAATAAAGCCTTCATTGTCCATAAAAAATGTATACCGAGCATTATTCTGTTTACAACAGACAGAGTTGTAAGGATTATTTTAAGAAATATAATATTTTGCCACTACCTAGTTTGTATATTTTTGAAATTTGTAATTTTGTACGCAAACATCCACACTTGTTTTGTAAACACAATGATGCCGTCACAAGACCAGGGAGCACACACGACACACTCACAAACTACTCATACCCAATATCTATAATAAGCTGCCAAGTAGCTTCAAGGAAATTGGTAGTTTTCATATGTTTAAGAGAAAATATTATATATATTTTTATTAACTTATATTTACATAATTAATTTTAAAATGAAATAATAATAACCTATATTTACAAACGTATTAAAAAAGATAACATAATTACAAAAACACAAATAATTATAACACTAAATATTTACAAAAATGGTTTAGGCATCGTAGAATTCTTCAGCATCGCTGTCAACTGGTGACGTGCCCAGAAGACTGGCATTTTATTGAATAAATGTTTTTATAGTGTTAAAGAATTCTTAGAAGACGATAATTTGTGATATGCTTTGATATAATTAAATGAATAATTTTTGTAAATTAACCATATATCAATATTTGTATGCCAGATAATGGTAGAATGTGGTTCAAAACTATGTTAAACATTAAGATCTATGTATACCCATATTCTGACGAATAAATAATTACTTACTTTCTTACCCTATTTTATTTTTTTATTTTTTTTATTCTTACCCTAATTAAGCCCAATACATAAACTAAACTAAATTGAGTATATAATAAACATTAGCATAATATATGTATTGTACGTATTTAATTAAAGTTAAGATTTCTACAATAAATGTGTAATATATATCATACTCGCTAGTTAGATTCAGGCCACTATAAAGGTAACATTGCGTTTTTATAAATATCTTCTAAAATATTTTACTTCAGTAAGAATATTAATAACCTTTCACCTGTGCCTTATTTATTACCTTACAACTTTTGTTCTATCACTTTTCATGATTCATAATTTGATTTTCCATACAAAAATAAAAAGGTTAAAATTGCTTGCTCTAGTCGCACTACTAAGACTTTAGACTACAACCGATCGCAGAAGGTTCATGCAAATGTTAACTTGTTAAAATATGTTTCTTATAAATGAATTGAGTTTTGTAATGAAGTTGTTGTAGGGATGTAAAGAAGACACGGGTAAAAGTTTATTAGTAGTTTTTATTAACCTTCTGGAGCGGAATGTTGAATTCCCAAAATGTAGAACTACCAAAATGTTGAACTACCAAAACGTTGAATTCGCAAAAGTCCTACATAGTAATAAAATAATACGGGCGTTCATGCATGTGCACACTTCATTTACAACATACACCATGTTGTAAATGGAGTGTGACTGTATGCGAATGTAAGTGAGTGTGTAAGTACGCGCAATGTGCGTGCGGGTGTATGCTGCTGTTTGCGAATTTGTTTTTTTATGCATATGCAAATTGTTACAATCGGCCTGTATATTGTTAACAAATTTATATATTATTGTAAATGTGAAATAAAATATAAGAAATAAAATGGTTTATTCTTTTTTAAGGTGGCTGTTAAGCGCTTCTCGTTTATTTCTCTTTAGCCCTTTTTAAGGTAGAGGCAATATACGTGCCAGCGGTGCCACCAACAAAAATATTTTTATTTTCCCTCATGGTAACACTGATAATAGTGTGACTTTGACAGATAGATGAAAGCTGTCAAGCTTATATCAGCCATTATTGCGCGAAAGTTGGATATTCTTAAATTTTAGCTAAAATGGTATGATTTCGTGTTTATTATAATTTTTGAGGTTTATTGTTTTCGTTTCGCTTGTGATTTTTGATGTCAACATATTGTAATATGCATTTTATTAATTTTTATTGGTGGTAGTATGGATGCTACTGTCCGCCTACTGTTTTACTTTGGTGGCAGTATAGATGCCATTGCCTGTTTGCGTTCCAGGGACACCTATGAGATGAAGATATTGATAATGAGGTAGAGTGATTGTTTGGACTTCCTGATGATCCACGGTTGACAAGTACGAGGGTGAAGACGGCGTAGAAACCTGTTTAGATATGCGTGCAAAATTAATTGCGGAACGCAATATTTTTGAAAATCGAGATTGTCCAACGCCTGGACCATCAAGAAGTAGCCCAATCAGTTTCCTTTCTTCTCGTGATAGCGAAATAACAGAAAATATAGATCCTAACATAGGAGTACCCTATATTGAACACAGTGACGGAGAAATATTGCGACCAGTCCAACCTTCATACAAAAAGTATGGGAGGGGTAGACAGGATCTCATGTATAGTCTATAGTTGATTGATGTTACTATAATAACAATAAGCATATTTTTCTATATAAATATTTGCGTTGTCCAATATTTACCGTTCTGTTTGTTATTCCAAAATAAATATAAAAGATATAATAAACATGAAATTTACTGAAAGTCACAGAAATATTCCCACTTTAGTATGGGCAATGGCACATATGCTGCCACCTAATTTTCCAGCAATATTCCGAGATGGTAAAATTCTTAATAATCATATGAAAATGACTCTAGGAATTGAATGAGTCTCCAGAACCTTTACAAACATTTAAACAATATAGTCATTATCGATAAACAGTTAAATCAAATCTAAATGTTCAAAGCTTTAATAAAAATCGAATACATGAAACTTTAATATTGATTGATTTATTTGATCATCATAAAAACATATTAAACATTTTAACTTTTCGGCCAAATATACACTTAAGGAGACAATTAGTTATGTGTATAAAAAATATCATGAACTAACTATATAGCGCGGTTTCGCACGCGCGGACGTCTGTTTCAAATTCACAATATCACAATCAAATAGGCTAATAGAGAAGAATCATAGTTTGACCTAATATTGACATTGACCCAAGTTGTATCCTTTTCTTTCTAAAGACAACCTCCGCACTAGCGTTCCTTTGTCGCAGAGGACTTTACAAACTTTCAGACATCGTCCACAAAGAACATTTAGACTCAGCACAGCTATCAGATCTAGCTATGAAATGTGAAATTGAAATGTTTATGTCCTAGGTACATCTAATTTCGTAGTTTCTGTACAAAATGCATTGATTATTTTAATAAATCATTTATTTTCGAGAATAGATGATAAAAAATATTATTAATAACATTTTTTATTCATTATAAACATATCGATAAGCTTTTATACAATTTTAGTTATATCGCGTAGTGTCTGTCAGTATTCTTTGTTCCAATTAACAATACCTTATTACATCATGGTTGATGGTTTTGTTAATTTAACCACAATCCTAAATAACGCAAGCAAAGCTTACATAGCTAGTTACATACATTACATACACATACATACATTGTATATTATACAAGTTCCCGTCATCGACTGTCGTCCCTCGGGCTGCGGCACGCCAGGCACGATCACCCAGCCTGGTCGGAGAATCTTCCCTTTGTCCTGAAGGGACATCACATCAGGTTCTCTAAACAATAATTGTTAAATACACTCATATTTTGGCAAATAAATGTAAATATGTTTAGGTATATTTTACCTGCCAAGGCCAGTATGCGTTGGACTCATGTCCGTATGTTAGCTTATTAAAGGGCCGGGCACATTTGAGTCGATATCAATAATAAGTGATTTAAGCTGTTATACGACAGATGCGGGTATTACGCTTCTTGAACAAATATTCCGTGCCTAAGAAGATTCGCAAAATGTCATTGACGTATTCTGTGATCTCTCTAAAGCCTTTGACTGCGTTGACCATTATAGGCTGTTGCGAAAACTCAGGCTAATGGTATTCCTGATGCTGCACTTGACTTAGTCAATTCCTATCTAAGCGATAGACTACAACACTTATAAAACACAACATCTTCTATTTTACCAGTCACAATGGGCGTGCCACTGAGCTCAATTTTAAGACCCTTTCTGTTGTGTACGTAAATGATTTGCCATTCGTCGTACAGGATTTGTGTGACATTGTTTTATTCGCGGATGACACATCACTTATTTTTAAAGTAGAGAGAAGAGCACCAAAAATGGTGTTATTGATTCCCTCGCGTAAATCGTGTACTGGTTTACAACGAATCATTTACTACTAAGTTCTAAAAAACAAAATTTATTAAGTTTACATTGTCAATATTTAAAGAGCCCTAACATAAATATAAATTTAAATAATGAAATTATTACTTTCGAACGATTGACAGGCTTTATAGGATTAAAGGGACGCTCAAATAACGTGTCTTGCAGGTAAAATTAGCTCAGTCGCATATGCAATTCAAAAAGTAAGAGAGCTTACTGATGTACATTCTACGAGAGAGAAAAAGAAGTTACTTTCACTGTGTCATGTCCATAACATACCGTAATGTTATTATGGGGCAAGGTATTGAGACAGTTTTAATCTCCAAAAGCGTGCAGTATGTAATAATAATAATAATAATAATGGATGACATCAAACTTTTTGCCAATACCAGTAAGTGTCTTAAGAAATTAATTGAAGTAACTACATTATATAGTCAAGATATAAATATGTCATTTGGACTTGATAAATGTCGAATATTACATGTTAGCCGAGGTAAAATAGTCAGCAATAATACTAACTCAGATCAACCTAACACATTTACATCCATAGAACCAACAACATTTTATAAATATCTCGGAATTAATCAGTCGAATGTTATTAATCACACTCAGATTAAAAAAGATCTTATCAAAGAGTATGCTAAACGACGAAACCTTATCTGCAAAAAACAGCTCTATTAAAAAAATCTATTTAAAGCTATTAATACCTTCGCAATACCAATCTTAACATATTCCTTCGGAGTTATTAAGTGGACGCGCACAGACATAAATAATTTAGAGATTAAGACCAGAACAGCATTAACCAAACACAAATATTTACATTCAAAATCAGCCATTCAAAGAGTTTCAGTAAAGCGGGAAAAGGGAGGCAAGGGACTCACCGAACTTAAATTATTATGGGAAGGTCAGGTTCAGAATCTAAGAGATTTCTTCTAAACCAAATCGACAACTAGCAATATACATTCGTCCATAGTTAAAATAGATACAAACGTCACTCCACTAAATTTGCACAACAAAGAAATTTTCTATAAAACTCCAATAGAACACATAAATGAAAAAATAGGCAGCTGGCGTTCCAAAGAATTGTACGACAGACACTTGCACGAAATTGAACAACAACAGATAGATTTAGAAGCTTCAAACAAATGGCTCAAATTAGGTTCGCTATTTCCTGAGACAGAAGGGTTTATGATTGCCATCCAAGACCAGGTCATTAATACCAAAAACTATAAAAAGTTTATTCTGAAAGATCGTAATATTCAAAATGATAAATGCAGAAAATGTCACCGTGTTCCCGAAACTATCCAACACATCACCAGTGTTTGCCCAAGTTTAGCTCAAACTGACTACACTCATAAACACAATCAAATCCTCCATATAATTCACCAAAAATTATCGATTAAACACAACCTCATACCACAAAAACCAGTTGCATACTATCAATATGTTCCAAGACCGGTGCTGGAGAACCAGAGTCACAAGATATACTTTGATAGAGCCATTCTAACTGATAAAACCGTAAATAATAATAGACCCAACATTATATTCATAGATAAATTAAATAAACATACATACTTAATTGATATAGCTGTTCCTAACACCCACAATTTACAAAAAACTATTACTGAAAAAATACATAAATACACAGAGTTAAAGGAAGAAATATTAAGAATCTGGAAAATGAACAAAGTATATATTGTCCCCCTGGTCCTCTCCAGTACCGGGATCATACCTACCTAAACACCTTCACCACTATCTACAACAACTGCAAAGGCCACCTAATCTATACATGACTATGCAAAAAGTCGCTATACTGAACACTTGCCGACTCGTGCGGCATGCATTTTTTTTTTCACCCACTAATGAACTCCACTTGGTCTAAGCCCGTGATTTTCATTCATTGACCGAAATTTTTATGAATTTCGAGAATATAAAACTGTACATAATAATAATAATAATAATAATAATTTATTGCATAAAATAAGTACACTGTTTTCTTTGTTTTTGTAATATTGATATGTATGTACAATATAATGTCGCAACTAGCATCCTTGCTAAGTTGTCATAGACAACTTGTAATAAGTGTGTACCTACGTAGCTTTTATAATTTAGAACGACGAGTTTCCCTGAAAGATCGATTTAAAGAAACAGGCATACCTACTTACCTGCTGTTGCGTTGCAATATATATATATATTTTTTTTTCTTTTTATTGCCGTTTGTTGCAGAAGAGCAAGTGGTCCTGATGGAAAGTGGTAACCGCTGCTCATGGACTTCAGCAATGTCAAGACACAGCAAAGCCGCTGCCTACCGTGAAAAAAGAGCTCTGTTTAACGTTTGAAGAAGGACATATTATAGCGCTCGGGAAACACCGAAGCAGGCAGTTCATTCCAGAGCTTGCACGTACGTGGGAGAAATGATCGCTGAAAGCGTACCGTCTTGGATTTGAACGCTTCCGGGTGTTATGGATGAACCCTGCTTCGTTGTCGAGTGGTACGATGATAGAAAAATATTTGCTAACATTATGTTTATTAAACATAATATTCACGTATTTATTAAGTATAGTGATATTCATAATGTAAACACCAAAAATAAGCATAAGTTAGTGGGCTTAATATCATCGTTTACATAAAGTTTACAATACATATGCGGGACTCGGTATCCTTTTCTTTTTAATAAAATATTTATTAGTTTAATTAATTAACCATTACTTAAATTTAAACGATCTGTTAAAATACAGCTAATTCGGCAGGGTTATTATTTAGTCAACAGGTACTTAAAGGACAAAAACACATGGAAGTAGTTAGTCATTTATTGCATACATGATTCAAAGATCTGTATTACTTATAGTCAATGTAGAGGTAGCTCGTGATTATTTCTGATGTTATCAAGTATGCTTCTCATTTCTATTATTATCCTTACTTATAATCTTTACTAATATTATAAATTCAAAAGTAACTCTGTCTGTCTATGTCTGCCTGTTTGTTACCCAGTAATTAAACTAAGTAGCCTTGATATGTTGACGTTAATAAGTGTTACTTTGTGATTTAATTGATTTTTACTTAGTACTAAATTTTCGGCGATACGGACCTATAATTGGCAACACTTACGAACTGTAACTGTCAGTGTACTGAAGTCATACTTTGTGATATAAATGCTTTTTACTTGGTACCCAATTTTCGACGACACAGACTTATAATTGGCAACACTTACGAACTGTCAGTGTACTAAAGTCATTGGCTCAGTATATAGTGTGCGTTCCACTAAGCGCTCACGACACTCACGCTCACGACCACGGTTTTTCCCGTTCCACTTGTTTCCGAGCGTTACGATTGTGAATTCAAGTGGAACGGGTAATGGGGGGTTTTGAGCGTTGATATGAATAATACAATTAATGACGAATTATCAAAAAAAAGCGAAACCTTAAAGAGGTTAGGTTACAATTTGTAAGTCTGATCAATAAACTTATTGGTTAACTGGATTTATATTGTTAAGTATCGTTGTACCGTTAGTAGTTCGACTTACCGCTCAATAGGTAGCGCTACTGGCAAAATTAAAAGTCGCAAGCGTTTGTTGCACGGGCTACCTATATAAGGTCCATGAACTTTGTTTTGTGTGAAAAATATAGGCACGCTAAAGAACAGACTTAGTGGTTTTATTTAATTCCCTAGTCATCAGTGCAGTTTCGTGTACCTAATTACACCATAATACAAGTACCAGAAGGGTGCTTGTACATTGGTCCTACCGAGCCGGAGGATTGTTTTTTGGAGATCAACGGTCCAAGCTTGGACCGTCGCCCGTACTCGCAGCGGATTGCTGTGGCAACGGTACGAGGTGTACAGGCAGCAGCGCCGTCAGTGCACCAACGCGGCAGCGACACAAGCCGATAGGAGGAACCACTTGAAGCGGTGAAGCGCGGCGCAGCGGTTACAAGTGACAGCTAGCTGAGAGGAGTTGTCAATTGGTACGGACAGTTCAACACAGAGGGCACCAGCGATATAGAGCGGATCGTTAGTGAGTGTGAAGTGAAAACCGTGAGTACAATATATTTGAGTAACACTAGTTAATTCAAGATCATCGTAAAGTAAATAGTGAACATTTTGAACTTTATTACCATCAAGAAAATAACTTACAGCTTTGGAGTAGTTTATCTGGATGTTTAGTTTGTATTAGTAGTGTTGTTAATATTAGTTTATGATTTGATACATGTTTAGAATTAGGACATAGAATAATTTTATAGAAAACGGGGGAACGAGGATTCTATGCCCGATTTCCACCGACAGTAAAAGTATTTTAAAACACTTGTAAAATTTTTTGAAACTGTTCTTTAGCACTTAGGATATTCTAAAGTGTTTTGGGGACTTAGAAAATTTGTTTGTATTTTAATTCTTACTTAATTTTTTTAGTTACATAGTTCTGTATACTAGTTAAACACTTAGAATATTTTATTAGAGATAAACTTAGAAATATTTTAGTTGAGTTTATTATTGGCTTTTGGGTATATATATATATTTTATTTGAGTTTACTTAGAACATTTTAGTTTATGTGAACGTTTATTATTTTTGATCTTTATTTTTGTTTTATTATTTTTTGTTTGTGTTTTATTGAGTGTTTGGTTTATAAAGTTGGCTATTCGTGTTTTATACTCATTTAATCATATTTGTATGTGTTTAAAAGTAGTGCAGTTGCAGTAGGCATAGTTTTTATTATTGCTTTACTGTAAATATATTAAGAAAGTTATTAATTAAATAATTTAATTAAAATGGAAGGAGTAATCAACGTTTTAAGTAACATACAAAACATAATACAGAAAGGATTAATTAATCTTAAAAAGAGTCCAAGAGAAAGGCTAACATTTGAATATTTAGAATCAAGAAAAGAGCTTTTAGAACAAAATTGGAACAAATTTGATAAATTACATTCTAAGATTTATGAAGATTATAGTAGTAAAGAGATTGATAAGACTGTAACGGACATTTATGATAATACTGAAGACAACTATATAACTTACAAAGCGTTACTTAAAACGATGATAAATAAACTTTCAGCAAATGTATCAGTTCAAGATAAGGCTAGTGATAATCCATCCAAAAAATCACCAGGGACTTTAGTGAAACTGCCAAAAATTACCATTCCTACTTTTTCAGGTAAATATAGCGAATGGATTACTTTTAATGATTTGTTTACCGCTTTAGTGCATAAAAATGAAACATTAAATGATTGTCAAAAGTTACATTACTTGAAAAATCATTTGACCGGTGAAGCCGAACAACTAATCAGGCATACACCTATCAGCGATGCTAATTATGCACAATGTTGGTCTGTCTTAGAGAAACGATACAATAATAAAAAATATCAAGCTGACTGTATTCTTAAGCGACTGTTCGACCAAAAACGTATGTATACTGAATCAGGTTCAGCCTTAAAAGAATTACTTGATACAACCAACGACTGTTTAAACGCTCTCAAAAATTTAAACGTAGATGTGACTACATGGGACATTATCATTATCCATATTGTCGTATATAAATTAGATTTCGAAACCAGGAAACAGTGGGAATTGAGCGTCAGTCCAACCGATAGTAATGAGTTACCCACTCTTCATCAATTTAGGTTGTTTCTTGAGACTCGTTTCCGCGCGTTAGAGTTCATAGAGCCTAAAAGAAATAATGTTCACCAAGGTCTAAGTTCAAAAGTTTCCAGTACAAAGGCTATGTTGGTCACGAATTCATCAGCAATGCGGTGCGAATACTGTTCAGATGTTCATAAGCTTTGCTTTTGCAAGAAGTTTGCTAACCAGTCCATCAACAGTAGGCGAGAATTTGTTGCAAAAAATAAGATTTGCTTCAACTGTTTAGGCAGCAATCACACTAAGTACACTTGCAAAAACCCAACTTCTTGCAAAATATGTAAGAGACGTCATCACTCATTGCTTCATATGGATGAAAACTCCAACAACAACAATAATGAAACTTTGGCAGCTTCAACCTCGGGTCAGTCCAGCTCTACTGATGTGGCTGATAAGCATATAGTATCTTGTCTGTCAACGAATACAGTACCCAAACCTAGGCAGGTTTTGTTAGCGACAGCGTTAATAAAAGCAGAGTCGAGGATGGGTAATTATCAAGTAGTTCGGGCCTTGTTAGATCAAGGTTCACAGGCATGTTTTATAACAGAAGCCACCGTACAATTACTTAACCTAAAGAAAATTCCTATGGAAGGAATTATCTCAGGTCTAGGGAATGAGAGTTCAAAAATAGCCAAACATTTGGTACACTTGTCAATTCAGTCACGAGTAGATTTGAATTTTAAACTTCAATTTAAGGCCTATGTGCTGAAAAAAATAACGTCTTACTTACCCGATCAGAGTATAAACGTAGAAAACTTTGACTGGATTGGATCTAAGGGTCTTTGTCTCGCCGATCCAGAGTTCAATGTACCCCATAAAATTGATATGCTTTTAGGTGCTGATGTTTATAGTTATATTATAAAAGATGGCATCGTTAAAAATCACACAGGTACACTTATGGCCCAGAACACTTCGTTAGGATGGATCCTGTCGGGTACGGTATGTTCTGAGAACAACGGCCAGTTCAATGCAAGAAATATTAGTGTCCTACACACGCATATCAAAGAAGATGATATTCTGAAAAGGTTTTGGGAAGTAGAAGAGCAGATTAATAACAAGAAAATATTTACAGAAGAGGAAGAAAAATGTGACGAACTATACAAACAAACAACTAAAAGAGACCAACATGGTAGGTATATTGTCAAGCTTCCCTTTAGAGAAGTAGATCCACCTTGTAAGGCTGGCAATTCAAGGGGCATAGCCGAAGCGAGATTCCGGTCATTAGAAAAAAGATTGCAAAAGAATACAGTATTAAAAGAAGAATACTCTAAGGTAATAAATGAATATTTACGTTTAGGACATATGAGAGAGGTAAAAAGAAATGATAACAAACGGCTAGAAGCAGTTTATCTTCCCCATCACGCGGTTATAAGAAATGATAAAACCACAACGAAAGTCCGCGTGGTATTCAATGCTTCTGAAAAGAACAATAAGGGTATATCTTTAAACGACACCCTGATGGTTGGGCCAACGCTACAAGCAGATCTGCGACATACTGTAACGAAGTGGCGGCGTCATGCAATTGGTCTGGTAGCTGATGTTGTAAAAATGTATCGCCAGGTGAGAATTGCCGAAGAAGATACGATATACCAGCGCATTCTTTGGCGAGATACACCTGAAACAACAATAAAAGATTACGAACTATTGACAGTCACCTTCGGAACAGCCTCGGCACCGTATCAGGCAGTAAGAACTTTGCATCAGATTGCGTACGATGAGGGTGAGCAATATCCAGTAGCTGCAGCTAAGGTATTAAACTCATTCTTTATGGATGACTTAATGACGGGCTGTGACACAGTCATGGAAGGCTCTGAAATTTATAGACAAATAACTAAATTATTAAGTAAAGGAGGGTTTACTCTACAAAAGTGGAATAGTAATGACAAGAAAATGTTAGAAGCAATAAGTTCAATTGAAAGCGATACTATGAAAGAACAAATAAGTGCAACGAATACAAGTAAAAAGAAAGAGAACACAGGACAAAACAATATAGAATATAATAGTACAGGAAAGCAAGAGCAAAATAACATAGAAATTAAGCTGGATAGTACAATAAAAATTTTAGGTCTTACCTGGGATCGCAGCGAAGATATGTTTCAGTACTCAGTAAACTTTCCGTCAGAGCGATCACCTACGTTAACCAAGAGAGTTGTAATATCTGACATCGCAAGATTATTCGACCCTTTAGGATGGTTAGCTCCATGTGTAGTACTGTCGAAAATCTTCATTCAGAAGTTATGGCTTGCAGGCTTGGGATGGGATGAAGAATTACCTGCTGATCTGATTAACGAGTGGAATACTTACCGTTCAGAACTTTCGCTGGTCTCTAGAGTTAGAATTCCACGCTGGCTTGGAACTAAATCAAATGACGACTTAGAACTCCATGGTTTTAGTGATGCCTCAAAGGTAGCTTATTCCGCTGTAGTTTATCTGCGCAGAAGGGATGCTACTAAGCGTCTACATGTTTCACTGTTGGTGGCAAAAACTAGAGTTGCGCCAATAAAACAAGTAACCATTCCTCGTTTGGAATTGTGTGGGGCAGTACTGCTGGCAAAGTTATTGCAAGAAACCTCAGAGGTCTTGAGCATACCACAAGAGAACATTAGAGCATGGACTGATTCCACTGTTGTCTTGGCTTGGATAAACAGCCACCCAAGTAGATGGAAGACTTTTGTAGCCAACCGTACATCAGAAATCTTAACCATAATGAACGCCGCTCAGTGGTTTCACGTCTCGACTGCAAACAACCCGGCAGACTGTGCCTCGCGAGGATTGTTGCCAAGCTCATTCATAGAAAATGATACATGGTTTGCGGGTCCAGAATTTCTACAAAGGGAAATTATATACAATAAACCAAAGGATTTAAAGGTCAATTTAGAAGAATCAATCAAAGTATGCATAGCATTAATTCCTCCCGATTCAATATTAAATAGATTTTCTTCTTTGTCGAGGTTACTCAGGGTAATAGCATACTGTCGACGATTTTTAAATAAAGGGCATAATCAAAAGAGTTATTTACAGGCGAAAGAAATAGAAGAAGCAAAGGACACATGTTTAAAAATAGTTCAAAAGGATATATTTATGAAAGAATATAATCAACTAAAGGACAAAGGATTTTTGGAAGGTAAAACAAGCATTCTAACATCTTTATGCCCTTACATCGATAATAAGGGTATTATGAGAGTTAGAGGCAGGCTAGAAAAATCGCAATTAGAAGAACAAATAAAGCATCCTATAATTTTGCCAAAGAGTCATTTGACAAACCTCATTATAGCAGACGCACACAGTAAGACGCTACATGGAGGGCCACAACTCATGCTAAATTATTTGAGAACAGCATATTGGATAATCGGAGCCAGGAATTTAGTCAAATTCTATGTACGAAAATGTGTAACTTGTGCTAGACAGAGAGCGGACACCAAAAACCAATTTATGGGATCTTTACCATCTGTTCGTTGTACGCCCGCACGCCCTTTCTTGCACAGTGGGGTTGACTACGCTGGTCCGATTAATATAAGGACGACAAAAGGACGCGGACATAAGTCTTATAAAGGCTATATTTGTCTGTTTGTGTGTATGTGCACTCGAGCTCTCCATTTAGAAATAGTCAGCGACATGAGTACTCAGGCATTTCTTGCGGCATTTCGACGTTTTGTCTCTCGGAGAGGTCACTGTGCAAAACTTTGGAGCGACAATGCTACTACATTTGTCGGTGCAGACAAAGAATTGCAGCAATTGGCTTCTTTCCAATCAACGATCGCCGAACATCTAGAAGCATCCTGTAACACAGGTTAACCCTACATCAGACACCAGTCTCTCACAAAGGATCGTATTTTTCTTTATTATACTGTGCTTGATTCTGTAAATTTTACCTTTGTGAAAGAGAAATAAATACTTATTATTATTATTATTATTATATTATTATTATAGTTAGTACTGAGTGGCATTTTATTCCCCCACATGCACCAAATTTCGGAGGCTTATGGGAAGCCGGGGTGAAATCGACCAAGTTTCATCTCAAACGCGTTATTGGAGAATCGACACTTACATATGAGGAAATGAGTACTCTGTTAATGCAAGTAGAAGCTTGCCTGAATTCGCGACCAATGAGCGTTATCAGTACAAATGATCCAGGTGAATTTTTGCCTTTGACACCGGGACATTTCTTGATAGGCGAACCAATAATAAGTGTTTCAGACTACAACCACGAAAATACTAATGTCGGCTGTTTATCGCGTTGGCAGATGATTCAAAAAATGGTACAATGTTTTTGGAAAAGGTGGTCTTCCGAATACTTATCTCATTTGATGAACCGATACAAGTGGTCAGCCCAAGTACCAGAGCCCAAGGTGGGCGATATAGTCTTAATTAAAGAGGATGATTTGCCTCCAAGTAGGTGGTTGCTAGGTCTAGTAGAACAGAAACACCCTGGTGACGATAATGTTACCCGTGTAGTCACTGTGCGTACAAAGTCAAGTATTTTGAAAAGGCCAACATCTAAGCTTTGTATTTTACCAATTGCCAAGGAATGAGTTTGTTTATTTACAAGTATTAAATTTAAATATTTAAAATTAAGAAAAAAGTATGATACGAGCTATTTACATGTTGTTAAAACTGTTATACATATTTTTATATTTAAGATTTTATTGCCATGTTTATGTTATTTTAAGATGCTATATAGTTAATATGTATTGTGAGCTATCGATTAATTGTTAAGTCATGTTAAGTCATGTTAAGTTCATGTTAATCCTCTGTAGTTCATAAAGGACATTTCATCACTAAATGTCCTTGGTGGGCGGTATGTTAAGTATCGTTGTACCGTTAGTAGTTCGACTTACCGCTCAATAGGTAGCGCTACTGGCAAAATTAAAAGTCGCAAGCGTTTGTTGCACGGGCTACCTATATAAGGTCCATGAACTTTGTTTTGTGTGAAAAATATAGGCACGCTAAAGAACAGACTTAGTGGTTTTATTTAATTCCCTAGTCATCAGTTCAGTTTCGTGTACCTAATTACACCATAATACAAGTACCAGAAGGGTGCTTGTACATATATTTTAAAAAAATATATCATACCTATCTTACTATAAATGTAAATGTTTGTGAGGATGGATGGATGTTGGTTACTCTTTCACGCAAAAACTACAGAACAGATTTTGATCAAACTTTACAGTATTATTGTTTATTCATCGGAATAACATATAGGCTACTAAAAATCTATTTTAACATAAATCTACATTAACGCAAGCGAAGCCGCGGGCAAAATCTAGTATATCATAATTTTGTGGAGTATTTAATTAATTTACATTCAAATATATTCAAAATGTATTTTACAGCGACCAGTAGGTAACCGTTTAGCAGTAGGTAGCTTAGCCGTGAAAAGGTAACGTAAAGCAGAAGATGTGTTTTATAAATGTTGTAGTCTATCGCTTAGATAGGAATTGACTAAGTCAAGTGCAGCATCAGGAATACCATTAGCCTGAGTTTTCGCAACAGCCTATGATGGTCAACGCAGTCAAAGGCTTTAGAGAGATCACAGAATACGCCAATGACATTCTGCGAATCTTCTTAGGCACGGCATATTTGTTTTCGAAGCGTAACACCCGTATCTGTCTTAGAACAGCTTAAATCCCTTATTATTGATATCGACTCAAATGTGCCTGGCCCTTTACTAAGCTAACACACGCACATGAGTCCAACGCATACTAGCCATGCCAGGTAAAATATAAACATACTTACATTTATTTGCCAAAATATGAGTGTATTTAACAATTATTGTTTGGAGAACTTGATGTGATGTCCCATAAGGACAAAGAGAAGATTCTCCGACTAGGCTGGGTGATCGCGCCTAGCGTGCCGCAGCCCGAGGGATGACAGTCAATGACGGGAACTTGTATAATATACAATGTATATATGTAGTAACTAGCTGTGTAAGCTTTGCTTGCGTAATTCAGGATTGTGGTTAAATTAAGAAAACCATCAACCATCACGTAATTGGTTATTGTTAATTGAAAAAAAAAAAACTGACAGACACTAAGCGATAGAACTTTAATAAAATTGTATAAAAACTTATCGATATATTTATTATTAATAAAACATGTTATTAATAATATATTGTATCGTCTATTCTCGAAAATAAATAAATTTATTAAAATAATCAATGCATTTTGTACAGAAACTACGAAATTAGATGTTGGACATAAACATTTTATTTCACATTTGATAGCTAGACCTGATAGTTGTGCCGAGTCTGAATGTTCTTTGTGGACGATGTCTGAAAGTTTGTAAAGTCCTCTGCGACAAAGGAACGCTAGTGCGGAGGTTGTCTTTAGAAAGAAAAGGATACAACTTGGGTCAATGTCAATATTAGGTCAAACTATGATTCTTCTCTATTAGCCTATTGGTGATTTTGAAACCGAAGTCTGCGCGTGCGAAACCGCGCTATATCATAATATTTTTAATAGACATAAGTTCTCGTTAAGTGTATATTTGATTATTTCCAGAAATTTCCCAGAAATTAGTAGGTTTAATCTGTTTTTATGTTGATAAAAATATAATACGATCAATATTAAAGTTTCATATATTCGTTTTTTGTCAAAGTTTTCAATATTTAGATTTGATTTAACTGTTTATCAATAATTTCTATATTTTTAAATGTTTGTAAAGGGAGGGAGACTCATTCAATTCCTAGTGTCAAAGAAGGACGGGCGAAATGTACCCAGCGACCAATAACGACCAGACATAATATGTCGTTGGAAAGATCTTTTCGTGAGTATCATTTGTTATTATGGGAGTCAGACAGAGAATAAGTTATAAATCCATATTACAAAAACGGTTCATTTTGTTGCTTTTTGTTTTTTCGTACTTATCTGTTATGGCTCCTCTATATTATCGGCGATTACAGACGATTAGGCGCGAGCACGATCGTGTAGAGGGCATACTTGGCTGTACTCGCCGATCATCGTCTATGAACGTCTGCGATCCGTGAATTGTCGGTTTTTCGGACACACATCAAAGGAAATCGCCGGGTGGTTGCGTTGAGGTGCTTTCACGATCGCCGATCATTCATTCGCCGTCGGACAGTGAAGCGTTGCATAATATGGTAATTGTTTTTGTATTTGCAATAAACAACTTCTCACATTTTAGTAAATGCTCTAAGTAACGACAACAATACGTCAGTTTACAGCAATAAACAGTTATTTTAAGTTGCCCAAATGAATACCAACTGCAGCTGTGTACGTTCTTTTGTTTGTAATAATAAATAGCAGTAAAATAATTACGTCAATGATTATGCTCTCAACAGACAAAGGGTTGCATACGTAAGAATAGATGCAAATGACATTGATTTACGAGAATTCCCGCATCTCATAGAAAATTATGTTAAAATGTTTGCATTGGGTTCTTATCAAGTCAACCTTGCAAAATCCTATTGAGCTGAGCATATGCATTTCTCTAAATATAGAAATATTTAGAGAAATGGCACATGCTAACATGCACTTATTCAATATGCCTCCAAATAGTTGGTTATTAAGGGGACGCATCCAATCAAGACATGTAAGAGCGAGAACATATTCTTATATATCGATAAACAGGGACGATAATATTACTGCACTTGTTTAACTGGGCGACGAACGGTAGGCAGCTGTACACACATTACTTCAATAATATGGTATATTGGTTTGCAAGGCATGAACATTTCAATCCTCCAGCAGCGTTTTTAAATGATGTGATGGTGGATAGGTCACTTCTGTTTAAATAAAAACGATACCTACTGTTATATTGTAATAAATGATTTGTATTGAGTTTTTGTATTTTATTTTATCTATAACTTGTTTTCACACAGCGATTTGACTCTGACCCCCATAATAACAAATGATACTCACGAAATGATCTTTTCAACTACATATGTCTGGTCGTTTTTAGTCGCTGGGCACGTATCCATACATTTTTGCCCGTCTTCCTTTGTCTTCAAAGATAAATAAACGAGAAGTGCTTATCAGCCATCTTAAAAAAGAATAAACCATTTTATTACTTATATTTTATTTCACATTTACAATAATAGATAAATTTGTTAACAATATATAGGCCGATTGTAACAATTTGCATATGCACTCAAAAACAAATACACAAACAGGTACAAAGCAGCAGCACACAATCGCACGCGCATTGCGCGTACTCACACACTCACTTACACTCGCATACAGTCACACTCCATTTACAACATGGTGTATATTGTAAATGGAGAGTCGGCCTCGATGGCGTAGTGGTTAGTGTAACCGACTGCTACGCCAGAAGTCGCGGGTTCGATTCCCGCACAAGTCAAACATTTGTGTGCATGAACATGGATGTTTGTCTTGGTCTGGGTGTTTCTATGTATAATATGTATATATTTACAAAAAGAAAATTATATATGTATGTTTATCCATTGTCTAGTACCCATAGTACAAGCTCTGCTTAGTTTGGCCTAGATGGTGTTGTGTGTATGTGATAGAATATGATAGAGTGCACATGCATACAACAGTATTATTTTATTACTATATAGGATTAAATAAAAACTAAAATAATAAACTTTTACCCGTGTCTTCTTTACATCCCAATTCATTTATAAGAAACATATTTTAACAAGTTAACATTTGCATGAACCTTCTGCGACCAGTTGCAGTCTAAGGTCTTAGTAGTGCGATTAGAGCAAGCAATTTTAACCTTTTTATTATTGTATGGAAAATCAAATTATAAATTATGAAAAGTGATAGAACAAAAGTTGTAAGGTAATAAATAAGGCACGGGTGAGAGGTTATTAATATTCTTACTGAAGTAAAATATTTTAGAAGATATTAAAGACAACGCAATGTTACTTTAGTGGTTTGAATTTCTAACTAGCGAGTATGATACATATTACACATTAATTGTAGAAACCTTAACTTCAATAAAATACGTACATTACATATATGCTAAATATTGTTTTATACTCTACAAAATGATATAAATATTTGGAATGTATTGGACTTAAGTTATAAATTTTGTTAGCTAAAATGTACTTTACAATAGTTTTTGTGATACCGAACTGAATAATATATGACTATGAAACCCTCTGTACAATATATCGTACGGTCAAGTAGGAATCACATTCGTACGTATATGTACTAATCTGATTCCTACTTGACCGTCTTTTACTGATACCAAGGAATTAGCAAAAAGAGACATTTTGCGAAAGACATTCTGAGAAATTGACATTTTGTGACCTGTAGACATTTTGAGAAGTGGTCATTTTGCGACTGAGCCGAAATGGAAAACAATGTGTTTTGTACACTTGTAACATAAAAGTGCCATCTAGTGCCCTATATTTAAAATAAAATGGAAGATCGATAACCAATGGTTACTATGTGTGATGTAAAAAATATACTCATTTATTCGCCGGACTATGAACGAAATCACAGTATGAGCGCGATTGTCAACAGACGAAAACAATTGAACGGTTGAAGTGTGAGCGTTACTCATGCTTCGTTCGGCGCGCCTGCTCCACCCACAAGGCGCCTTGCTTTTCGATCTTTATTCTATGTTCTGTAGTTTATCATCGGCATGTTTAAGGTAATGTGTATCTAAACGGCTCTTACGGACAAAACATTTCATACAAACATCACACTTGTATGGCTTATCACCAGTGTGTACGGGGTAATGTCTATCTAATTGGCCCTTTGTAGTAAAACATTTCATACAAACATCACACTTGAATGGTTTATCACCTGTGTGTATACGGTAATGTTCATTAAAATGGCTCTTTGTAGTAAAACATTTCATACAAACATCACACTTGTATGGTTTATCACCAGTGTGTACAAAGTAATGTGTATCTAAAGTGCTCTTTAGAGTAAAACATTTCATACAAATATCACACTTGTATGGCTTATCACCGGTATGTACAAAGTAATGTCTATCTAAATTACTCTTTTGAGTAAAACATTTCATACAAACATTACAATTGTATGGCTTATCACCTGTGTGTACGCGGTAATGTTGATCTAAATTGCTCTTTAAAGTAAAACATTTCATACAAACATTACACTTGTATGGCTTATCACCTGTGTGTTTACGGTAATGTTGATCTAAATTGCTCTTTAAAGTAAAAGATTTCATACAAACATCACACTTGTATGGCTTATCACCGGTATGTACGCGGTAATGTCTATCTAATTGGCCCTTTGTAGTAAAACATTTCATACAAACATCACACTTGTATGGTTTATCACCGGTGTGTATACGATAATGTTCATTAAAATGGCTCTTTACATTAAAACATTTCATACAAATATCACACTTATATGGCTTATCACCGGTGTGTACGTGGTAATGTCTATCTAAATGGCCCTTTGTAGTAAAACATTCCATACAAACATCACACTTGTATGGTTTATCACCTGTGTGTACACGGTAATGTTCATTAAAATGGCTCTTTACAGAAAAACATTTCATACAAATATCACACTTGTACGGTTTGTCACCGGTGTGTTTACGGTAATGCACATTAAAATTGTTCTTTTTAGTAAAACATTTCATACATACATCACATTTGTATAGTTTGTCACCGGTGTGTATTCGGTAATGTTCATTAAAATGGCTCTTTACATTAAAACATTTCATACAAATATCACACTTGTATGGCTTATTACCGGTGTGTACGCGGTAATGTCTATCTAAATGGCCCTTTGTAGTAAAACATTCCATACAAACATCACACTTGTATGGTTTATCACCTGTGTGTACACGGTAATGTTCATTAAAATGGCTCTTTACAGAAAAACATTTCATACAAATATCACACTTGTACGGTTTGTCACCGGTGTGTGTACGATAATGCACATTAAAATTGCCCTTTTTAGTAAAACATTTCATACATACATCACATTTGTATAGTTTGTCACCAGTGTGTATTCGGTAATGTGTATCTAAACTGCTCTTATGTTTAAAACATTTCATACAGACATCACACTTGTATGGCTTGTCACAAGTCACTGAATGTTCGCGAATGTGTGCTATTAATAGAATCTTATCGTTGAATACTTTTTTGCAGATATCACATATATAAGATTGTATATTATTACATGAACTACTACTGTCCCTAACATCACTGTCGATAATGCCTTTAACACTATCGCTGCAGTCCTCGCTGAACGGTGTTGAAGTGATATCTTCAGTTTCTCTTGTGTGAATGGCAAGTGCAGGTTTCTCAGGAACACGGGCACCTTGTAACATGTTAAAGTATTGGTCATACACTAATGTCAATCGCAGACAGTTCTGTTCTTCTCTGTCGAAATATATATAATTCGTAACGGGTATTAACGCAATTATGCTTGCAATCTTTTTAATGCTATCCAGAACAACTAAAGGAGACCGTTATAAATATATCGCAAGTGAGTCTAATTTATAGGTTCTCAACCTTATATGGACTACCGCCCTGCCCCTTTACAAGAGAAAAATCCCTTACCTTTTACATGCTAACTAAGTGCTTATGTGCAAATATAGGATTTAAATTAGAAATGTCTTCCAAAAGTGCTGAAATCACTATCACTGAGTTAAATAAGTCGGTGATATTACTCGAGAATAAAGTGTCAGCGCTCGAGAAGCTTATATTGGAGCAAAATAAGCTGATCAATAAACTAGTCGGCGATGTTGGAGATTCGTCGAAAATTGAAAACGAGGGTGTTCCATTGTCAGATTCGAACGCACGACCAATCCACGAGGCCCGAATCCGGGCCGTATCGGCTATCTTCGCAGGCGCACGGAAGCTAGCGAAGCCAGCTACGAAGCCCGCGGCGACAACCACGTCAACAAGCTTTACCTCTACTACGAACGCATTGTCTACAAAGGTGGCAGCGACGCAGTTATCGAGCGACAACTGCGTCAGTGTTGAGGCGCCGGCAGCTACAACCGATGCCGACCGAATGGACCGATTGTCCTTAATGCATCGGACAGGGTTTTATTTACATACTGTAAAATTTAGGTATTGGCGTAACTTTTAGTATTGAAAACATTTTTTACTGCAGAGAACAGACCGCCAAACTCAAACGTAGAAAAGAGATATTTATATAAAGAGGCAGAATCATCATCAGTGGCTAGAATCTGCGACATTACTGCATACTTTCCAAACTACATAAGGAAGGAAGATCTTTTTTTGGAAACGAGTATATAGTTTTGAATGTATCAGAACGAATCGCAGCGTCACATGCTAGATAGTATGCAGTGTAATGTAAGGATATGCACCAGCTTCTTGGCCTCGCCGTAATCGGAGGAGGGCGGGGAGCTGTGTGCATTAAACATTATCGCTCAAGGCCCGGATATATTAACTAACATCAGAAGTTGGGCGCTGCTTCATGACATAGTGCGTCGTTTAAACATAGTATTTACGAGGCGACATCGTCAATGATGATGGAGACCTCTTTCAATAAATATAAAAACGGACGTATTTTATTTATAAATTTCAATCTAAGATTTTCCCTGTTTGCTTGAATGATATTGAACATAACCAAGAATGTGGTCAATTTGCTATCCAAGTTGATTCCTTGCGCAGCTGGATCCCAGTACAGCATTTAATATCCCATCAACATGGAGGAAAACCAACAAACCAACATGCGAAATGAGGTTATTGGACGACACAAGTAATTAAAATATGTTGGATTGATTTGGACTTCAGACATTAAAACAATGTCAGTAAACAAAACAATGTTAAATTGACACAGTCCTAAGTAGCCAACATCGCTTACCGGTCGCTAGCCATGCACGAGCGCGCCAAACACTGAGTTTACAGCTGATGTGTGTGTTATAAGTACTTGTGTGTACTTACTGATGTGCTCCTCGAAGAGTAGCCGCGCTCGCAGCGACGGACGCGCGGCTGCTGACCCGACGTGCGACTCGTGAGGCGACGCCTGAGTACCAAATACTCTTACTTCAGAAACACACAATACACAGTAATGATAACGATTCGAAATACTCAATATGAGAAGAGTACGTAACACTTTGTCAATGTAGTGTTTGTAACATTTACAATATGAGAACTAAAATTGTTTGTGGTTTACCATGAATTGCACTTAATACTACAAAAGAGTTATAGATTTGAATTCAGATCGTTAGAACCACTAGATTGTAATTTTAACAATTACATATATTTTCAATCGAAACAATACTGTGACGCGGACCGGTCGTTGCTAAACGGCCGTGCTCGCGGCGCTCCTCTCTCGATACCTCCTTCAGAGTGGTGGCCGACCATAGCGGTCGGCCACCACTACCACTTGATCGTAAGATCAAGATGCGAGCCCTACCGCTGTGCTGCCGTGTCGAAGTTAAGTGGTCTTTCTATCGAAGACTACGTAACGAGCCTAATAAGAACCACGCCCTGATCTTCTACTTAACGTCTAGTCTAATATTACTTTATAAATAAAATTATTTTCTTTCTTTCTTTCTTTCATATGATACGGTTTTTATATATACAAGTTGTTATTGGAAATACAAACCTTTTTAATCGTGTAGAATAATATTTTAGTTATCTCCACTTAATTCATTCCCTAGTTAACCACATCCCTAAAACGTGATTGACTAATTATAACGTTACAATACTTATAATAGTTTTGGCATACCAGTAAACTAGACAAACTAACAATGGGCGTATGTCAGATTGGCGGTAATGTGACACAATAAACGAGTTAACTCGCGCTATCACAGCCAGATCGTCACTGACCATTAAAATCCTAAAGATATTGTTACAACAAAAGATCATCAGTCATGGTCCGAGAAAAGGTCTCAAATTACTACTGTTCACAACCTAGTACTCAGGTGCACCAGAAGTTCACGTGTTTTAAGAAATATTGTTTTTCTAGACTAGGTAAGCCTAGTCCAGAAATACGATAGCTACGGTGTTTAAGTTTATATTGGCTTTAAAGTTATTTTCCGAATGTTTCACTTAGCTACCAAGCACTTTAAGTATATAAGATCCACCAGACTGACCATTTGCGGCAATCTTATATAATGAAATTCCGATACAAACTGAGAGAGATCAAACCCAGGACCAACGGCTTTACATCCTCTGTAACGTTGCTGTTTCTGTACTGTACTGTAGTTTTTCTAGTTTGCTCAACAAGAGTGGAACAGAGACCGTGTCAAAGGCTTTAGCTAGGTCCAGGAATATCGCAATTACTTTCTTTTTACTGTCTAAATTGCACACAATGTGATGAGTTAGTTCATGAACAGCACCGTTTGTTGAAGTACCTGCTCTGAATCCAAATTGTGAATTAGATAAAAGGTAATCAACTAAACGTTTGTTTAAAAGTCTTACTGCTAATTTAAGCGGGAGACAAAGAAATTCGATGAGCATAGCATAGAGTAATAACTCTTCACTATTACCAATCATTGTATACCGTCTGTTTACTAAGAATGAACGAATTAAAGCATATAAATGTTAAGTATGGTGAACTGAACATGATAAACACACTGACCACTCCATGTTCTGTTTGTTTCTCGTGCTTGAGTTCAAGTATCGATGAGTTGCTTGTCAATTCATTTAGGTGATCTTCAAAACTGAAAATAAATGGAAAACATATGAAGAAGAGAGAAAATAAAAAATAACTTAACATAATGCACTGGACTTATTATCGTCTACAGACTACTCCGGATCACAGGTTGACACGAAGTATTTCTTAGCAGGAAAACCCGATAACACTGACTGACCCGGCATCGGCAGCAGATGGACATAGTACGCGCAACTACAGATTGCGAGTGCCACGGTGGAGACCCGCGATCGTTAATCATGCTCAAGGTTACGTCTCTGAATCAACACGGCAGTCTTATAAATGTCACAATCAACATGACTGTAAATATGCTTACCGCCATTCTTCTATTGTGATGTCATCGTCGTAATAGTTCTCAAATTTAACTTCTGCCATTTCATGTTTGATTGATGTTGAATTATTATTTTCTTTCGTCATTTCCTGTAAATAATTACAGCTGAACACAATCTTACGTCTTCAACATATTACAATTCTCACATGTAACAACTTGTTAAAGTCGTACCTGTTCAGCTTTATGGCTCGGGATTTCGTAGTGTATGATACTTGTTTGAACTAACTGCGAGCTCTTGTTCTCGACGCATGCGAACTGACAACAAACATCAAATTAGTATCATAATACTGGATAATCCAGTTTACAATGAAAGCTTTAATATTCCAACTAACTATACAATATACATGACCCTAACTTAATTGTTCTCACAATCATAGTACTCACCGGTCCACTCTCCATCACATATTGATACAGGGTGTAATGTGATTTTATCATTTTATTTCTCAATATAACAAATTTCTCTAACAAAGCTGAACATTCATAGCACAGCCACTGTGGTAACCCATCTGATGGTGAGATCTGAAATATAAACAATTGTATTATAATCACTAGCAACATTCAGGCATGCGCTGTCGAAGGTGCAGCGATTAGCCTGCATGGCTACAACAGGTGCGTTGCCAACTACGTCAACGGCAGCGTTAGAGGTTCTACTGGATCTACACATTGTTGTAGAGTAAGAGGCGATAAAGACGCTACATAGACTATCTGTGCATGGGCTGTGGAGCGTCAACATGTAACTCGACATACAAAATTGAAGATTTCGAAGGATCACAAAAGGATTATGAGCATGGGATGCGACAAATTGCAATCAATGCACATATTCAAAAATAATTTTAAAATAAAGGTCCCCACGAGGGACGCGTGGTGACAAGGTCTACAATGCCCTGACACGGGTTGTCTCATCTGGTACACTGATGGTTCCGAAATGGAAACAGCATCAGGCGCTGGTATTTATACCAACGACTGCAAGGTGAGCCAAAGCATAGGCAAATATGCAACGGTCTTCCAAGCGATAACCTATGCTATAATTGCCTGTGCTCATGAGAATATTAACAATAATGTCACTGACAGGACTGTGTATATTCTCAGTAACAATCAAGCTGCTCTCAAGACTCTGGACTCTTGTAGGGTGGACTCCAGTCTGATCCTGAACTGTGTTAAGGCCCTTAACAAACTTGGCAGGAAGAACACAGTCAGACTAGTGTGGGCTCCGAGGCATGGTGCAGGGCGACGAGGAGGCTGATGAATTAGCCAGAAAAGGCTCGGAGCAACTGTTTGTGGGCCCCGAGCCATTCGTACGACTCTCTGAGAGCACCGTCAAGGCAGATTTGAATGCACACAGCAATGATAAACACAGGCTAGCGTGGCCTTTAGGGTTCTGGAACACTCCAAGAAATTCATTGTAAACAGCCATGGGCTTCACCCAGAAGTTCTGCGGGTATAATAAGAGCAAAGTTCACTGGCCATTTTGGCACCAACGACTTCCTGTGCAGATTGAGATTGGCAAACAATTTGATCTGCAGAGCCTGTGGTGAACAGGATGAGTCCATATCGCACCAACTATCTGAATGTGACGCGTTGGCTGGATTAAGCATGGGTCTGATGTGATTGGCATATCCCAACCCTGAAGACCTCCCTCTGAAGGGTACGCTGCGGCTCATGCAGTACATTCATAAGGAGATAGCTAAGGGATAGATCTTTTAGCAGACACAGAAGATCCCACATAAGATAAGATTAGATAATCAAATCCAGTCTTTAAATATAATGAAAGAATGTTACTATTGTTATATTTTTATTGAAATTCGTTTTTTTAGTTTAGTTAGGAAAAAAATTAGGTAATCTCTATAACTTAACACATCTATTTATTAGAAGTGCCCACGCCTCCAATAGTTGTTCATCCTTACAACTATGTCCATAATTGAAATCAAATTAATAATATCTTTATTTTGCAAAAGAAATCTCCAGATATTACAAAATACAACTACTTCTACCGTTAATTTTTTTTAAGGAATTAGTACCTATTTACTCCTAGAGGTTTGGATTTTATATGAACATAGATCGTGAAAGCAGTAACACATCTCTTAATGTTATGAAACAAGTTGCTGTTTGTCTGCATATTGCTACGAAACTATGCAATGGATTATGATTCTGTTTTCAATATCATCATATAAAAGGTTTATATGTACATACAAACATATAAACCTATATGAAGAAATTCATAATAAATAATAACAACAATACATTTTGTTAATACTACAGACAAGTTAATGCTTTGTAATCAAGTTGACAGGTATATAATATACCAAAGCATTTACACAGCTTACATTATAAGATACATCAATTAATAATAAAATTAAAATAAACCAAAATAATATATCATAGATTTGTTTATATTATGAAAGCCCATAAAAATTCGCCTTTATGTTATCAAGTTCATATATATAAGTGGCAGTTGTGTTGTCTTGTAATTACTTCTGTGATACCAAGAAAACACATTTGTTGTGTGGTGCTGTGCAGGTTGTTCATTTTAAGTTCATATAATATATAGTGTAAGATTACAGGTACACCTACATCATTTTGTCAATGAATGTGTTAATATTTTGAATGTGCTTACTACTTAGTACCTTGAAAGTGGGACCTTTTCACAAAAGGTTTGAGCATAGGCGCTGCATCCATGTCATAATTAAATATAGTTATAAATGAAAGGTGTGCTGAGTAAATAATCCATGGATCTATATTAACAAACAATAACAAATACTATAACGTCAGTTTAATCCTAAGCTTTTTGTCTTCTCTAATCTATTAACAAATAATGAGCTTATTACTTTTTATAAATGATTAAAATTAAAGTTTTGAATAATTCTTGATATTTTATTAACTGAATTCAAAACAGGAGGAATCTTAATATGTTTGTATTTTTCTTCGTAGAAGCACTTTGACCAGTTCTGATTTATCAACTTTTAAGTCAGAAAGCGAGCATTATTAGTTTGTTTTATACCGTGTGGTAATACACATTTGGTACAGTTAAAATCAATGTTATTATGTAAATAAATGAAAGAATACACATAAACGAACTTGCTACTGTTAGAATGTTTCGTGCTTTGAATTTGTTTCTTAAGTCTTGAGGCAAGGAGGATGTACTCACAATTAAGCCAGTCAAATCCCTGTACATAGCTTCATATCGTGTTGCACTGATCATCCTACGGTCACTTGCCAGGCAACCTCTACAAACACTCATCTGTTTAAAAGTCTCCTGTCCGTCCATGTTTTCAATCATAATATTATTGGTATAGTCCATGAAATTAATGTATTTTCTTTCAAACGAATGAATTGGCTGCTTATTCGATATAACAATACAACAACAATAACAGACGACTTTAGTAGACTGACAGTTAGTGAGTGTAGCCAAAGATTGGATATTTTTTTCCTAGGTACCAAGCATCCTAATACTGCTTATTATTATTACCGCTTGTAACAAGCAAAAGGATTTCAAAAGACGACTTCGATAGCGTAGTCGTTAGTGTAACCGACTGCCACGCCAGAGGTCGCGGGTTCGATTCCCGCACAAGTCAAACATTTGTGTGCATGAACATAGATGTTTGTCTTGGTCTGGGTGTTTCTATGTATAATATGTATGTATTTACAAAAAAATATATATATATGATTATGTTTATCCATTGCCTAGTACCCATAGTACAAGCTCTGCTTAGTTTGGGCTAGATGGTGTTGTGTGTATGTGATAGAATATAATATTATTATTATTATTATAATTGATTAATTAAGATAAATCAAAAGTAAGCAAAAAGGCCTATAACTTGACATCAATGTCGTACAAGTACACATAAGCACAAATACAAATAAGCACAAAATATAAAAACAAAAGTAGTAAAATACAACAATAAAAATACAAGTCAAAAAGATTGATGTAGGTACCACGGGGCGGAACAGATTGATTTTTTGTTTGTTTGTATAATAATATTCTATGATTATTGCTATGATTATTTTATTTAAAAAACTTCTTTTACTTCCAACTTATCCTGACCTCTTTTTACGCGAGAGAAGCCGCGGGCAGAAAATAGTGATTAATTAGGTATTCAATAATAAAATACATATTACAGTTATGTTCTAAACTAGTTAGGAACTTAGTTTAGAACATAACTGTATTTATATTCAAACCTACTTGTACTTTGTTCTGTTTTGTGTACCTAAAATAAATAAAGCTAAACCCTAATTATTTCATATCCTTAATTAATATTTAGTTATCATTGATATTATTTTTAGTTATTTTTACCTTGTTGATATGAGTTGTAAAATACTGAAGTTATATTTAATTGGTGATTTAATATTGTAGACGTGTGCTTCTTGCAGGTTTCTTCTCAACACTTTGGCTGAACCCAGCAACTAAACTAAATGTAGCTTCAGTAATTGAATAAACTAGCCTTGAAATTTTGACGTTAATAAGTGTTACTTTGTGATCTAAATGATTAAATGATTTTTGACTTTACTTTTAGTTGGTACCCGATTTTCGGCAACATGGAACTATAATTGGCAACACTTACGAACTGTAACTGTCAGTGTACTAAAGTCATTGGTGGTTGATGTGACATATTTGTTATTGTATTGCTACGTTTTTCCCTAGGCCCATATATTGATAAGCAACTAAATTATTAGTTTGAAGAGAAATACACTAACTCCAATGGAACATACCAGTAATATTATGAGTGAAAACGTAGGGACTCTTAAACAGATGAGTGTTTGTAGAGGTTGCCTGGCGAGTGACCGCAGGATGATCAGTGCAACACGATATGAACCTATGTACAGGGATTTGACTGGCTTGATTGTGAGTACATCCTTCTTGCTTCAAGAGGTTAAGTAACAAATTCAGACCAGTAAATATTCTAAGAGTAGCAAGTGTAAAAAGGTGAATAGTCAAGGTGGCGGCGACAATAAAGACACAAGTTGTACAGAAAAGCACTTATATTATTTTGAATGCACGTTTCAACGGTTAGAATATGAATGTTCCCAAAGTATTCTAACCGCCGGTATTTATACAAACATTTGACCTAATTTAATACTAAATTCACAAACTCAATAGATATTATTAAACATTGTTTATCTTAATTATTCTGATGATTATTTACATACAATTATTAGTTGATAATACAGGATTATGTAACATTAAGGATTTATTACACCGGAAGCAGAGGCACTGGTGTGACAAAATTATGCCTAACCCAAAATCAGTAAGAATCTAATAGCTTTATCATTATATTATACATAGTAAAACAAAATGATTATAGGATTGATTATTCGACATAGTGTAAAAAAAGTACAGAGACCAGTACCTAACAATACATACTATTTATTAATCGCGCCGGAAGCTGACAAGCAGAAGGCCCCAAGCTAATAAATATAATTAAGTATAAAGAAATATGAAATAACTATTTAGATTATTGATTATAAAATTATTAATTAAATTATGAAACGATAATAGGTTCTAATGTACATATAGTGGTTAAGATGTAACCGAACTAGCAGTATATGTGAGGCCATAAGTTTTTTTTACTTTATAACACAAGCTTCTTTATATGTATAGCTCTCATTTATTTACATAACAACATTGATCTTAACTGTAGGAAATGTGATACTTATACATAATATTGACATATGGTGTATAACAAACTAACGGGGCGGGTTTCCTAGCTTGAAAGTTGATAAATCATAAATGGTCAAAGCACTTTACAAAAAGAAGTATAAACTAATGAGACTCTCCTCCATTTTAAAATATCAATACATGTACAGAATTTATATCTTAATATTTTTAAGTAATAATTATTGATAAGTAGTGTTACATGCTGGGTTCGACGGATAAGAATATAAACAATATTACCGTCTAAAACACGTTTTATTCAAACACACAATTAAATTTAAAACACAACAAACACTATACCACACTTTTCACTGTACTGCTTCAAACTCCGTAGTATTTCTGCTTCCGTTCGCTTCGATGAACACTTGACCGCTTACGATTGTAAACTGCCTTGGCGGTGCGCGTGCGCCATATTTATACGCGGGTAAAGCGCTTCTAGAGCTTTCTAGCAACGCTGTACTCGGTATGTAAACAGTACGATGATTCGAGAAAGTACCAGCATTCTCTCTAAGATTCTTGTACCGTACTCCGTAGTTCCGTAAGATGTCAATAGATGGCGGTGTAAATTATTAGACGGAACTGCCGAGTCTTTCCCACAATGCTGAGAGATGTCACTGGGCGTAACAGTAGTAATAAACAATAAGCTTGTGAATCAACTAAAGTTGCAGTATTTGATACTGTTTTTATTGATGTATTACTTACGCCTTCTATTTACGCGAATATTATTCATTGAAATTAAACTGCTATATACGGATTTTATCGCGTTGTTTATTTGACACTCTATTACAAAATTTTGAAAATTGTTACACTTCTACTACTATTAAACTTTACTAATTTTTAAGCTAATTAAATTATTATTAAACTATTTAGATTTAATTTATTTTTACACTTTCCCCGACGTTTCGGTTGCTTTTCAGCAGCCATGGTCACGGGGAGACTAAGATGGCAGTTGTCTAAAATTGTAAATTAAATCTAAATAGTTTAATAATAATTTAATTAGCTTAAAAATTAGTAAAGTTTAATAGTAGTAGAAGTGTAACAATTTTCAAAATTTTGTAATAAAGTGTCAAATAAACAACGCGATAAAATCCGTATATAGCAGTTTAATTTCGATGTATTACTTACTTATTTATATGAGCAGCTATAGCTCAGTGGGGAGACCAACAGACTGCAATGCAGTGGGTCTCGGGTTCGAACCACGTCGCGCACCTCTGACTTTCGGAAGTTATATGACTTTTCGAAATGATGTGCGTATTGATTGACAATTATCGCCTGTGCTGTGCCTCGGAGAGCACGTTAAGCCGTCGGTCCCGGCTGCCATGAACATCTGTGGCAGTCGTTATCGGGAGAGTGTCGACACAAAAGATCCCACTGGGTCGAAGTGTCGCCGGTCTGCACTGACTGGCCCCCACATAAGATACATACATACTTATTTATTTTAATTTAATTAAAAATATGTAACAATATGCTGTAGTGAATAGACAATTGAAAATTAAACATGCATGTTTTGCGGTTTTTCTCATGTAAGCTCTATTACTTGATCTAGCTTTTTAAATATGTGGTGACTAGAAAATAATTGCCAGCTGTTACATGGCAAGGGTGTCAAAATTGACTCTTACCTTTATTGGTACCACTATTGTACTATACTTGCTGTCAAGTTTGGCCGTTAGTCAGATGTTGGTTAATTTATTCATAAAATATATATTTGCTACAAAATCACTTAGTGTGGGACTCTCATGTGACAAGAGCGTTCTGCCACACAAGAGACTTCAATTTGGGTTAAATATAGTACAGATTAGGAATGGAGGCACTCCTTTCGTTCATTCATTTATTTTGATGCTAGGTTTAGGCATGGAGAGTGAGCCTATGCCCAATTCTTTTCAAAAAGGTCTCACTATCATGCTACTAAGTAGTAAGCATGTTCTTAATAATAACACATTCATTGATAAAATGATGTAGATAGGCACCTGTAATCTTACACTATATATGAACTTAGAATGAACTACCCGCACAGCTTCACACAACTAATGTGTTTTCTTAGTATCACAGAAGTAATAACAAGACAATACAAACACCCTGTCGCCAGTTATATAGTTGAATTAAATTATGATTTTGATAATATATTTGAGAATTTTTATGTTCTTTCATATCAACAATTCTTCAATATATTATTTTGATGTATCTTATAATGTAAGCTGTATAAATGCCTAAATATATATACTGTCAACTTGACTACAAAGTATTAGCTTGTCTGTAGTTTTACAAAATTAATAAGGATGTATTGTACATCAAACTTTATAAGAGGTAATAAAAACAGAATCAAAAACCATTGCATAGTTTAGTAGCAATATGTGAACAAACAGCAACTTTGCTTTTTAAAACAATTAGTGATGTGTTACTGCTTTCATGATCTATGTTCATTTAAAATCCAAACCTGTAGCAGTAAATATATATTATACTAGCGTTTGCTTGCGGCTTTACTCGCATAGCAGTAGGTTACGTTATGTTAGAAACAGTCCTTTTTCAAATAAAATATAGACTATGTTACTCGGTGATGATATAGCTTTCTAATGGTGAAAGAATTTTCTAAATCAGTTGTTTCCTTTTTGAGTTACATCCTCACAAACAAACAAAACATCAAGTCTTTCCTGTTTATAATATTAGTATAGATTTCATTTATGCTCTGCTTCTATTGGTCGCAGCGTAATGTTATATAGCCTATAGCCTTCCTCGATGAATGGGCTATCCAATTCTAAAATAATTTTTCAATTCGAACCAGTAGTTCCTGAGATTAATCAAACGCATTCAACCAAACAAACAAACAAACTCATCAGCTTTATAATATTAGTATAGATTAAGCAATTATTAATTTATTTTCTATTATGGACAAAGTAGTCAAGATGAACAATTATTGGAAATGTGGGTACTTCTAATAGATGGACTAAATTATAAAGATTAATTTATTCTCCCAACAATATCATCAGTGGGAACTAAATTCAATAAAAATATAGCAATAGTCACATTCTCCCATTATATTTAAAGCCTGTATCTGATTATAATATAATTGTTTATATTTCAGATGTCACCATCAGATGGGTTACCACAGTGGTTGTGCTATGAATGTTCAGCTTTATTAGAGAAATATGTAATTTTTAGAAATAAAATTATAAAATCACATTACATCCTGTATCAATATGTGACAGAGAGTGTACCGGTGAGTACTATTATTGTGAGAACAATTCAGGTAGGTTCATGTATATTGTATAGTAGTAAGCTGCTTAACAATACCATGTTCCATAACCTGATTGACCCTTAGCAAGACTCATGTTTTATGCAATAGAATAAAATGGTTTTCCTTGAAACAATATTTATGGCAAGACTAAGTAGCTCGTTGGAATATTGAAGCTGTAATTGTAAACTGGATAATCCATATCCAGTATTATGATATTAATTTGATGTATGTTGTCAGTTCACATGCGTTGAGAACAAGAGCTCGCACTTGACTCAATCAAGTATCACACACTACAAAATCCCCGGCATTAAAACTAAACAGGTACGAGTTTAACAAGTTGCTACATGGGAGCATTGTGATATGTTGAAGATTTTAGATTGTGTTAATCTGTAATTATTTTCAGGAAATGATTAAAAAAAGAAATAATTCACCATCAATCAAACTTGAAATGGCTGACGTTAAATTTGAGAACTCTTTCGACGATAGCATCACAATAGAAGAATGGCGGTAATCATATTCCATATTGATTGTGACATTTATAACACTGCCGCGTTGATTCACTGACGTAGCCTTAAGACTGCGCCGAGCGAAATGTGCCAAAACAGGCGGTCACAGTTAAGTGAATAAAATCATTATTTTTTGTTTAATACAAATATAAAATATACATTAACCATAAAAATGAATGTGTTTACAATTATTCCGTGTAAAAAACTTAAAATAATTAATATTTTCGCAAAAAAAAAGCATTCGTTTCGTAACGTGTAACGTGTAACGTGTTCAATTCGTAAGCTCGTGTTACGTGATTTTTGGATAATGTTACGTGCTGGGTTTGATGGATAAAAATGCAAACAATATTACCGACTAAAACACGTTTTATTCAAACACACAATTAAATTTAAAACTCTATACTACACTTTTTCACTGTAACTGCTTCAAACTCCGTAGTATTTCCGCTTCCGTTCGCTTCGATGAACACTTGACCGCTTACGATTGTAAACTGACTCGGCGCGTGCGCTCTATTTATACGACGGTAAGCGTTTCTAGAGTTTTCTAGAAACGCTATACCCGGTATGTAAACAGTACGATCATTCGAGAAAGTGTCAGCGTTCTCTCTACCCTTAGCGTATTCACACTACGTAGTTCCGTAAGATGTCAATAAATGGCGGTGTAATAATTTATTAGACAGAACTGCCGAGTCTTTCCCACAATGCCGAGAGATGGCACTGGGCGTAACAATAATAACAGTAGAAATCTATCCTATTTTACAGCTTAAACGAAACATAAATAGTTATATTACAATTTTTCCGTCCCAAATATTTAAGTTATTGGTTGACAATAAAGTTACATATTCATCAAAAAAGCACTTCAAATCCACCATACAATTTTACTATGGCGGCCGCGCGCCGATTTGTATATGCGCCGCACGAAGTCTGTCATTATCTGTCTTACGCTCGGCGCAGTCTTAAGCGTGATTAACGATCGCGGGTCCCCACCGGGGCACTCGCGATTTGTAGCTGCGCATACATGCATCTGCTGCCGGGTCGGTCAGTGTTATCGGATTTTACAGCCCAGAAATACTTTGTATCAACCTGTGATCCGGAGTAGTCTGTAGACAAGAACAGATTTAGTGCGTTATTTTCAGTATCTATTTATATTTTCTTTCTCCTTCATATGTTCTCTATTTATTTTCAGTTTTGAAGATCACCTAAAGGAATTGACAAGCAACTCATCGATAGTTGAACTCAAGCACGAGATACAAACAGAAAAGGGAGAGGTCAGTGTGTTTATCATGTGAACATACAACTGAAGTTCACCATGCTTAACATTTATATTATTTCTCGCAGTAGTCTAAGCTTTATCCACAAGCGATGGTTCTTGAAGTGCTATAATTGTTTCATTCTAAGTGATCGAACTGTACTTAGATGAGTGATATACGTAGATTAAACTGGTCCCAAGATGGATCCCAGTGCAATTCTAGTTAACGCCGCTTTTTCATTTGCCGCTTATTAAATAAACAGATTCGATACAATAACTCGTAATAGTAGAGTTGTAACTTTATCCTATGCTCATCGAATTTCTTTGCCTCATGCTTCAATCATCGTCATTTCGATCTTCTGCAAGACGCACTGCTAGTGAATGCGACTGCTCTGCACGCGATCTCGGGATCGAATAAACAGTCATTTATATTTTCTGTCAAGAAATTATCAATATAAACAGCAGCGTTACAAAGCATGTGAAGCCGTAGGCCCTGGGCTTGATTTCTTTCGGGTCTTGTCGGATTGCCATCACATCAGATTGGCGCAAATGGCCAGTCTGGACGGTCTTATATACTTAAAGTGGTCTAGCTAAATGAGAAATTCGGAAACTTAACAAACCAATATAAAAACATAAAAAATACTTACGTATGTACCTATATACGTTAATACATATTTCTAAATAAGGTAAGAAACACGTGAACTTAGGTGAAACTGAGTGCTAGTTTGTGATTGAGAGTAATTTGGATGATCTTTTCAATATATTTAGTATTTTAGTGATCAGTGATGATCTGTGTCCGGGTGCCTACTGATCAAGACTTTATGTCCTAGCGTCTGATAGCGCGAGTATACTCGTTGATTGTGCCATATTGCTGCCAATCTGACATGCGTCTATTTTTTGTATGTCAAGATTACCGTAACGTCAAAAATAATATAACTCTTGTCTGACTATAAATATACATAGTTATTGAAATTACAATGTAGCGGGTCTAATTAAACTCTTAAAGATCCGATTTCAAATCTGCAACTCTTTTGTAGGCCTAAGTGCAATTCTTGGTAATCCTCAACATGTGTACGTTACAAACACTAGGTGTTAATTCTGATATTGAGTATTTCGATTCGTTATCGTTACTGTGTATTGTTTATTTCTGAAGTGAGAGTGTTTGGTACTCAGGCGTTGCCTCACGAGTCGCACGTCGGGCTAGAAGCCGCCGGTCCGTCGCTGCGAGCGCGGCTACACTTTGAGGGGCACATTAGTGAGTACAAGACTCAAGTACTTATAACACACACTGACACACACCGACACACATACACACACATACACACACAGACACACACAGACACACGCAGACACACGCAGACGCACACATAAACCCAAAGAAAGACGTACACACAGACGCACGCACAGAGACACGCACAGAGACACGTACAGAGACACGCACAGAGACACGCACAGAGACACGCACAGAGACACGCACAGATACACGCACAGATACATGCACAGAGACACGCACAGACACGCGCACAGACACACACACACAGACACACACTCAGACACACACACTCTCACACACACACACACACACACACACAGACACGCGCAAGCACGCACGCTCGCAGGAGCCCGCCCGCATGCTCGTACGCACGGACGCACGCACGCACGCACGCACGCACGCACGCACGCACGCACGCACGCACGCACGCACGCACGCGCGCACACACACACACACACACACACGCACACACACACAGACACGCGCAAGCACGCACGCTCGCAGGAGCCCGCCCGCATGCTCGTACGCACGGACGCACGCACGCACGCACGGACGCACGCACGCACGCACGCACGCACGCACGCACGCACTCACGCACGCACGCACGCGCGCGCACACACACACACACACACACATACACACAGACACACTACTAGTTCCAGTTTTGTTCAACTTGTACGCTCCAACCAAAACATCATTCGTCAAAGCCAGGCCAACCCCCTGGATTACGTCTAATATTCGTCTTTTCTTCAAATTAATAGATGAAGCCAGAGATATATGTATATCATGTCAAGAAGACGATCATAATAAAAAACAATATTACTTAGATTTTAAAAATCAGGTTATTTTTGAAAAATGTCATATTATGTCAAATGTCAAAACCTATCGCTAGTAACAGATAGATAGGATATTGAAAACGGACGTAATATAATATAATACCGGTAATACCGATATCCTTTAGATGGCGCTCATCTAGTAAACAAGTAAAATAAAACCCTCTGCAAATTTATCTAAATAAAATATAGTTAAAGTTATTTATTTCACATATATCTACTTAAATTAGTTAAAGTAGTCTAAATTACAAGTGGGCACGCCACGATCGTGGCGGTAAGTCCCGTGTTTGAGGAGTGGCTGGAGAGGCGCCATGGCGCCCTCACCTTCCGGCTGACACAGGTAATGACTGGCCACGGTTGTTTTGGCCAGTTCCTGTGTCGTATACGCCGGCAAGAGACGCCCGGTTGTCACCACTGCGGCGACTGCCGCGACGTTGTTGAGGACACGGCGCTGCACACTTTGGCGGTTTGCCCCGCCTGGGCATCGCAGCGCCGTGTATTGATCGCGGCAGTCGGATTGGTTGCCCTCTCGCTCCCGGCCGTAGTTCAGTCTATGGTCCGGAGCGAGAGGTCGTGGAACGCCCTCGCCTCCTTTTGTGAGGAAGTCATTTCCATCAAGGAGGCGGCGGAGCGGGAGAGGGAGCGTTTGAACCCTCTCCCCAACCGCAGAGCCGGGCGCCGGAGGGCGCGAGACGACCTCCAGCCACCCTGAGGTTTGACCTGGGGGTGGCGGGCTTTGTGGGCCTGCCCGCCATCCGTTCAGCACCAGGTCCGAGAGGCGGCGTGCGTGTTCCCACGCGCGCCTCTATGTCGAGTCCGTCTCCCCTCTAGGGGGGACAGTAGGGAGTGATAGAAGTGCCAATAGGGTAGGTCTTTTGTGTAGTGGCCTGCCGTTTCATACGGCGGGCCGAAACCTCGGCGGGGTCGCGACCGCATGCGAAAGTGATTCGCGCGGCCCCGTCGATAGTGGTTTTGTCGAGGAACACCGTGGTAGGTTTAGTCGGTATTCCGGGAGGTACATTTTCTTCTTAACATCTTTCTCTTACCCCGGCGAGTCCGACATAACCCCTCCGCCCGCCCCCGCGGAGGGGTATGCATCAAGCATTCCCCACGTTAAAAAAAAAAAAAGTCTAAATTACAAGTGAGAGTGTTATCCAAGAAAACAATATTATAATAACAGCTAAAACAACAATAAACAATTAGTGATAAAGTGATTTGAACATAAAAATGAGATAAGAGTTATTAAAGGACTTTTAACTCTAAAAGTGCTCTAAAATCTTGTAAATACCTACGAACAACAGAATTGAGTGAACAAAATAACATTCTAGTGCGTAAAAAGATAAAAAGTATTTTAAAGGTGTATTTGAGAAAAATATAAATCGTAATAAAATTCAAAACCCGTTAACTGATTCTTATATCACAGATAATATTGCATATATGTTTATTAACAATAAAGCCATCTGTGTACCAATAGGAAATAACCATCGTACGACATCTATCGACGAGTAGCTGAACTAGCACAGTTGATCGATATTAGTACTAATATGATACTGCGATTAGCCGAAAGAGGACATTGAATAATATTACTATATTGGGGGAAAAAAACTATGAAATGGGGTCCCAGAATGTTACCTTTCGTTCTCAAGGGACCAAACAATTAAATTACTCACTAAACATGACATTTATATCGACCAACTCAGATTATTTGGCAAGAAGCTTACCAGATTTATCCACTGCACTGTTATATAACGAGGACTCAGAATGCTACAATGAACAAATATTAAAATTACAGGAGCAACTACAAATAGCGCATGCTGAAATTGATAATTTAAACTCAGAAAACAGTAATCTTAAACAGCAAATTAATGAGCATGAACAAAAAATTCTGCAGTTAAAATAAATTTGTACAGGCTCGCCACAAGTGGCAAAAATTACTTCTTCTCTAAAAACAAATAAAAAAACAAAAGGAACTACTAGAAAACAATTTTAACATGAGTATTGGAGAACTTGGGCTAAAAACAGATGATGACAATATACCAATAGATGGTAACACCAGTAACATGCACAGATAACAACATAATATTTTATCAGTGTCTGAAGTGGGTCCAGAAACTAAAAATGAACCAGGATATGGCATTGGCGAACGAGAAAAGACAATGTTTAATTCCAGCCACAACTCACCACAGGAAGACACAAAAAACTTAGTAAATATTAGTGTACAAAACAACAGAAGAATATTCATTTTTGGAGAACAACAGTGCATGGATCTTTGTGAAAATCTAACAATTTCAAGGGATACAAATAAATACTCAAAATACAAAATATATTCCTTTATAAAGCCGTTTGCTAAGTGTAACGAGTCATTAAAACCATGTTATAATTTGCGGGAAACAAAGTGAATGGAGCTCTACGCGCTTTTATGAACAGTCGAAATGTTTCCGAAAAGGCACGTTTGGCTGTTCATAGAGGACTATTAGTGCCCACACTTATGTATGGAAGTGAAAGTTGGGTATGGCAAAAGAAGCATGAGAGCAGAATAAATGCTGTAGAAATGAGAGCGCTGAGAAATATATGTGGTGTGACTCTGAAAGATAGAATAAGGAATAGTGTGATTAGAGAGAGATGCGGCATGAAAGTTGATATAGTGACAAGAATAGAAAAGGGTATGTTAAGCTGGTTTGGGCATGTAGAAAGAATGGACGAGGAAAGACTGACTAAGAAAGTTTATAAGGCTAGTGTGAATGGAACAGTCGCAAGAGGAAGACCTAGGCGAACGTTTCTTGATCAGATCGGAGGCGTTCTGGACAAAGGCCAGGTTAAGAGCACCTTGAACCGACGGGCGTGTATGAGGAATGGGATGAAAGTGAATGAAGCCAGAGAAGTGTGTCAGGATCGTAGCAAATGGAAATCCGTAGTCTCTGCCTACCCCTCTGGGAAACAGGCGTGAATCTATGTATAATTTGGACATATCAGAATAAGATTGGGTAATATTATGTATTGGTGAAAATGATACAGACCCAAACCAAATCCAATTGTAGTTAAAGAATAGTTTCGAATTATTGAAAAAATACTATTCTAGAAAAAAACAAAAGCGTGGTGGTACTTGCATCCTATCATATTGTGGCATTGACTGCAAGCCAATAAATGGAATTATGTAAATAATGCTCTTGTGATAATATATTTGAATGCTGTGGTATAGAAATCCCCAGTATAAATACAGTAATAATATGTTTATACAGAACGCCTACATCGGTAATTCATATTTTTTTTATAAATTAGAATTATTGTTACATATTAAGATACAATATTATTAGAAAAAAATTATAATAACAGGCGATTTAAAGATTAATATACTATTAAAAATAAAAACAATTACTTTAAAAAATATCCTCTCAAATTTTAATTTAACTTTACATATTAACGAGCCAACTCGACAAAATAGCTGTATAGATCTCATAGCAAGTAATCATGAAGAGGCGTATGGTGCAGTCCACCGGCTCTATCTATCTGATCATGATACCGCGCAAGTGTTAGACTTTCCAGGAAAGTGTGTGAAAATATCACGATTTTGGTACATTAGAAAACGATATTTTATGTGAAAATATAGAAAAATTTGTATATTACATATCACAAATTATCTTGGCATGTAGTCTACGCGGAAACAGACGTAAATAAATCATTTAGTATTTTTCACCAGGTACTTACATTGTATTATGAATTATTTCATAAATAATGTTTATTGTTTATATTTCAAACATTATATGCAATTTGCACTTAATTTGAAGCATTATTTGCAACCTCCTCTTATAGATCCAAATCTTTAACCATTGAGCTACACCCGCTTTCTAAAATAGGACGTAGTATGACCACTACTTTATTGTACATGTTTTAAGGTGCCCGTGTTCCTGAGAAACCTGCACTTGCCACTACTCACACAAGAGATGTTGAAGATATCACTTCAACACCATTCAGCGAGGACTGCAGAGATAGTTTTAAAAGCATTATCGACAGTGATGTTAGGGACAGTAGTAGTTCATGTAATAATATACAATCTTATATATGTGATAAGTGCAAAAAGGTATACAACGATAAGATTCTATTAATAGCACACATTCGCGAACATTCAGTGACCAGGTTTAAGCCATACAAATGTGATGTTTGTATGAAATATTTTACCCGAAAGAGAGATTTAGTTACTCATTACCGTATACACACCGGTGATAAACCATACAAGTGCGATGTTTGTATGCAATGTTTTACTTGTAATAGCAGTTTAAATGTACATTATCGTATACACACCGGTAATAAGCCATACAAGTGTGACGTTTGTATGAAATGTTTTACTACAAAGGGCCATTTAGATACACATTACCGTGTACACACCGGTGATAAGCCATACAAGTGTGATGTTTGTATGAAATGTTTTACTGGAAAGAGCAGTTTAAATGTACATTACCGTATACACACGGGTGATAAGCGATACAAGTGTGACGTTTGTATGAAATGTTTTCATGTAAAAAGAGGTTTAGTTATACATTACCGTGTACACACCGGTGATAAGCCATACAAGTGCGATGTTTGTATGAAATGTTTTACTACAAAAGGCCAATTAGATACACATTACCGTATACACACCGGTGATAAGCCATACAAGTGTGACGTTTGTATGAAATGTTTTATTACAAAGGGCCATTTAGATACACATTACCGTGTACACACCGGTGATAAACCATACAAGTGTGATGTTTGTATGAAATGTTTTATGACAAAGAGCAGTTTAAATGTACATTACCGTATACACACCGCTGATAAGCCATACAAGTGTGATTTTTGTATGAAATGTTTTATTACAAAGGGCCATTTAGATAAACATTACCGTGTACACACCGGTGATAAGCCATACAAGTGTGATGTTTGTATGCAATGTTTTACCCGTAAGAGCCGTTTAGATATACATTACTTTAAACATGCCGATGATAAACCACAGAACAAAGAATAAACATCGAAAGGTCAGGCGGGGCAAGCGTGCCGAACAAAGCATGAGCAACTCTCATACTTCAACCTTTCAATTGTTTTCGTCTGTTGACAATCGCGCTCATACTATGATTTTGTTCATAGTTCGGCGAATAAATGAGTATATTATTACATCACACATAGTAACCATTGGTTATCCACTTGAACGTCCCGATGTGACAGCTGTAAACGCGTTGTACGTCCGAGCGCGCGATCGGTATGGAGCCGCGCCGAGCGCTCCATGCCATTACTGATATAAAGTGGGTTTTCTAACAAACTACTGCAGTTATAGCAAAGTAAAAATTACCTATATAAAGCTGATTCCATAAGGAATCATATTATATGAAACTAAAGTACAACTGTTAATCAAAAATATGTAAAAAAAATATTGAACTTGACAATATGCCTTAAATTCAAGTCAAATATCTCTTATAACGAATTTTTACGAATCATTTTGTAACATACATCAATGTCACTTACTTATTATTAAACTAGATTAAATATGCTTTTTTTTATAATAATATATCATTACTTGCAATGTGCAGTGTAGCACAATAAACCAAAACAAACCACTCATATCTGTAGCAATCTGTTATTGCCTCTGATAACGAAATGCCAGCAAGATGGCCGACCTAAGGGCTTTTACACACGGGTTTAGGATCATTTTGTGTTAGGAATAGGTTGCTTTTTTACTATTAGGTATTAAACATTTATTTAAATGATAGGCAATTATTGTAGGTACATATTAGACATTTAATATATAATAAAATTACAATGAAGTGTATAAGCCTCTAGTTTGGTTGTTTAACGTTAAAAACCCTGGTTCCAGATTAATTCGTTGGCTACTTAAATTAGAAAAGTACAACTTCGAGACAATACATAAACAAGGCAAATTAAATTGTAACGCTGATGCTCTATCGCGCTTCCCGCTTCGAGATGATAATAATAACTCAGGGCGTCCTGTATGCGCTATCGATAATAATGATGCGTCTAAATCACCGAAATCACCTTTCGATTGTCCTTCGCCTTCCACATCAGATACGTACGAGAAGTATCTTAAACTTATTAGACAAAACAAGCTTTAGTTTTGTCACTAATATTCAAGAATGCAAAGAATCCTTACTAAAAGCTAAGTGCAAATTAATTGCCTGTCCTATGTCAATTGATTTAGACGACTCTGTACCTTATTGTAAATAGATTATAGAACTAGCTACAAGCCAATCTAACGTTCGTGACATTGAACGTGAACTCTACACCTTATACAGTACGTCGAACGATAACCATTTGTTTACACATTTATTCGTACGAGTCCATCATTATGATGAGATGTTTTATAAAGACATTTTTGAACTATTAGTGGAACTGATTTCTCTGATCCATTCTCAACTCTCTTACTCTAAAGTCTCATATCTGAAAAAGTCCTTGTTGAGCAGTCTGTAACACCTTATCCCAAGACTTGTCGTGGAACAGAATCACAGTGTCGTCGGCATAGTTAATTATTTCTGCATTTTGTTGGCATTTCAGGGATATGTCATTAATATAAGTAAGAAAGAGCGTGGGCCCAAAATACTACCCTGAGGAACGCCATAAACTACTTCATGTTCTGTACTCATGGAAGAAACCAGTTTAAGACATTGTCTTCTGCCAGTAAGATAGCTACGAAACCAATCCAGACAGATTCCTCTGATCCCAATGCCCTCAAGATTTCGTAAGAGAATCGGTATTGAGACGGTATTAAAAGCTTTCGCTAAGTCAAGGAAGACACCCAAACACGCTGATCCCATGTCTAGATATTTAGCGATAATATTAGTTAATAATGAAATAGCGTGTTCGGTGGATTTTCCTTGGCGAAAACCGAATTGTTAATTTGATAATAATTTGTTAGACTCTAGGAAATCAACTAGTTGTTTATTAATGTTCTTCTCTAATAATTTTGAAAAACTGCTAAGCAAAGTCATGGGCCTGTAGTTATTGGGATCATTGGTTGCTCCACTTTTGTGAATATGCGTCAGCGCACCGACGTTCCACTTATCCAGAAAGGTTCCAGTAGTAGTTCATACTTTGATTAAAAATGTGAGTGAGGGGTATTTTTATATAACTGTTTGCAAATTTTATGAAGCAATTGGTAATTCCGTCAAGACTAGAGGCACTATTGTCCTTTAGTTGTAAGATTAGATTCTCTATTTCGTCTGTATTGGTTGGCTTCATGAAGTGGAATTTGGCTAAACATCGCATGAAGACTTTATTGTCTTATTCATTGTGAATATGTATGTATACAGTTTTTGGATAATTTTAAGAAAACTTTAGAGAAATAAGATGTTTACATTGCAGCAGAGAGGGGAGGGGGGGAGGGGCCTGTAGTATAAATGACATTTAAAAAAGAGAGGCGCGCTATCTGTGTGTTGGCAATAGAAATAACTCTTTAGCTGATTATACAGAAATCTCAATAGATGGCACTAACTCATGATTAGGCTGTTATCATTTACGAAGACTGCCTAGTGTTGTCAGTAAGAAGAATAAAATTACTCAAGAAAACTAAGCGAGACTATTCTTAAATTAGTTCAGTGATTATATATTAATAATTATTGACATAATTACCCGAGTTGCCCGGGGTGTACCGACCCAACGTCTGCTCTTCCATCCCACGAGAAGTGCAGAAGGGACCAGCAGCCGTCAGGCACACTAGGAGATTCTCCGGTCATATTATTGTATCTAATCTAACTTGTTAAGCTGTGCCTGTTGTCTTTTTTCTACTTTATAATTATTTCTAAGATTTATCTGTGTATAATAAATGGTAATAATAATAAACAGAAGAAAACAGTCGTATTTCATTTCATTTTGTTAAAGTCTCTTTTTATTTTGTTAATAGAAAATCTACATTAACTTGATAATAATAGGGGTTAAAGTATGAAGTTGCCATTGCATAGTAATAGATACTTTGAATTGACATAAAACCTTCATGGAGTGAGATTTTCGAATGTATCTTTTTTACATGATACCAATAAGATTTTTCGTTTAAAAAATGTGCGACGTTCGATTTTCAACATTCAATTGTTTTTTTTTATTCAGCTTAGACGGGAAAGATGGAAACTTCGAAAATCTGAATCATTTTTTAATACGAGTTCCAACGCGGAACTAACGCGGCAGAAACGCCTCGCAATATCAACGCTGTGTTTGGAGAGGAGACTGCTAATGAACTCACCGTGCGTTTTTGATTTAAACGCTTTTGTAATGGAAACTTTGACTTGAAGAACGAACCACGTGGAACAAATAACGAAGCTCGTAGCTTACGTCCTATTCATAAAAGAAGAAAAATGTGTCGATGCCGATGCCGATGACAAAGCGAGAATCCATATTTAATACCAAGCACTTTTTTTGCAGAGCAATTGGATATTATTTTATCAGGTGCTATAAATGGAGCTTCAGCAATGACGGGGCGTCATAAGGGTTTCATGGCGCTTTTAAAACAAGCAGTAACAAGCACTTGGTTGAAAAAATCTTAATGAGCGTCTGCATACTCCATTACGTTATTAGATTAGTCAACAAGATAGAAGCAATTCATTAAATGACAGATTATTTGGGCAAATTTGTAGTGAAAATGATGAAGACGCTAAATAATCGCTTGCTGCTGCACACAAGTACGATGGCTCTCGAAAGGTGTTTGTCTGAATCGCTTTTTCAATCTATTTGACTCAGTACGAAACAAAGACAATGAACTGCGCGGGAACTTGATTGCGTCCAAAAATGACATCGCTTATTTGACAGACATTTTTAAAATATTTAATGACGTTCATTTACAAATGCAAGGTGATGAGTTGATTTTCGTAGAAACAAAAGTAAAATTCATAAATGGGTACCAAGATATATAGCTCCACCCTGGATTGTGGGAAATAGTACAGAAATGTTAAATTGTTTTTCCTCCATCATATTTGACTGAGCGTAGGGTCAGTGCTGTAGCTAATTTACTATCTAAGAAAAAGAATAGACTGCACTTAGCGTGGTGATTTGCGACTGATATTAACTAAATTGAAGCCTGATATTAACAATTTTTTTTTCCACCTGGGCGACTTATATATTATGTCGGACTCACCGAGGTTTCGGCCCGCCGTATAAAACGGCAGGACACTGCACAAATAGAACTACCCTTTGGGAACTACTAATTTAATCCCTACTGTCCCCCTAAGGGGGAAAGGACACACGATAACCGCGCGTGGGAACACGTACACCGCCTCTCGGACCTGATGTTGATCGGGTGGCGGTCAGGCCCTCGAAGCCCACCACCTCGTAAAACCTCAGGGTGAGGACATTAACAAATTGTTAAATAACTCCACCAACCTCAACCATTTCATTGATATTTATGTCTAATTTAATTTTGTTTCTTTATAATATATGTATTATATAATATAATTATATTATATTTCTTTACTAATTTATTTATTAATATTAATATAATTGAATACAATTTGTATACAAAACCCTATTCGATCAATTAAGGGCTCATTCTGCCCTTGAAACATGCCAAGAAAAATAATTTTGAAATCTATATCATCGTAAAACGTCTATATAATATTTTTAAGTACATATGATGGTCATCGATATTGATACGAGATATTGATCAGCATTATATATTAAATCATAATAACTAGGTATCACTAAAGTTCATTGTAGTTCACCGACGATGCCGCGCGCCACGCCGCATGCTTTGATATATACTGACACAAAAGTTGGCCGCAAGGTCGGCGTACGTCAAAGGGCCGGCCGAAGACGAAAGTTTTACCTAATTCTTTGATATAATCCGCTCGCCGCTTTGCACGTTCCGACGTCATATTGCATGGATGTAAATTACCTCGAACGTTTAAGATGTCATAGAGTATTCTAATTTAATTAATCTTATCTAAATTTCTATTTTGATAAAAATAAACTTGTTGTAAGCTGCGTTGGTCGTACTCTACATGTCCACCTCCAACGTAAACACACATTCGGCACCATTTTCATAAATTGCACACGCGTGTGCGAAGGTGTGATGCGACGGGACTGCTAAAACCTACGCATTTTCCGTATTTATTCATTCCTACCTAAACACATGAACATGATAAAGTATTCAGCGTTTGAATACGACATACCTAATAGTAATAGGGAAAACACTCAATGGCGGTAGTCCGAACGAAAGAAATTTTAGCGCAAGACTAAGTACAAAATTGTGGCACGCGTTAAAGGATACATTAATAACAGCTAGGGATTCAAGCAAGGACTTTATTTTTATCAATATTTTAGATTAATATCGCCAGTCAGTGATAAAATAGAATTTAATTGAATAAATTGGGGAGTGCGACTGAGAGGTCTCAGGTTGGATTAAGGGGTCACGCAAAATGTTATTTCCTTTTGTTTAATACGTATTTTTCAGCAACAGCTTGGTGACGGGGTCGTAAGATGTGTACGGTGAAGGCATTTTTTTTATTTCTTTTTATTTAACTAAGTTGGGCAACAAGCAGGCCCTCCTGATGGTAAGTGGTCACCGTAGCCTATGGACGCCTGCAACACCAGAGGCATCACTTGCGCGTTGCCGACCCTTTAGGAAAGGAAGTGGGAAGGAGAAGGAGCGGGAAGGGGGTAAGAGAAATTACTAAATAATGTAAAATGCGTGGAGATATAATATAGACATCTGTGTGTACTTTTTAAAGCAAACGTTTTTTGTGATATACTTGTTTTTGTTTATCTAGTTAATAGGTGTTTGCATCCACCGTTTTGTTTTGCGCGCGACGCCAGTAATTCTATAAATTGTGAATAACTGCACAGTCACATAGACTAAGTGGAGCGGTTCTCAAAAGCTTTCCTTGCCTGCTCTGAGAAGAAGTGCAGTATATTATTATAATAATATACTTGTATGGTAAGATTAATGAAAATTAATAAGATATTGTAGCTGTCTCACTCAAAAGCAAAGTCTTACCTAAAATAAATTATGATATAGAAAAATATTGTCTAATGTTATGTGAAAGCGATTCGCGCGGCCTCGCCATCTATGTTTATGTCGAAGAACACCGTGGTAGGTTTAGTCGGTATTACCGGGGTATCTTTTCTCCGGTGAGGCCGACATAACCTCTCCGTCGCCCCGCGGAGAGGTATGCGTCAAAGCACTCCCCCACGTAAAAATAATAAAAAAAAGCTCAAATGTTATACATTAAAATTAAACTACATTATACGGATTTTGTTCTATTGCATAATTTTGAACTTTAACATTACTATTATTAAACTTTACTACAATTTAAGCTATTAAATTTAATAAAATCTATTTATATAATATTGTCTTCTATTTCACGAATATTATTCATTGAAATTAAACTGCTATATACGGATTTTATCGCGTTGATTATTTGACACTTTATTACAAAAATTTTGAGAATTGTTACGCTACTACTACTATTAAACTTTACTAATTTTTAAGCTAATTAAATTATTATTAAACTATTTAGATTTCATTTATTTTTACACTTTCCCCGACGTTTCGGTTGCTTTTCAGCAGCCATGGTCACGGGGAGACTAAGATGGCAGTTGTCTCAATGTTCCAGTGTAGTTATTTCAAAGTACCCGAACATAATTTAATCATTGGTGTTTCTATTTACGCAGAATGAGCTTAAAGTATCATGAAGTCTAGCTGTGGTTTGCTTCTTCTTGGGTTTGACTATTTTTATTACTGGATCTTTGAAATAACTACACTGGAACATTAAGACAACTGCCATCTTAGTCTCCCCGTGACCATGGCTGCTGAAAAGCAACCGAAACGTCGGGGAAAGTGTAAAAATAAATGAAATCTAAATAGTTTAATAATAATTTAATTAGCTTAAAAATTAGTAAAATCTATTTAGATGGCAGATCTTGAAAAATGGTGCAGGCGTATTTGTTCAGTTTTTAAATTTGTTGTTTGTTGTTTTTACAGCTTAAGTCGACGTAGATCCTTTAAGAGGTTCCAGTTTCCATCATTTGTGACTGATTTGTCTATGAAACACCATACCCTAACCGTTAACTTAACCGTTTTCAAGATATTGAAGCTTTTATTTTCTTTTAAATTTAATTAGTATAGATTCTCCATAAACATACAAAACCTCCACAAATGGAATTAAATGGCGGTATCGCATTCGTATTTTCGTAAAACAATATCTGTTCAAGATCAATATCAAAGAATACGTTACGCATTCGAATGAATGTTAATGTTTCGGTTTGTTTCAATATTCGAATAATCGAATTCTTAGAAAGTCCATCAGCTGTTATTATGATGGCGTCGCGACTCTGTTATTGATGATGATAACATAGTGATGATAATTTACTGCTCGGATGGCTTAGTGGCTTAAGTGGTCGCCTCGCCACTGCCGCTGCGCCGAGTGTTGTGGGTTCGATCTCCACACGGGACAAAAAATTGTGTGATTCACAAATCTTTGTTCCGAGTCTAGGTGTTATTTGTATCTGTTGTTTGAATGTTTGTAAAGTTCCCTGCATTACAGGAATAATTCCCATTGCGGGAAACAACCTTAAAAAAAAGCAAGAATAAGAAAACTAAATCGCATCAATTATCTGCATCATTTATTCAAAATACGTAACTATTGATAGAAATAAAAGAACAGAAAATATTGTCGTTTTACTTCGGTATTGGGCAGCCGTACTGGCATAAGAATGCATCTACATATATGTAGGAGAGTGGTGGTCCTCTCGCATGGCAGTTCTCTCGTTCGTATATGTTCAGAAGAGACAGGTCCCTGGACAGAGCTTTAGCGGTAGGTTTGTCTGAAATGAGAGGAATGTTTATTAAAATATCATAATTCTGCAGCCCAGTGCTGGACATGGCACTACCAATGTTAATCCTGTAGGGCCAGAGAAGCGGTAAACCCTGGCTGTCGTAACATGCGACCAGAAGGACTCATTGAGTCGCAGTCGAGTAACGGGATCTGAGTGCCTAGTGCCAGTTTGTTCGGTCGATATGTTTTTGACGTTCGGCGCTGCGATTGGCCCGCTCCAAGCTCTTAACCAATCAGAGAGCCAAACGCGTCAAACGTTTCGATCGCGTCAACGTAAAAACAACTCCCAATCAGGCCCACCACATGATAACGGGGGTTCCGGGATAATCTTTCGAACTGGGGCCCCTCTACATACAACATTAAAAAAAAGGTCATCTTTTCAAACGAAAAATTCAAATCAATTTAATATTTAGATACATAAACAGATGGTAGAGCAGGCGAGCAAACATTTTTATTATTTTTAAACTCAAGCTCGCCTAAACTACGTGACATAGAGAGTTTAATTTATTTAAATTAAGAGTAATAAAAAATTGTTTACGATCTTGTATGGGCAAGGGCCGTTTTAACAAGAGTTAGCAAACAATATTAATTATGACTATGTTATAAATGTTTTGCCGAAATGAAAGAGAGATAAATAAAGTTTTGGATAAATACTTAACGTTTTCTTTCTATTTAATTTTATTTTATTTTCTATCGATTTCAAATTTAATTTTCAATTAATTATTTAGTCATTTAAAAAAAAAAATTCGTTTATGAATTTGGGGTTGTGGGGCAATTTGTCCCAGCAGAACACAGGGTTTTATCCAGAAAAAAAGTACTGTTACTAACCTACATTTACGCGGGCGGAGCTACGAGGAAAGTTTAGTATATAAGAAGTATTGTCTATCCAAGGGTTTACCGTAACTGGCGACTATGCTTCTTTACTAAAAACATGCAAATGTTGTATGATGCACGCGCTTTGCGCAACTTGCAGATTATTTTGTAGGACGATTACACGTCTGCCTTTAAGCGTAACAAGCTTTCTTAGGCTACTCCCTTTCGGAGGATCCTCCCTTTGTGCTGGAGGGACATCAGATTGCGTTCCTCTACAACCTAACGGGAAATCCATATTTACGCACGTGCGCGAACAGTGTAGTAATGTATATAGTTTAGACACCTTTGAGCATGTGTTGTGTTTTGCGTTGAATGTGTGTCCATTGCCATTAGAGGTGCGTATCATGCTTGGTTCGTACACGGACGCAGGCGTTGACTCGCTTTTATGTGTGTGGGTAAAGGCCCTCTATAAATTACGTCACCCGTGTGTCAATTTCGTGTTTCTTTGACCTCTCCCCCGTCCTAAGAGTTGGTAAAATATGGACAAAAGGCTGATATGTACGTTATAAATAGGTCCTGGGTATAATACTCACTCTGCGGGTCGATGTGGAGTCTGGGTAGAGTTACCACGTCGGTATAGATGAACGCTGAGCACAAGTCCATCTTTAAAGCATCCGGGAAGTTAATCGTGATGCGGATTAACGCTGCGGAATATATCACAAGCTTTACCATCATCATCTCAGCCGAAAGTCATCCGCTGCTGGACATAGGCCTCCCCCAAGGTTTTCCACACAGACCGGTCTTAGGCCAACGTATCCAGCCGCTGCCCGCGAACCTTACCAGGTCGTCAGTCCACCTTGTGGAGAGCCTACCCTTGCTGCGTCTTGACAAGTTTCATTATTAATAAAATAAAAAGTCTTTTATTGTACTATTACATAGTTATCAGTATACATAGCTGGCGTCTTAAGCACAAAGGGTGTCTCAAAACCCTTAACGAAGCCGTAAGCCACGTCTTCTACTAATCGGTAGGGTGATTGTTTGTTAAAGTCAAAGACAGAATTTTACCGTTTTTTATAAAATTTGTTGGAAAGTTGAAAATAATACTTTCTTCTGAATTAACATAGTGAAAATTATAAATAACTATACTAATATTAAAAAGAGGAAAGATTTGATTTTTGTTTGTTTGTAAGGGTTTAACTAAAAACTACTAACACAATTTTTAAAATTCTTTCTTCATTAGAAAGCTATATTATTATCAGTAACATAAGCTAAAATTTATTTAAAATGTTTTTTTTATTCAACAATGGTGGCAAACATGCATACGCCGCATACAGCCCACCTGATGGTAAGTGGTCACCGTAGCCTATGGACGCCTGCATCACCAGAGGCATCACTTGCGCGTTGCTGATCCTTTAGGAAAGGAAGTGGGAAGGAGAAGGAGCGGGAAGGGGGAAAGAGGGTGATTCGGCCTCCGGCACTCTCACTCTCCGAACGAAACACAACAGTAGTTGGTATTTCACGTCGATATTCTGTGAGAGGGTAGTCCTTCCCCGGTCGAGCCGGCCCATTCATGCTGATATCAGCGAGGCTCTACTACTCTGACACCTAACCTAACCTACTTTTACGTGAGCGAAGCCGCGAGCAAAAACTAGTAGCTTATATTTCACTTACGATAGGTTCCCCTGATGTGGAAGAAGAAATAGCCGTCCTCGATGTATGACTTGTGTTGGATGCAGGTTCGATCCGACTCCAAGTCGAGGTTAGGACAATCCAAAGACAGCACTGCCCTGTTGGTCTTAAGCTGTGCCTGTTGTCTTTTTTCTACTTTATAATTATTTCTAAGATTTATCTGTGTATAATAAATGGTAATAATAATAAACAGAAGAAAACAGTCGTATTTCATTTCATTTTGTTAAAGTCTCTTTTTATTTTGTTAATAGAAAATCTACATTAACTTGATAATAATAGGGGTTAAAGTATGAAGTTGCCATTGCATAGTAATAGATACTTTGAATTGACATAAAACCTTCATGGAGTGAGATTTTCGAATGTATCTTTTTTACATGATACCAATAAGATTTTTCGTTTAAAAAATGTGCGACGTTCGATTTTCAACATTCAATTGTTTTTTTTTATTCAGCTTAGACGGGAAAGATGGAAACTTCGAAAATCTGAATCATTTTTTAATACGAGTTCCAACGCGGAACTAACGCGGCAGAAACGCCTCGCAATATCAACGCTGTGTTTGGAGAGGAGACTGCTAATGAACTCACCGTGCGTTTTTGATTTAAACGCTTTTGTAATGGAAACTTTGACTTGAAGAACGAACCACGTGGAACAAATAACGAAGCTCGTAGCTTACGTCCTATTCATAAAAGAAGAAAAATGTGTCGATGCCGATGCCGATGACAAAGCGAGAATCCATATTTAATACCAAGCACTTTTTTTGCAGAGCAATTGGATATTATTTTATCAGGTGCTATAAATGGAGCTTCAGCAATGACGGGGCGTCATAAGGGTTTCATGGCGCTTTTAAAACAAGCAGTAACAAGCACTTGGTTGAAAAAATCTTAATGAGCGTCTGCATACTCCATTACGTTATTAGATTAGTCAACAAGATAGAAGCAATTCATTAAATGACAGATTATTTGGGCAAATTTGTAGTGAAAATGATGAAGACGCTAAATAATCGCTTGCTGCTGCACACAAGTACGATGGCTCTCGAAAGGTGTTTGTCTGAATCGCTTTTTCAATCTATTTGACTCAGTACGAAACAAAGACAATGAACTGCGCGGGAACTTGATTGCGTCCAAAAATGACATCGCTTATTTGACAGACATTTTTAAAATATTTAATGACGTTCATTTACAAATGCAAGGTGATGAGTTGATTTTCGTAGAAACAAAAGTAAAATTCATAAATGGGTACCAAGATATATAGCTCCACCCTGGATTGTGGGAAATAGTACAGAAATGTTAAATTGTTTTTCCTCCATCATATTTGACTGAGCGTAGGGTCAGTGCTGTAGCTAATTTACTATCTAAGAAAAAGAATAGACTGCACTTAGCGTGGTGATTTGCGACTGATATTAACTAAATTGAAGCCTGATATTAACAATTTTTTTTTCCACCTGGGCGACTTATATATTATGTCGGACTCACCGAGGTTTCGGCCCGCCGTATAAAACGGCAGGACACTGCACAAATAGAACTACCCTTTGGGAACTACTAATTTAATCCCTACTGTCCCCCTAAGGGGGAAAGGACACACGATAACCGCGCGTGGGAACACGTACACCGCCTCTCGGACCTGATGTTGATCGGGTGGCGGTCAGGCCCTCGAAGCCCACCACCTCGTAAAACCTCAGGGTGAGGACATTAACAAATTGTTAAATAACTCCACCAACCTCAACCATTTCATTGATATTTATGTCTAATTTAATTTTGTTTCTTTATAATATATGTATTATATAATATAATTATATTATATTTCTTTACTAATTTATTTATTAATATTAATATAATTGAATACAATTTGTATACAAAACCCTATTCGATCAATTAAGGGCTCATTCTGCCCTTGAAACATGCCAAGAAAAATAATTTTGAAATCTATATCATCGTAAAACGTCTATATAATATTTTTAAGTACATATGATGGTCATCGATATTGATACGAGATATTGATCAGCATTATATATTAAATCATAATAACTAGGTATCACTAAAGTTCATTGTAGTTCACCGACGATGCCGCGCGCCACGCCGCATGCTTTGATATATACTGACACAAAAGTTGGCCGCAAGGTCGGCGTACGTCAAAGGGCCGGCCGAAGACGAAAGTTTTACCTAATTCTTTGATATAATCCGCTCGCCGCTTTGCACGTTCCGACGTCATATTGCATGGATGTAAATTACCTCGAACGTTTAAGATGTCATAGAGTATTCTAATTTAATTAATCTTATCTAAATTTCTATTTTGATAAAAATAAACTTGTTGTAAGCTGCGTTGGTCGTACTCTACATGTCCACCTCCAACGTAAACACACATTCGGCACCATTTTCATAAATTGCACACGCGTGTGCGAAGGTGTGATGCGACGGGACTGCTAAAACCTACGCATTTTCCGTATTTATTCATTCCTACCTAAACACATGAACATGATAAAGTATTCAGCGTTTGAATACGACATACCTAATAGTAATAGGGAAAACACTCAATGGCGGTAGTCCGAACGAAAGAAATTTTAGCGCAAGACTAAGTACAAAATTGTGGCACGCGTTAAAGGATACATTAATAACAGCTAGGGATTCAAGCAAGGACTTTATTTTTATCAATATTTTAGATTAATATCGCCAGTCAGTGATAAAATAGAATTTAATTGAATAAATTGGGGAGTGCGACTGAGAGGTCTCAGGTTGGATTAAGGGGTCACGCAAAATGTTATTTCCTTTTGTTTAATACGTATTTTTCAGCAACAGCTTGGTGACGGGGTCGTAAGATGTGTACGGTGAAGGCATTTTTTTTATTTCTTTTTATTTAACTAAGTTGGGCAACAAGCAGGCCCTCCTGATGGTAAGTGGTCACCGTAGCCTATGGACGCCTGCAACACCAGAGGCATCACTTGCGCGTTGCCGACCCTTTAGGAAAGGAAGTGGGAAGGAGAAGGAGCGGGAAGGGGGTAAGAGAAATTACTAAATAATGTAAAATGCGTGGAGATATAATATAGACATCTGTGTGTACTTTTTAAAGCAAACGTTTTTTGTGATATACTTGTTTTTGTTTATCTAGTTAATAGGTGTTTGCATCCACCGTTTTGTTTTGCGCGCGACGCCAGTAATTCTATAAATTGTGAATAACTGCACAGTCACATAGACTAAGTGGAGCGGTTCTCAAAAGCTTTCCTTGCCTGCTCTGAGAAGAAGTGCAGTATATTATTATAATAATATACTTGTATGGTAAGATTAATGAAAATTAATAAGATATTGTAGCTGTCTCACTCAAAAGCAAAGTCTTACCTAAAATAAATTATGATATAGAAAAATATTGTCTAATGTTATGTGAAAGCGATTCGCGCGGCCTCGCCATCTATGTTTATGTCGAAGAACACCGTGGTAGGTTTAGTCGGTATTACCGGGGTATCTTTTCTCCGGTGAGGCCGACATAACCTCTCCGTCGCCCCGCGGAGAGGTATGCGTCAAAGCACTCCCCCACGTAAAAATAATAAAAAAAAGCTCAAATGTTATACATTAAAATTAAACTACATTATACGGATTTTGTTCTATTGCATAATTTTGAACTTTAACATTACTATTATTAAACTTTACTACAATTTAAGCTATTAAATTTAATAAAATCTATTTATATAATATTGTCTTCTATTTCACGAATATTATTCATTGAAATTAAACTGCTATATACGGATTTTATCGCGTTGATTATTTGACACTTTATTACAAAAATTTTGAGAATTGTTACGCTACTACTACTATTAAACTTTACTAATTTTTAAGCTAATTAAATTATTATTAAACTATTTAGATTTCATTTATTTTTACACTTTCCCCGACGTTTCGGTTGCTTTTCAGCAGCCATGGTCACGGGGAGACTAAGATGGCAGTTGTCTCAATGTTCCAGTGTAGTTATTTCAAAGTACCCGAACATAATTTAATCATTGGTGTTTCTATTTACGCAGAATGAGCTTAAAGTATCATGAAGTCTAGCTGTGGTTTGCTTCTTCTTGGGTTTGACTATTTTTATTACTGGATCTTTGAAATAACTACACTGGAACATTAAGACAACTGCCATCTTAGTCTCCCCGTGACCATGGCTGCTGAAAAGCAACCGAAACGTCGGGGAAAGTGTAAAAATAAATGAAATCTAAATAGTTTAATAATAATTTAATTAGCTTAAAAATTAGTAAAATCTATTTAGATGGCAGATCTTGAAAAATGGTGCAGGCGTATTTGTTCAGTTTTTAAATTTGTTGTTTGTTGTTTTTACAGCTTAAGTCGACGTAGATCCTTTAAGAGGTTCCAGTTTCCATCATTTGTGACTGATTTGTCTATGAAACACCATACCCTAACCGTTAACTTAACCGTTTTCAAGATATTGAAGCTTTTATTTTCTTTTAAATTTAATTAGTATAGATTCTCCATAAACATACAAAACCTCCACAAATGGAATTAAATGGCGGTATCGCATTCGTATTTTCGTAAAACAATATCTGTTCAAGATCAATATCAAAGAATACGTTACGCATTCGAATGAATGTTAATGTTTCGGTTTGTTTCAATATTCGAATAATCGAATTCTTAGAAAGTCCATCAGCTGTTATTATGATGGCGTCGCGACTCTGTTATTGATGATGATAACATAGTGATGATAATTTACTGCTCGGATGGCTTAGTGGCTTAAGTGGTCGCCTCGCCACTGCCGCTGCGCCGAGTGTTGTGGGTTCGATCTCCACACGGGACAAAAAATTGTGTGATTCACAAATCTTTGTTCCGAGTCTAGGTGTTATTTGTATCTGTTGTTTGAATGTTTGTAAAGTTCCCTGCATTACAGGAATAATTCCCATTGCGGGAAACAACCTTAAAAAAAAGCAAGAATAAGAAAACTAAATCGCATCAATTATCTGCATCATTTATTCAAAATACGTAACTATTGATAGAAATAAAAGAACAGAAAATATTGTCGTTTTACTTCGGTATTGGGCAGCCGTACTGGCATAAGAATGCATCTACATATATGTAGGAGAGTGGTGGTCCTCTCGCATGGCAGTTCTCTCGTTCGTATATGTTCAGAAGAGACAGGTCCCTGGACAGAGCTTTAGCGGTAGGTTTGTCTGAAATGAGAGGAATGTTTATTAAAATATCATAATTCTGCAGCCCAGTGCTGGACATGGCACTACCAATGTTAATCCTGTAGGGCCAGAGAAGCGGTAAACCCTGGCTGTCGTAACATGCGACCAGAAGGACTCATTGAGTCGCAGTCGAGTAACGGGATCTGAGTGCCTAGTGCCAGTTTGTTCGGTCGATATGTTTTTGACGTTCGGCGCTGCGATTGGCCCGCTCCAAGCTCTTAACCAATCAGAGAGCCAAACGCGTCAAACGTTTCGATCGCGTCAACGTAAAAACAACTCCCAATCAGGCCCACCACATGATAACGGGGGTTCCGGGATAATCTTTCGAACTGGGGCCCCTCTACATACAACATTAAAAAAAAGGTCATCTTTTCAAACGAAAAATTCAAATCAATTTAATATTTAGATACATAAACAGATGGTAGAGCAGGCGAGCAAACATTTTTATTATTTTTAAACTCAAGCTCGCCTAAACTACGTGACATAGAGAGTTTAATTTATTTAAATTAAGAGTAATAAAAAATTGTTTACGATCTTGTATGGGCAAGGGCCGTTTTAACAAGAGTTAGCAAACAATATTAATTATGACTATGTTATAAATGTTTTGCCGAAATGAAAGAGAGATAAATAAAGTTTTGGATAAATACTTAACGTTTTCTTTCTATTTAATTTTATTTTATTTTCTATCGATTTCAAATTTAATTTTCAATTAATTATTTAGTCATTTAAAAAAAAAAATTCGTTTATGAATTTGGGGTTGTGGGGCAATTTGTCCCAGCAGAACACAGGGTTTTATCCAGAAAAAAAGTACTGTTACTAACCTACATTTACGCGGGCGGAGCTACGAGGAAAGTTTAGTATATAAGAAGTATTGTCTATCCAAGGGTTTACCGTAACTGGCGACTATGCTTCTTTACTAAAAACATGCAAATGTTGTATGATGCACGCGCTTTGCGCAACTTGCAGATTATTTTGTAGGACGATTACACGTCTGCCTTTAAGCGTAACAAGCTTTCTTAGGCTACTCCCTTTCGGAGGATCCTCCCTTTGTGCTGGAGGGACATCAGATTGCGTTCCTCTACAACCTAACGGGAAATCCATATTTACGCACGTGCGCGAACAGTGTAGTAATGTATATAGTTTAGACACCTTTGAGCATGTGTTGTGTTTTGCGTTGAATGTGTGTCCATTGCCATTAGAGGTGCGTATCATGCTTGGTTCGTACACGGACGCAGGCGTTGACTCGCTTTTATGTGTGTGGGTAAAGGCCCTCTATAAATTACGTCACCCGTGTGTCAATTTCGTGTTTCTTTGACCTCTCCCCCGTCCTAAGAGTTGGTAAAATATGGACAAAAGGCTGATATGTACGTTATAAATAGGTCCTGGGTATAATACTCACTCTGCGGGTCGATGTGGAGTCTGGGTAGAGTTACCACGTCGGTATAGATGAACGCTGAGCACAAGTCCATCTTTAAAGCATCCGGGAAGTTAATCGTGATGCGGATTAACGCTGCGGAATATATCACAAGCTTTACCATCATCATCTCAGCCGAAAGTCATCCGCTGCTGGACATAGGCCTCCCCCAAGGTTTTCCACACAGACCGGTCTTAGGCCAACGTATCCAGCCGCTGCCCGCGAACCTTACCAGGTCGTCAGTCCACCTTGTGGAGAGCCTACCCTTGCTGCGTCTTGACAAGTTTCATTATTAATAAAATAAAAAGTCTTTTATTGTACTATTACATAGTTATCAGTATACATAGCTGGCGTCTTAAGCACAAAGGGTGTCTCAAAACCCTTAACGAAGCCGTAAGCCACGTCTTCTACTAATCGGTAGGGTGATTGTTTGTTAAAGTCAAAGACAGAATTTTACCGTTTTTTATAAAATTTGTTGGAAAGTTGAAAATAATACTTTCTTCTGAATTAACATAGTGAAAATTATAAATAACTATACTAATATTAAAAAGAGGAAAGATTTGATTTTTGTTTGTTTGTAAGGGTTTAACTAAAAACTACTAACACAATTTTTAAAATTCTTTCTTCATTAGAAAGCTATATTATTATCAGTAACATAAGCTAAAATTTATTTAAAATGTTTTTTTTATTCAACAATGGTGGCAAACATGCATACGCCGCATACAGCCCACCTGATGGTAAGTGGTCACCGTAGCCTATGGACGCCTGCATCACCAGAGGCATCACTTGCGCGTTGCTGATCCTTTAGGAAAGGAAGTGGGAAGGAGAAGGAGCGGGAAGGGGGAAAGAGGGTGATTCGGCCTCCGGCACTCTCACTCTCCGAACGAAACACAACAGTAGTTGGTATTTCACGTCGATATTCTGTGAGAGGGTAGTCCTTCCCCGGTCGAGCCGGCCCATTCATGCTGATATCAGCGAGGCTCTACTACTCTGACACCTAACCTAACCTACTTTTACGTGAGCGAAGCCGCGAGCAAAAACTAGTAGCTTATATTTCACTTACGATAGGTTCCCCTGATGTGGAAGAAGAAATAGCCGTCCTCGATGTATGACTTGTGTTGGATGCAGGTTCGATCCGACTCCAAGTCGAGGTTAGGACAATCCAAAGACAGCACTGCCCTGTTGGTCTTCTTGTTTATGCTAGATTAAAAAGCTACAGTGACTTAAAAATTATATTTGTAACTATCTTTATATATATAAATCTTCTGTGTGTGTGTTTGTAATTAAACAACTAAACGGCTGGACCGATTTGGATGAAATTTTTTGTGTGTTCAAATGGATTCGAGAATGGTTTAGATTTGATTTTTTTTTCTTGTGTACACTACAACGTCTGTCGGGAGAGCTAGTTTAGATATAAAGTACTACGGACTAGGGGAGAGATTTCAAGTAAATATTTATTTTTATTATTTTATTACTAGTTGTTGACCACGGCTTCACTCGCGTAAATATGCGAAATTTCTTTCGTGACGAAATTTCGCATACACGTTGTCATGGGTACAGAAAAGAATATAGGATACCTTTCATCCAGAAAAAGTACCTACATTTACGCGAATGAAACCGCGGGCAAAATCTAATTATTGATTAATGCTAATGTGAGTATGTTTGTTACGCTTTCACACTTTAACTACTCGACCAAATATCATAAAATTTCGCATACACGTTTTCAGGAATACATAAAACGACATAGGGAACTTAACAACTGGAAAATAGTCCTTTTAATTACAATCTTACTTACATTTACGCGAGCAATGCCGCTGGCAAAGGCTAGTATAATATACTCACAAGAATTTCGACACGAAACACCTATTATGGTTTCTCACGACCAAGTTTTTGTCGATATACGACGCGTTGAAGTAGGGTGTTTCGAAGTGGAACGTTGGCACCACATATTTGGGTGCAAGGAAGCCGGAGACTTGGGGCTTGCAATTGGAGTTCGCTGCTAAAGTCTTCCCAATACATTTGTAGTCATCCAGCTTACATGGCTCAATGATAGGGGGCACCGCTGGAAAAGTAAATGGAAAGTTATAAGTAACTAGATGTGCTCGCGGTCTCACCCGCGTTTATGATTACTGCACCGCCCCCGTGGGTCCTAGCGTGATGTTATATAGCCCAAAGCCTTCCTCGATAAATGAGCTATTCAACACTAAGAGAATTTTTAATTCGGCTCAGTAGTTCCTGAGATTAGCGCGTTCAATCAAACAAAGAAACTCTTCAGCTTTATAATATTAGTAGGTATAGATTTATTTCATAACAAAATACTTACATTGTGTAAAAAATTATATCTGTAAAATAATCCTAACTAATTTTGTCTTACGTTTACGTGAATCTTATACCTATATTAAAATTAAAAACTTCATACGGATTTTATCGCATTGTTTATTTTTTATAAAAAATCTTCAAACTACTATTGTTAAACACTTTTACTAGTTACTATTTAAGCTATTTAAATTATAAAATCTAGATAAATATTTAATTCTATACTTTCCCCTACGTTTCGGTTGCTTTTCAGCAGCCATGTTCAAGGGGAATTCCGTATAAAGTTGTTTATTTCCAATCCTAACTAATATTATAAATGAGAATGTGAGTTTGTTTGTTTGTTACGCTTTTACGGCTTAAGACTGCGCTGAGCGAAATGTGCCAAAACAGGCGGTCACAGTTAAGTTGATAAAATCAACACTTTTTGTTTAATACAAATATAAAATATACATTTACCATAACAATGAATGTGTTTACAATTAATCCGTGTAAAAAATTTAAAATAATTAATATTTTCGCCTAAAAAATTACGTAAATTTGCTATTTACATGATTTTTAGATTATAACAGTAGAAATCTATCCTATTTTACAGCTTAAACGAAACATAAATAGTTATATTACAATTTGTACGTCCCAAATATTTAAGTTATTGGTTGACAATAGAGCAGCGATAGCTCAGTGGGGAGACCAATAGACTGCAATGCAGAGGGTCTCGGGTTCGAACCCACGTCGCGCACCTCTGACTTTCGGAAGTTATATGACTTTTCGAAATTATGTGCGTATTGATTGACAATTATCGCCTGCTCCGTGCCTCGGAGAGCACGTTAAGCCGTTGGTCCCGGCTGCCATAAACATCTATGGCAGTCGTTATTGGGAAACTCAGTACCCTCTAATATCTTGACACTGGTCTAGCCTTAGGGTATTGTTAGCCTTCGGGTTGCGGTGGTCAGGTGGCAGCCGCTCCGTGTAAAAACTGATATCCAGTCAAATCCGGTTAAACCAGAAAAGCCGACCCCAAGTGACTTGGGAAAATAATAAAGGCTAAGAGAGAAGAAGGTTGACAATAAAGATACATATTTATCAAAAAAGCACTGCATATCCTCTATACAATTTTACTATGGCGGCCGATTTGAATATCGAGCTCTGTCATTCAGTCCAACCGCGTCTTACGCTCGGCGCAGTCTTAACTACTAGACAAACCATCATGAAATTTTGAGTACACGTTGTCAGGGGAACAGAAAATAACATGGGGTACCTTCTCAACTCAACTCATAGTCCGAAGGGACGGCAACAACAACCAAAAAGGGATTAAATTCACTGACTATATGCACGGTGGCATAGTGGCTAAGTGGAGGCCTTGTCACTACGCTGAATGTTGTGAGTTCGAAGCTCACACGGGACAAAAAATTGTGTGAGCCACAATAGGTTGTCCCGAGTCTGGTTGTTATTTTAATGTTTGTAAAGACCCTCTCGATACAAGTTAAGCCTAGTGGCTATTTAAAAACAGATAAGACAATGAGTCCTACTAAGTTATTTTATTTTATTCTTGAAGTTTGAATATTGGCTTTATAGATCAAGCTGTCTCTTTTTCTTTTCTTTTTCTTTTAGAAAAAAAAACAATTCCCGCTCTAGGAATAATTCCCGTATCGCGGGAACTTGCGACAATGATGCGCTTCCATCATGCACAGGGTGCGCGGCAGCACCAATAATATCCTCAGCACGACAGTGAACAGGTTTGATAGCCCCATTGTTTGTCATTGGTTGCCGCTTCATAAGCCTGTTGTGTATTTTTATTTGTTTTTATTATATGTTAATTGTGTCTTATTAATAATTACTAACACTAGCTTGTAAGTTTTTATGTAATACTAACACAATGGACATTAGTCTGAAATAAATTTATTAAGTACAAACATTTAAACAACGGATATAAAGACACTCAGACTCAAAACATCTATTTGAGTATCACACAATTTTTTGACATCAAACCCACAACACTCAGCGCGACGGCAGTAGCGAGACAACCACTTAAACCCATAAGCCAGGCAGTTAAGACTTTATATACATCTTGCTTTGTTACTATGTTCGTGACATGACGTAAATAACGCGGGCTTTGTTTTAATTATATTACTATTGTTTTATTACAATGCCATGAAAGATAAATAAACATAATAAATTTCACATTGTTATTAAATAAAACGAAGGTTCCCATTACATAGCAGCGCTAACTTTTCTTCTTTTCAAATTCTTTTTACGTGGGGTGATGCTACCGATGCATACCTCAACGCCAAAAAGGCAGGCGAGAGAGTTACGTCGAACTCTTCCGAGAGTTCGGGCCTACCGACTAAAACCACCACGGTGCGCCAACTCGTCGCTTTGTATAGTGGGTCGCTGGATTTGAAACTACATCAGCGACCTACCCACCAGCAGTGCCCAATGCAGAGATGTGGCGGTGACGTATCTATATCATAGTACCCAAAGGGTTAAACTTCATGTGTATTGATCGGTGGTGGGCTTCGTGCCTTCGGCCTGCCCACCACCCGATCACCTCCAGGTCACAGAGGCGGCGTGCGTGTTCCCACGCGCACCTTTCAGTTGTTTTGTTCTTGTCACCCCACACGGGGACATAAGTTAGTGGATATTTGGGTAGGGTAGTTTCGTGTAGGGGTCTGTCTTTTCATACGGCGGTCTGAAACCTCGGCAGGGTCGCGATTACCGCCGATTACCGCGGTTATGTTGAGGTACACCGTGGTGGGTTTAGTCGCTATTGCCGGGAATTCGCTCACCATCTTTCTCCTGGTGAGCCTGATATAGCGTCTCCGTCGCCCCGCGGACAGGTATGCGTCCATGCATTCCCACAAGTAAAAAAAAAATATGTTTATTGATCGGTGACCATTGCTTTTTTTACCTTGATTACCCAAGATCTTACGATTAACACAAAAGCATTGTGTCATATTGTCTGAGACTTGGCCAAGAGATTAAATGTTATGTTATGAATCCAAGGAGGCAATATAATATAAGTCTTCTCCCTAGCCTTTATTACTCCCAAGTCACTTTAGGGTAGGCTTTTCTTTTTTTTTTTTTGTCCCAGGAAAATCCTTTATGGATACCCCCCTCCCCCGGGGGGGGGAAGGGTGGTTATGTGAGGCTCTCCGCCCCTGAAGGAGGTCGGTATACACACTAAAAACCTGGGGTGAGCAGTCCCTCCGCCGACGGAGTGGGGCGGGATGGGGTCGCGTTAGCAATCACCATCCCGCTCCGGCGGTTGGCCCGGCTGATGGTGACCGGGCCTCAGCACCTGTGGAGGGAAGGCCTTGCTCACCAAGGCCATCCTCCAGACGTGTGGGGCCGTGCAAGCCGGTAGAGAGTCCCCCGACTCTGTACCAGTGACCCCACTATACAGGAGCGAAAAGGCGGGCAAATCGCCTCCTTCTCGCTCCCGTCCGTCTGCGCCGGAGAAGGTCAGCGAGGAGATTGTTCTCCCTGACCCTCGCCGCGGTCTCCTTCTGCGCCATGACAGCTTCGCAGAAGGAGACCACTGCCTGCCACGACCTCTCGCCGCCGAGCATGGCGTTGATCACGCTCGGCAGGAAGAGATCTCCGCCTATTATGGCCGAAAGCGTGTGCCGCTGCGGCCCCCACGCGGCACACGCCTCCAGCGTGTGGAGCGCCGTGTCTTCCCGCGCCCCACACTCGTGGCAGGCCGGGGTCGCCTCCCGTCTCGCGATCTGGTGCAAATACTTTCCGAAGCATCCGTGCCCGGAAAGCACCTGCACCAGTCGGAAGGTCAGCGACCCGAATCGCCGCCCTACCCACCCTCGGAGGACCTGGCGAATGGCCTCCACCGTTCACTGGCCCGGGGCCGGTGGAGCCAGGTCCTCCGTCCACCGCCTCAATAGGGCGGCCCAGGGTCGGCTTTTCTAGTCTAACCGGATTTGACTGGATATAAGTTTTTACATGGAGCGCCTGCCCACCCGAAGGCTAATGATACCCTAAGGCTAGACCAGTGTCAGAATATTAGAGGGTACTGACTTTTCCAATAACTACTGCCATAGATGTTCACGGCAGCCGGTACCGACGGCTTAACGTGCTCTCCGAGGCACGGAGCAGGCGATAATTGTCAATCAATACGCACATAATTTCGAAAAGTCATATAACTTCCGAAAGTCAGAGGTGCGCGACGTGGGTTCAAACTCGAGACCCTCTGCATTGCAGTCTGTTGGTCTCGCCACTGAGCTATCGCTGCTTTTTAATTTAATATAAGTAGCATACGAAAAACTACAAATGAAGCAAGACCAATAAAACTATTAATTCTACCCTCTGACTATTTCAGAGATGTTCTGTAGAAAGATAGGATCTTCTCTAGATTATTAAGTTATTAAAAATATGTTTTTATTATGCTATTAACTGCGGTCAAAAATCGAACCACCTGCTTAAATGTAAAGGTTTATTATTGCACATGGCCGACTTTGGAGCAAAGGAATTTAAGAAAAATTTATGTTAGCTTTCTGGCGCTGTAATTCGCCTGGAACAAATAATATTCTAATATTCTATCACATACACACAACACCATCTAGCCCAAACTAAGCAGAGCTTGTACTATGGGTACTAGACAATGGATAAACATACATATATACTTTTTTTTTTGTAAATACATACATATTATACATAGAAACACCCAGACCAAGACAAACATCCATGTTCATGCACACAAATGTTTGACTTGTAAAATATGACAAATCTTCTTTTTTTTTAATAAGGACATCTACCGCACTTGAAATAACTCATGTGTCGCGGGGGACTTTGCAAACATTCAAACAACGGACACAAAGAACAACCAGACTTTGTGGATCACACAAATATTTATCCCGTGTATCGAACCTACATTGCAGTGGCAAGTCGATCACTTAAATCACTACGCCATCCGTGCAGGCATATTAATTCGTGTCACAATTCATACGCCAATATTTACCGAGCGAATCAGATGATTTTAAAGAGATCCCTTCTTTTGGCAAAATGTTATTTTCCGTAATATACTTTGGCATAATAATACTTAGCCATATGTAATTGTTTTTGGCATATAGTTTATGTTGACATAATAATCATAGTGACAACCCGAAAAATAGGTTTAGTTTGCCGAGGACTGGCCATCGGGCCACCCCTAGCGGCCATTTGTGATAATATACAATACAACTATACGAAAATGCTGAAAAAATAATGCGTCTGCTGTTTGCGGTAATATAATTAGGATAAACGAAAGTATGCCATGTTTTAATATGTCTTAAAATGTTATGCAAATGGATAGGGAACCGATTTTGTACTGTCATCAAATTATAAACAAGGGCGGCAGTTCCACGCGAATATGAAAATATAAATAAAATGGCTGCCTTACCTGCATCTGTTAAATATAAATTGGCCCCCAGAAAAACAAGTAAAATATTTAACAACATTTTGAAAGACACGGCCGAATTCGCAAGTGTTTAAAACGCGACTATCGGACGAGAATCTGATTCGTGCAATAATATATTAATTTATCTATATTTATTCAATACGTACTAACAAGATAAGTAGACAAGTCTGTCTGTATGTTATAGTATTTTCATGAAGTGCAGTTGTAGATTATTTTACAGCTAGAAGTGTCTGCTATGTTATTTTATTTTATTTATTTCTTTTTCACGGGTATTTCCGTAATACTTACGTTAGGAAAATACCCGGCCCTTTGGGAGGCTTACACGGGGACATGGGTCCAACATGCAGAGGCACATCGAGAGATTTAGGTTAGAGTGAGATGGATGGGACACTTACAGAGACACTAGCCGCGGCAGTTGTAGACTACTGCTACATAAGGAACCTTATAAATCTGGTCTATGGAGATAGGTGTTGAAAACCATTAAGGTTTGGTATAATGCAAACTATAAGTAGATAAAAAACAGCGTCTGCCTGATATACTGTTTTAGGTCGTACTAAAACAAGATTGAACTGACAAGATTGGCTACATCTTGAAGCGAGCTTCAATCAACACATACTTCAAGCCGCCAACGAAGATAAGTCAATTTTTACCATCCGTCAAGTGCCAACTACCTTTACAAGATGCAGGGGTCTATAAAATAGATTGTGACTGCGGACTCTCATACATTGGTCAAACCAAGAGAAACATAGGCACCCGCATAAAAGAACACATAGCTGATGTAAAACACCAACGCTCGTTGAAGTCTGCTGTGTGTGAACATGTGCAACAGGGGACCAACCACTACCTGAGATTTGACAAACCACACCGATTCCTACCAAGGATGCTTCGCGAGGCTATTGAAATCAAAAATCATCCTAATTTTAATAGAGAAGATGGTTGGAATGTACCACCTGCTTGGGATCCAGTAATAAAAATAGTCAAACCCAAGAAGAAGCAAACACACAGCTAGACTTCATGATACTTTGAGCTCATTCTGCGTAAATAGAAACACCAATGATTAAATTATGTTCGGGTAGGTACTTTGAAATAACTACACTGGAACATTGAGACAACTGCCATCTTAGTCTCCCCGTGACCATGGCTGCTGAAAAGCAACCGAAACGTCGGAGAAAGTGTAAAAATAAATTAAATCTAAATAGTTTAATAATAATTTAATTAATAGTTAATTTAATTAGTAGTTTAATAGTAGTAGTAGTGTAACAATTTTCAAAATTTTGTAATAAAGTGTCAAATGAACAACGCGATAAAATCCGTATATAGCAGTTTAATTTCAATGAATAATATTCGCGTAAATAGAAGACAATACTATTTACTATAAATAAGTTGCCAATTATAAGCATCCGCAGTATGTTAACAATATTGTGTGCTTAAAACTGCTTTCCAATATACCTAATGCCATCATAACGAAAAAAAGACGTATCGAAATTGAGATTTTACTTATTTGGATTTAGTAAAAAAAGACGACTCTGCCAGTATACGTATATAAAATATTTTTATCTGCCAGCCTGGCCGGCTGAAAATTATTTAAAAAAAATAGTTATATGCACAATCATATGGCTCTATCTACTAATTCACAATTACAACCTATGACGTAGGATCTAAAACCATCGCTAGCGAAACTTGAATAATAATAATAATAATAATATTCTACCACATACACACAACACCATCTAGCCCAAACTAAGCAGAGCTTGTACTATGGGTTTTAGACAATGGATAAACATACATATATACTTTTTTTTTGTAAATACATACATATTATACATAGAAACACCCAGACCAAGACAAACATCCATGTTCATGCACACAAATGTTTGACTTGTGCGGGAATCGAACCCGCGACCTCGGGCGTGGCTGTTGGTTACACTAACCACTACGCCATCGAGGCCGACTATTGAATGTCATGAAATACCTCATAAAACTTCATGCCATCCTACTGTCTATATTAATAGTATAAGTATATTAATATAAAACAATATTAGTATAAGTATATTAATATAAAGCCATAGTTATTCCATCTCCGTAATATTGTGAACTGTTTTAAAAAATATATAAATTCTGCTCTAGCAATATCTAATTCTTGTGTCGCGGGGGCTTTTACAAACATTCAAATTGGACACAAAGAACACCCAGACTCGGACTCAGAGTCTGTTGAGATCCACAAATGTGGATCACAATATTTTTGTACACTCGGCGCAGTGGCAATGGCGAGACGACCATTTAAACCACTACGCCATATGTGCAGTCCAGTGGCGTAGCGTGGAGGTCAGAAGCCCGCGGTGAATAAAAATTTTGGCGCTCCCTTATTTAGGTATTTCAATTTAAAATACTATGGTCTAAAATTATGAACATCTATGGCAGTCGTTATTGGGCAACTGCGGACATCGAATGCTGGACACAAATAGCGCGGTAAGATATAATTGTAGTTATATTGTAATTGACTAGAAGATGGAAACCTATAAAGGATTTCAAATAATTAGTATCAAGTAAAGCCGCGTGAGCGAACTAGTTTTAACAATACGAACTTATTAAATAAACGGTCGCATCTGGAACCTTCGATGAGTCTATCAATAGAGAATTATTATTTATATTGTTTGGACAAGTGGCGCTTATGCGTGCAATGTTGCTGATTAATGGTAAGTATATGTGGTTTAAAATCGCTGTTAATATGTGTGCTTAATTTTCATATTTGGCAACTAGGTACTTAATAATAATGTCCTCCAAACCAAATTTCGGTCACGGCGGCCAATATTAACGGAGACTGGCCATCTGCGCAGAAGATATTATAGTGTTGTTTCGTTCGGTGAGTGAGAGTGCCGGAGGCCCAATCACCCCCTTTCCCACTTCCCGCTCCTTCTCCTTCCCACTTCCTTTCCTAGAGGGTTGGCAACGCGCAAATGATGCCTCTACGTCAGAGCGTCTATAGGCTACGGTGACCACTTACCATCAGGTGGGCCGTATGCTTGTTTGCCAACTTAGTTGTATAAAAAAAAACATGCTGTCAGTGTTAATAAAAAAACAGGAAACGGTTAATCAAATCTATATTTTGCCTAGTACGTCTATTTTTAACTGACTTCAAAAAGGTGGAGGTTTTCAATTTGACTGGAAGGCTTTTTGTCCTTCTTCAAGATAAGTACCTAGTTTAGTCTAAAGAGAATTTCATGATAGAAATACGAAAACAAAACAACTCCGGGCGGCCTCGATGGCGTAGTGGTTAGTGTAACCGACTGCCACACCTGAGGTCGCGGGTTCGATTCCCCCACAAGTCAAATATTTGTGTGCATGGACATGGATGTTTGTCTTGGTCTGGGTGTTTCTTTGTAAAACATGTAGGTTTTTACAAAAAAATAGTACTTATATATGTATGTTTATCCATTGTCTTGTACCCATAGTATAAGCTCTGCTTAGTTAGGGCTAGATGGTGTTGTGTGTATGTGGTAGAATATTATAGAATACCTATTATTATTATAACTGCGCCATCCTTGCATTCTTTCCTGAAACAAAGCATGTATTGCCACAAATATATAAAAATTCACAAAATTTCTTGTAAATGTATTGTTTCTAAATGTGCGTCATAGCGAGACAGATCGCACTCTTAATAAAACAGAGACTTATCTCAGTATTTTGGATTAAACAAATTTGAACTCTATTGCAATGATTTAACACAAACATAATATTAGAATTTAGCATATACAATTAGAGTACAAATTGCCTTACTTTCAAATTTCGAGTTAAGTCGCTGTTTTATTAAGACTGCGAGATATTGATACCATATATTAATTGACAATGCGTAGGTCGCATATTAGCCAAAATTGTTCACAAATATTTGATCAAAACATTTAGCTATTATTCAAATTGTTTATTTAGTTATTAAATAACAAGAATTTGCTAATAATATACGATTTATTTGCTTTACTATGAAATATGTTCAAGAATTTTATTGGAATTGTTGCGTAATTGGCTGTATGACGTGATAAAATAGAAAATGTCTGCACAGATGGCGTAGTGGCGAACGTGGTCGCCCGCGACTGTTACTGCGTCGAGGGTTGTAGGTTCTAATCCCACGTGGGACTAAAATTTGTGCAGTTAATAGTTAATAGTACTCTTTTTAAATAAAATGAAGACTATCATGTTACTCGGTGATAATATAGCTTTCTAAAGGTGTAAGAATTTTAAAATTGGTTGAGGAGTTTTCGAGTTAAAACATTACAAACAAACAAACAATCGAATCTTTCCTCTTTATTATATTATATTTGTCCCGTGTGGGATTTGAACCCACAACTCTCGTCGCAATAGCAGTGGCGAGGACCAATGAAAACACTAGGTACGCCATCTATATAGCGTATACATACTGGCTAATGTAAAATATTTTTTTTAGTTTTGGTTTTCTCTGTGATTTCGCGTCGATCTGCCTGCTTACAAATAGGCCCAAACTTTGCAAAAATAAAGTACGTCTGACGGCTCGATGACTTTGTGTGAAATTAGCTTTATATGCACTGCTATAACCAATATATTGTACTAATACTCTTTGCGAAGAAAGAAAATAAATATGATTATATATTATTATTAATTCATAGATTTATATTAAACCTATAGTAAGGATTGTAACAGCTGCGATGGCTTAGTGAGAGACCGTTGGACTGCCACGCAGAGGTCGCGACTACGCTCCCAAGGCGCATCTCCGACTATCCGAAGTTAAAAAATAACCATTATATATGTATGTTTATCCATTGTCTAGTACCCATAGCTCTACTTAGTTTGGGCTAAATGGTGTTGTGTGTATGCGATAGAATATTATTATTTTTATATGCGTATTAAATAGTTATTTATCGCTCGCTTTAACGCTGTAGGAAAACATCGTGAGGAAACCTGCATGTCCGAGAATTCTCCATAATGTTATCGAAGATATGTGAAGTCTGCCAATCCGCACTTGGGCGGCGTGGTAGACAGCCTAGCCCTTCTCACAATGAGAAGAGGCTCGTGCCCAGCAGTGGGACAGTTTAATACAGGACTGATATTATTATAAGGATTGTGTATAAAATAAAACTCAAATAAATTAGTTACAATTTTATTAAATGACACCCACCTTACAAACACTACCTAGTACTACGGTACGTAAACATTTCAACACAAATTAACAAAAATGAGAATAAAGCAATTTCAATAAACAATACAAAAATTAGTTTTATTACAATTTTTCTTTTGGTTTATAGAGATTATTATATATAGACTTATATACTATGAGTTATATGTATCAAAAACTACCTCGTTATAGATATATCCATTTGTATATTAATTAGTATAAGTTTACAAGCACATTACTACGCTGTTGAAAGCGTTCCAAATGTCGGTAATTATCCTTCCCAGTACCTATGTATGTCTTTTTATTATATGAACGGTTAAGTTCCAGTTTCCAAATGACTTACTTAAAACACACAATATGATCTCTTAGAGTTGTCAGGTTTTATATTAAAACATACTTATATTACTGTAAGGAAATGTAATTGAAATAACGTAAAAATTAGCACGTCGACAAATATATCATGAAAAGTATCGAATTTATATTTAAATAAGTACATAATATCATATTGTTCCATTTATTATGCACCGAGTTACGATTTTGCTAAATAATTACAAAATGAGATTAATTTGTGATATTATTTAATAGCCTATTTTCAGATATTTCGATTACACGCAACAATATTGAAAAATATTAACTCCAAGAAACGAATTTACTTTTACATAAATCCGGAAAATAGAACTTTTATTTAGAAAGACACTTGAAACGCTTTGAACAACGCACTTATATTAAAGATTATACATTTATTTATACATTATTATTATTAATAAGACACGACTTTAGCCCTACACGAACAAACGCTCGTGGATACTACGCCATATTGAATAATTATTATTATATTTTTACGAGTCTAAACATTTATTACATTGACAATATTATCGACATCCGCTTGATATTCAGCTGATTCGTCAACACAATACTATAACTACACGGCGTATAATATAAAATCGTGTTCATAATAAGTAAACAATACAAAATAATTTTAGAAGTCTTTCCTGTGTATATAAATTGTTTTATTATTTTACTTCTATTGTCTACAGAAAAGAACTGACACTTTGATAGTACTCATTTAGACTTTTATCTACATTAATAAAATATTTTTTTATAATATTATATTAATATTGGCCAAAGTATATTAGAAACAATGTATTTTTATGATTGGGATTTTTAATATGACCCCTAGATTTTATTATACGCTGTGTATACATATAAATTAGAGACCTACGAATATTATGAAATTTTAGACAGAAAAATCATATACTAGTAAATATATTATAGTATTGTATAATTATGTATATACTAAGTTCATTATAATATAACCATATGTTATTATAATAGCTAGTCTAATAGAATTGGTGTTCTGTTACCTTCAGTGGACGTATCGCTTACGCGGGCTTCTACGCTAACATTACACATTTATTATATTATAATTCATATATTTGACACGAAAATATATAAGTATTTAAATCGACAAGTAAGGCGCTTTCTCCTTTCAGCACTTTGGTTGAAGCGCCAATTATTTCTTTGCAATAAACTTGTGTATTACATTACAGATTATAATTATTATTAAAATCTGTGATTAATATTCTAAGTTGATAATGCAACAAAATTACAGATAATTTTTAACTTTCTACTTGTCGATTAGTCAAATATTATTGTAAAACGTTTATAAGCTGCGAATTATAAGGCACGTTACATAATAAGTATAATTTTAATTGTTGAACGTTCTGACCGTTGTAACGTTCAACAATTTGTACAATGCGAACTACCCTACATTTTAATAAATTATATTATATAATATTTTCGTCAATTAACTGTAGATGTTCACGCGACATCGGCTGCTGTCAGCATCACTATGCTAAAAAATAAAAGTAAAATTGTTTTTTGTTGCCATATTTAAATGCTTGTTAATATCATAAGCTGCAAACCGTTTAACCAATCTTCGGCAAACAAATCGAGTTAGTTCATCTTAGTATATAATATATTAGTATACAAATATTTTCAATATAAATCTCTTAGTATAATTTTACAATAATTGCACCAAACTATCACTGTTATTTTACTGCACTCTGTTAAAATATTCGACATCTAACAGCGCTTTACACGTCAAATTCTTTGTAATACATTAATTGAACCTGTTATATAATTGACATGTCAACAGAGGGCAGGAAAAATAAGTACAGTTAGTATAAAGTTCTCAATAAATGTATATAATTTATACAATAACTCGCAAAATGGCACATCACGTTTATATAATGGGCTGCACTTTTTATATAGTCTGTTGCATTTCGAGATCGCTTACACTGTTAGTTTGTTTTTGTTATAAATATTATATTGTCATTATAATTTTGTCAAAATTTGAAAATAACCATGTCTGTTTGTCGCATATTTCCTACTAACCAGCAGTAAATATGCATGTAATTGGATATAGTGATAGCTTAAGAGCTGGAAGAATGATTTTAGAAACGAAGTAACGGTTACAGCTTTGAATCTATATTAATATTGAAAAGAGATAACATTTGTTTGTTTGTATTTAGGGGATATTCTTAAGAAATACATAGAGATTTAATAAAAATTCGCTTTACAATATTTCACATACCACGCAATCAGAGCCGTGAGTTAACAAACGGTTCTCGCAAAGTCAAAGGCACTTCAACAGACAGAGCTATATCACATCACACTTACATTTTGTCAGTCACGTTTCCATACCATATCGTTCAGAATCTGAGCTGGCGACTTTCCTTACACAAAGACTAAATTATTTCCTGGTCAAGAGTAATTATAATGATAATATAATATAATATTAATATATTTTAGCAAATACGTTTCGTTGTTATTATCTTAAGCTGCGCTTTCTTGTTTAATACAGCCCAAACACATCAAATATTTAGTTTCAAAGGCACAAACGATCGAAAATCAAATATATTTTTTTTATATATTAATGGCACTAATGGTTTACATCGAAGGCATCAAGTATAAGGTCCCCGAAGGGCTAGCACTTTGTGAAACGTGGGCGTTTTGCCCAACAGTGGACTTAAGAGATAGTGATTTTAGAGGGTATTCTTTATATTATTATATAATAAAGTGTATATAAAGTTATATAACAATAGCGGCCTGCGGTTCTATTAGTCTGCATTGATATATTGATCGAGTTGAATTTCATACACTGTTATTAAATATGTTTGATTTATTTTGTTCTTAGCTGCTTTAGATGTGAAATTAAATAAGTTATAGATACAAATTAATTGTAGTTTATACTTAAGTTTATACTATTTTGAAACCCATATATTGCATTTCGTTGGCAGATCGGCATTCCCTCGCGATAATCTCGCGTTTGACTTTGCTTTAGATACTTTCAATGTAATATTTTGTATATTATATTTAATTAATATCCTAACTAATTTGGCATAGGCATGAATCCGTAACAATACTATTATATTTATTTTAATATTATTTAAAATAATAATATTATAGATGTTTATCTCTGAAATCACTATCTCTAAATAAATAACAATAATAAATCGATCTCCTCGCTAAATCTCGTTAAGACACTGACGATCAATAATTTAATAAATAAATAAAATATTTAGCACCTTATTGTAACAAATAGCTCTTAATTCATTAACTGTTTTAATATTTAATTTGTGACGCTTTTATTCTACCGTAGCATTTGAAATATATACTATTAAAATCTACAGGAGTGGTAGAATTATTATGAGGCACATTTTGTTATTAATTATTTTCTTTTCTTTTTAATAAGGCACTGCTTGTCCGCGTATTTACACCTAGGCAACAAATATGTGAATCACACATATTTTAATCGAGCCCACACCGATGGGGACACCGGACGCTCGTTTTCGCTGTAGTCTCCACATACAACTTTTAAAGTACTTATATGCAACGAACGCAAGCGAAGAAACACACTCGCTAAGGCCTGGCTTCTAAATCAAAAATCGAGTCGTTTTACCTACAGACAGTTAATTCATGACACATATACTATGAAAATATGTAAAATCTTAACAGTCTGTAGCTAAAACGACTTGTTTCTTGATATAGGGACCGGGTCTAATTTATCTTTATGGTACGTTCGTCACTAGTCTGTAGCCGGCATTAATAGAGCACTTTAGTACAAAACAGTTGTTACAGAAATTCAGTCGACAATAGTATAAAAACGTCACTCCAAATATCAAACAGACATGCAAGTTTAAGTAAATCTTATATATTAATAAATTTTCGAGATTTATTAATAACAACATTTATTTATATTAATAGATATTTTGATTAGTTTATTTTTATATCTTTTGTATATAGATTTGTCATGTTATGTTAATTTTTCGAGACGCATAAGTTTTAAAGATTTTATATGACGTAATATGTATTTTATATATTTTCTTGCAATATTGATTCGATAAATACATATTTGGTATAAGTAAATAAAGTCAATTAATAAAAATATATAAAACAATTGCTTCATGATCTTGATTTAATCAAAATATCTATAAGCATAGTATTTTTTTCGAGACATTATTTTTATGAAAACATCGATTCATAAGAACAACTATGTACCATATTAAAAGTATAAATAAATTTTAAGTTCATCAAAACGTGCATAGGCTCTCAATTTTAACACTTAATTCTAACGTTACCGCGAGAAACTTTACAAATGTCAATAAAATCTACATTTTTGAGTTGTACCACCACGGTGGTAAATTGTCTACAGGAGTGACTTTTCGTCCACCGAAGTGACAATTTGGTCATCGGAGTGAACAAATATCCTAATAACAAGTTTACTATACACTACATTTTCAGTGTTTGCCTAGTTTCCCGCGGTACAAAGCGGTAATTTCGTAGTATATTATTTTGACACACACAAACAGTATATACCTTAAAAGTTGCCGAACTTCTTGGTCACCGTCGAACTCGTTTCCGACTTATGCGAACTGGTCATTACCGATTTTCTTTCTATAGTTTCAGAAGTTATTGTTTGCTTGGAAAACTTTTTGTCCATATTGTCGATTTCTTTGACTAGCTCCGAAGGCTTTTTCACTTTACTCACGCTAGTAGAACTTTGATAATCCGACGATTGGAACTCCGAGGGCCTCATGAAAGACCTGCTGGTGTCCGAACTTAATTTGGACTCTAATGTGTTGAACCTAGAGTCTAATGTGCTGTATTTCGACTCGTTATCGAACGACTTCGACAGTTCGTCGATGCCGTCGAGTCTTATGGGCTCGTACTTGGTGTTAGTTGTGGTCAAGTTGACTGGGGACGAGCTGTAAATTTTCGTGGTGGTTATTTTCTGTGTACCATTTGGTATATCTTTCACTTCTGTGGTTGTCTCTTCCATGTAATTCGGACCACCGTAGGGAGATGCTATTCTATCGTAATCTGGGGTGGCAGCTTTAACTAATTCAGTTGACCGATCGATTTTCGGCGTAGAAGTAAAGGGAGACTTTACTTCTTCTCGCAATTCGGTCTTACTGAATTCAGTTTTTGGGTAAGAAGAATAAGATTCGCTAACAATTTTGTATTCAGACTGTTTCATGCCACCGGGGATGGCTTCGGCCATTTTCTGGTGCTCAGAAAACGTCTGACCGACGCCGTCAAACGGCTTTTTTAGCGTTGAGTATATTGGTTCCGGTTTATCGTCAAATTTAAGCTCTCTAGCGTTGAATTTTGGACTGAGGGGCGTTTTGGGGGGTTCGTACTTGTATTGTGATTCCTTGTAATCATACTGAGATTGCTGCGAGTCGATCTTGATGTCCAATGGGCGTGGAGTGTCGTAGAGGCGCGTCTCGTAACTGTGGAGGGTTATTGTTAGGTTATTGTTGGTCAATCGTTTAAAGGTAGTAAGGTTAAGTTAGTCTTGTGTGTTGATCCACAAATTGTATAGAAACAGATGAGCCAAAACCGTCGCACACAGCTATAGACGAGCGTATACCGTTCTGAGAAAACATTCAGTTTAGTGCAGTGGTTCTGAAGCGGTAGTTTGTGTGTGGACCACTAGTGGTCTTTAAACAAACCTGGAGCGGTGCGCAATTCATAAAATTTAAGTTTAAGTTTAAATTTAAGTAATATTCTTGCTTTTATAGTATATGTATGATTTATTAATAGATTATAAGTATTATAACCCAATAATAATTACTACGGTCAAACAATTCGTGATTCTTAGCAAAATATTCTTTATTTTCAAATGTTCCTTTATCAGTAAAAGATAAAAAAACCACTGATCTAGTGTAACCTGACTTGATCTGGGTGCCTAGTGCGAGTTGTTTTTACGTTAACGCGATCGAAACGTTTACCACGTTTGGCTCTCTAATTGGTAAAGAGCTTGGAGCGGGCCAATCGGAGCGCCGAACGTGATAAACGTGTCGATCGCGTTAACGTAAAACAATCTAGCACTAGGCACTCTGGAACCGTTCTGCATGTATGCGACTATTTTAGCGTCGTATTGAACGAACATCTGTTTCTAAATAATTTGTGGTTGATACCCCGTGTAAACAAAATTATTAACAGTGAACAATCAAACAACACAAGACCGATATTCTTTAATCCCAGTCTACAATTAAATATGTCTAGAATTGCTAAATTGAAACTAATTGTTAATAAAAAAGTAATGATGTGAAAAACCCATAGAGAAACCCAGAGAAGATTAGACACCAAAACCAGCATGCCATGCCATAGACATTATTACAGAGTATTTACAAGAATTATTAGTTCAGGCAACACAGAAGGATTAGGTACAACAACATTAGTTACAAAATGGTGGTTTCCGGTTTCGGTTTATAGTCCGGCCATAATATATATAGTTGTCTGCCAATATCTAGAAACAGCTTAAAGAGAATTTAAACGCACTGATCTTTCAATCAATCTCCAATCGCTTACTAATATAATGAATAGTAAAATAACTATTTTTAACGTATAAGTTAAACCGCTGGACCGATTTTCATCGAATTTGGAATAGAGATAACTTGTATCCCGGGGAAGAACATAACCTTATTTAACCGATGTCATAGATTGAAGCCAGCGCCGGCTTTAGTCCTTGATTAGGGTAGAGCAAGATTGTCCTTGGTCGTCGTTAACACTTCACGTAAGTTCTACTTCAGTAACAAATTGCAAATTTTGAATTTCATTTATTTAATATAATTAATAAATGATTCACTAATTTTTACTATGGAGCTTAAATTTTTCCAAATTTGCTGTGCTAGTATTTTATTAAATAACACTATTCGTTCGATAAATAAGAGACGGGTACTGTGAGACTGAATTAAAATGAGAGGGTAGGAATACAAGAGTGATAACCTGAAACGTCTTATTAGAATCACTTTAGTGTATCAAAATGTGCAGCGGTTTCGATGGCAAGCTTTAGTCTGCAGAGTGAGACAAGGCATAATCTCTTGTCTCCCCCCTCTGTACAAATCGCGAATCTAAAAACGTTTATATGGTTATTATCTGCTCTGCTTCTGGCTACGACTTTCTGAATGGTAGAGGCCTAACGCATATCAGACAACTCAACAAACAAAAATTAGACAACTTACAAGATATGAACGCTGTGAGGCCAGTGATGGTGTCATATACCTTACTTGAACACATATGTCCACCACATAGGTAGTGTACCTACTGTAGGGGCAACCAGGATGGAACATGAAACTAAACATCAACCCAAAGGATACCTTTGATGAACATTTTAAATTTATATTAGACACCATTTTTTGTTTTGTTGAATCTCTTTCTTGCTAGAGATATTAGAAAGGGACATAACAGTTTTATTTTACCTTTTAATGACCTTATTTGGACACAAATTATAGTTGTATTGCATCTCTTTTCTGCCAGCGAAATCAAAAAAGGACTTCATTTAATTTTATGTCCTCATTTTACTTTAGATTAACCGGTCGTATACCGCCGGCTCGCATACCAGCCGGCAGATTTGTACCCGTCGTAGGCCGGTGGCTCGCATGCGAGCCACCAAATTGGCGCCAAAACGCCGCGCGCCGCTTTCGCTTTAGCTTAAGCTAACGTAAAACCAATTTGGTGGCTCGCATGCGAGCCACCGGCCTACGACGGGTACAAATCTGCCGGCTGGTATGCGAGCCGGCGGTATACGACCGGTTAATAAATGTTCGATAACTGATTTTAAAAGGTCAATGCAATTATTTGTTGCTGTAAAATGGACTCAATTCCGTCCAATAATACAAGATCTCTCGACAATCGCTCATATAACACAAATTTTGTCAGACCTTAGTTTGACAGTCTCAATAGATGCTTAATTCTTTACATTAGAAAATAAATATGTTTTTAAAGTCAAGCGCTGCTCTAGGAATACTTCCTGTGTCGCGAGCGACTTTATTAAAACCAAGACATTCTATTAAAAGATTACAAGCATTTCTTTTTCAAATTATTCGTATTCTTGTTAACGTCTCGAACTTGGGTAAGATTCGAACCAACGACCTCTCGATCGCAGGTCATCCTTATCCTTTGTTGCTTATAAAGAAATAATTTCCGACTGAACCAATAAAAATTAATTAACACAAAATGATATGTCAACGATGAACAACACTGTCCCTTCAAAAACCATAATATATACCATTGAGTTAATATAAACGATGTATTAGAGGAGACAACTAAAACCAGATACAAAAATTTAATTATCATAGAGTTACTATTACTATACCTACTATTATAAATAGAAAATATTTTAATTTTTTGTTTGTTTGTTTGTAAGGATTTAATTCAAAAACGATTTAACCGATTTTAAAAATTGTTTTACAATTACAATGCTATATTATCACCGAGTAAAATAGGCTATATCTTATTTAAAAAAAAACTACTTTTACTAACATAAACTTTTTTCATGGATTCATGCCACTTATGCATACCCCCTCGCCACAAGGGGAATCGAGAGGGTTATGTTGGGCTCTCTCAAAACTTCGGGCCTACCGACTAAAATCCAACGGTTTACCAACTCGCTGCTTTTTATGATGGGTGGGTCGCTGAAACTGAAACTGCATCAGCGACCCACCCAGCAGTGCCCACTTTACTAACATAACCTAACCTTATCTACTTTTAAGCGAGCGAGGCCGCGAGATCGTGCTAGTATTTATATAAAGGGACTATATATTTTATAATACTATATATTTAGTCCCTCTTACAAAAGTCCCTTGTTTCCAATTCCTTGGTATCAGTAAAAACGGTCAAGTACGGATCAGATTCGCGTACAGAGGTTCCATAGTAATATATTATGCAGATAGGTATCACTAACTCTACAATAAAATACGTACATTTATACATGTACAATCACCTGTAATAGTACATGGATACCTTAAGGTCCAAAATCCCGTGAACAATCGAATTAAAATGAATATGAATGAACTAGATGGCGTTGTTTTATATATATTGCAACGAGTTCTCATTTCAGGAAAAAGATGACATTTATAACAAATTATAATCTCAACCGAAAAGACACTCGAACACAGGGACAGAATAATGTTTGCGTACGAACAGAATAGCGAGTCATCGAAAGTATCTATAAAATAAACTACCCACTATAAATTTATAAATTCATTTGTAATTCTTTGCTTCTTGTTTTACCCTGAAATGTGTTCTTTTTTAAATAAACTATTGTAAATAGAGATTAAAAATTGTTTAAAGTTATTTTATCAAAATTTAGTCCACTTTTTTTATTGTATAGTAGTGCACCGCCATCTATTACGCTGTAAATAAACTACTTAACAGTTCTTGTATCGATTTCCGTTAGATAGCGTCAATTACTGGCTTATAACATTTTAGTTTTGACATGTACATTTTTGCAGCTCATTGTACATACTCTACGAAATGAAACGATATATATTAAATTGAATTTATGAATAATTTTGTTAACTAAAATGTCCTTTATCATAGTTTTTCTGATACCTATCTGAATTATATATGACTATGGAATCCTCTGTACATGAAGCTGAAAAGTCATACTTGACAGTTTTTACTGATACAAAGGCAAAGGAAACAATATACATTTTGCGACAGGGATATTTTACGATAGGGACATTTTACGAAAAGAACAATCTGCGACTGAGAGCAGTCTACGTCTTGGCAAAATTACACATTTCCGTTACAACTTATTGTGTGTAAATTGAATTATTAACAGGAAATTGAACACTCAATAGAATTTTAATAGAATCCTTACGAATATTATTAATGCGAATGTGAGTTTCTTACCCTTTCACACCTTACTTACACGCCGAATCATCATGAAATTTCGCATACACGTTGTCAGGGGAACAGAAAAGGTCATAGGGTGCCTTTCATCCAGAAAATAGTACTGTTACTAACGTACATTTACGCGAACGAAGCCGTGGGTAGAATCTAGCAAAATAGATAAATTAATTTCTATTCAGTTGCGTCATCTGCTCTAATAGGTGTTTAGTATATATTAACTCAAATATAAACCCTAAATCATCAAAATGAACACCTAATTGAAACATGATAATGGGCATGATGACTTAAAAATATTTTTAGTCTATCTTTTATATCAGCAAATAATATTGGACACGAATTATTGTCTTTTGTCCCACAAACTAATAACAACGAAGATACAACGCGCTTAAATTTCGTGTTACGTCACTTGTCGCTAGAAATTTTATAAGAAAGTGACGTCACAAGCCTCTAAGAACTTTGATGTGTTATATCTTAGTCAATTATTGTTTTGTTGCATCGATGGCGTAGTGGCTAGTGTAACCGACTGCCACGCCTGACGTCGCGAGTTCGATGCCCGCACAAGTCAAACATTTGTGTGCATGGAAATGGATGTTTGTCTTGGTCTGGGTGTTTCTAAGTATAATATGGATGCATTTTCTAAAGAAGTATAGCTGTATGTATGTTTATCCATTGTCAAGTACCCATAGTACAAGCCCTGCTTAGTTTGGGCTAGATGGTGTTGTATGTATGTAATAGAATATTATTATTATGATAGAATATTAAAAATAGGCGTCCATTACTTTTTGCTAATTTAAAAGAGGGCTAATAAGAATCTGTCATCACGCCTATTAAACGGGGTATCCTTGTGCTCCTATTAAATACAAAGTATCACTCACTCACTAGACCTCCTTCAATAGCGAGGCTCTCCTCGGCGGAGGTAACGGCGGTTCCCTCCGGTAGGGGGCGCCCTCACCGATCAGATGCGCGGTCCTCACTTCCGGAAGGGTCAGAGATTTGACAACTACCTCCTCAACGCTTGTCCTTAACACCGCATGCAGTTACGTGGAGAAATATATGATTAGTTTTGTTATTTGGCTGTTATTTTAAAGTTACATGTTCTTTTATCTAGGCTCCTGTCGCGGTCAAAGTATAGTCGAGTTCGTTATAACATCGTATTTTAAGATAGATGGCATGTTATTGCAATCCTACCGTAACCCTACTAATATTATAAATGCGAAAGTTTGTGAGGATGGATGGATATTTGTCGCTCTTACACGAAAAAACTGCTAAACCGATTGTAATGAAACTTGGTATGTAGATAGCTGGAAAAACACATTGGTTATTTTTGTCCCGAAATTCTCACGGCATCGGGACTTACGCGGGTAAAACATGCGAATGTGAGTTTGTTTGTTACGCTTTCACGCCTTATCTACTTGTCCGATCTTCGTGAAATTTTGCCTACACGATGTCAGGGCAACAGAAAAAGTATTGTTACTCACCTAACCTACTTACATATACGCGTAGGTACGGCAAGAAGAAAATCAAAAAAGTCATAGAAGTAATTCTGTACGAATATTATAAAGAGGAAAGATATGATTTTTTTTTGGGAGGATTTACCTCAATAATTAACTTACTAATTTAAAAAATGATTTTACAATTAGTAAGCTAATTTATCACCAAGTAACATAGGCTATATTTTAATTAAACTTAGTGAGAAACGGCCGTGAATTGAGTTTATAGTCCTTGAGGTCAGAGGTCAAAGGTCATAGTCATTTCGGGGGTATATCGACTATGCTAAATTGAATGGCGTTGACCGCAAGTCTCTAGCTCTTACGGTTCTGGAGTTGAAAATTATATAACAGACGGACGGACAAAGCTGTTGTATAAGAGTTTTTTCGAACTCTAAAAACGTACAGTTACTAACATAACCTACTTTCACGCGAGCGAAACCGCGGGCAAAAGCTAGTTCTACTATGAAGACAGCCATACATTTCTAAGTAATAATATATTAACGAATCGACATAATATCAATTGCAAAACAGCTTTCAAAAGCGTTAACACATAAACCAAACACAACTAAGTACAGGAGCATAGATAATTCCATAAACAAACTACAAAGCTAAAATCAAAACTACTGAAAAATTAACGGTTTTTAGTATGTACATAGAAAATCACATAAACGATAACTTTAAAATAATCACAGGATAGCTGTTACACTAGCACATGCCTAGTTAGTGACGTTTATTGTACACAGTACACTGTGTACTGTGTACATAATACACACAGAGTACATAGTGTACTACGTACAGGGTACACAATACACTGTGTACATAACACAGGGTACACAGTACACTGTGTAAATAGTACAGGGTACACAGTACACTGTGTACATAGTACACACAGAGTACACAGTGTACTCCGTACAGGATACACAGTACATGACAGTGTGTAGTACACAATGTACTACGTACAGGGTACACAGTACATGACAGTGTGTAGTACACAATGTACTACGTACAGGGTACACAGTACATGACAGTGTGTAGTACACAGTAAATGTATTACAGAACGATGTTCAAATTAACTGTTAGATTTAAAACGCGGTGTATTGTTTGTTTTTACTTGACTTGTGAATAGATACATATACTAATATTATATAAATGTGAATGTAAGTTTGTTTGTTTGTTACGCTTTCACGCCTTAACTACTCAACCGATCATCATAAAATTTTACATACACATTGTCAGAGGTGCAAAAAAGGGCAAAGGGTACCGTTCATTCAGAAGAAAGCACTGTTTCAAACCTTACCTACATTTACCTATGCGAGCGAAGCCGCGGCAAAAATCTAGTAATACAATAATAGGGTAGTTGAGAATGAAAAAGAACTGTTTCTGCAAACAGTTTCCATATTGGTTGCAAAATAAGGGAGGACTTAATATTTTAAATCAGGATTTATAAAAAGTGAATTGTAAGGGGCATATCTCGCTATCTCCTTCGGACAGCTGCATTTAAATTTGTCTGTAAACGAGTTCCAATTAATAAAGAAAAATTTGTTTCATCGAATTTTTATAATGTTCCACTGCAAAAGTCTCTCTCTTGACTTCCAAATCACTCTTTTGGTGGATATCCCCTGCCAGTCCCTATCAAATGCGTCTAGGTCGTCCCACCATCTTCGTTTAGGTCTGCCCGTCGCCGAATTTAAATTATATTATTAAAAAAAATTGTTTGCTTGTCCATCGAACTAATGTTTCCAAATGGCTGAGCCGATTCTGATGAATCTTGATCTTCGCCCATATGTAGGACGATGCGAGTAATTTAGGCTATTGAATTCACATCATAGAAAAATATGTTTTAAAATCTATTCTTAAGACTGCGCCGAGCGTAAGATAGATAATGATAGAGCTCGTGCGGCGCATATTCAAATTGGCGCGCGGCCGCTATAGTCAAATTGTATGGAGGATTTGAAGTGCTTTTTTGATAAATATGTATCTTTATTGTCAACCAATAACTTAAATATTTGGGACGGACAAATTGTAATATAACTATTTATGTTTCGTTAAAGCTGTAAAATAGGATAGATTTCTACTGTTATAATCTAAAATCACGTAACACGAGCTTATGTTTTTGCAAATTTACGTAATTTTGTAGGCGAAAATATTAATTATATTTAAGTTTTTTACACGGAGTAACTGTAAACACATTCATTGTTATGGTAAATGTATATTTTATATTTGTATTAAACAAAAAGTGATGATATTATTCACTTAACTGTGACCGCCTGTTTTGGCATATTTCGCTCGGCGCAGTCTTAACAATGACTGGTATAAACTTATTATAAATAAATGCAGGGAATTTTTACAACAGTGATAGTCTAGTGGAACACCGTTAGAATGCCACGCAAAGATACGCGCGTTGTGATCGAAATCGAGAGATTTCGATCACAACGCGCACATCTCTGATTTTTCGAAGTTATATGCGTATTAAATAATTAATTATCGCTCGCTTTAACGGTGAAGGAAAACATCGTAAGGAAACCTGCATGTCTGAGAGATTTCTATAATGTTGTCAAAGATATGTGAAATCTGCCAAACCGTACCGAGACGGCTTGGTAGACTATGGGCTAAATCTTCTCCCACGGAGAAGAGGCCCGTGCCCAACAGTGGGACAGTTTATATACAGGGCTGATATAATATAAATATTTACATAAATAATAATTAGTCAAGTAAAAACAGCTGTCGGCAAGCACATAATTTACATAACTTTATTAACAAATCGTAACGCGGGAAGCGGACCATTCTGCTTGCGGGACTCACAAATATTTACATATATATATATAATTATATTAAAATGTACGTATGTCTGTCAATAGACTTACTTTTTGCCCATCGTTCTGTCATTGGTAGATACTCTGGAAATGAAAGATCGGTCAGGCTAGGCAAGGCTAGATTTAGGTCGAAGCTAGAAATACAAGCTTAGTCTAGGGGTAAAGCTACACCAGTCTGTGGGAAAGCTAGTAGCCATAGTAAAAACGGTTTTTATATCCAAGCTATATTTTTTTAAAATACATATGATTAACTTCACTACATATTATAAAACAAAGTCCCCCGCCGCGTCTGTCTGTCTGCTCGCGATAAACTCAAAAGCCACTGAGCGAATTTTCATGCGGTTTTCATCAATAGACAGAGTGTTTAGGAAGGTTTAGGTGTATAATTTGTAAAGGTTTTGTACTACCCGTGCAAAGTCGGGGCGGATTGCTAGTAAAATATATATAAGTTAAATGCATCTTTGTACAATAACTGGTATCGTACTGACAACCAATCAGTCGCAAGCATGATGCATTTTACTATTGAACAATTATTGGTTAACATCGTTGAGTGTTGTGAAAAACACATCTAATATTTTTTAAATACAACTTTCGTACTTGGTATGATTCCCGTGTCGCGGGGGACTTTACAAACATTCAAACAACGGACATAAAAAAGCACCCCAATTCGGATGAACCATTTGTAGATCACACAAAGGTTTGTCCCGTGTGGGATTTGAACCCACTCGACGTAGTAGAAGTGTCGAGGCGACCAGTTAAAACACTACGGCATCTGGGCAGTCCAAGACTAATTAAAGAGCGTTTCTTGTGCCCGTGGTTAAGCTGATACTCAACACTTAAACTTTATGTACACTCGAGGGTTCATACAAGAGTCAGAAGGTTCATTAGATTATATATAATGGATTCAAAAATATATCAAATATATAACAGACAGATTGAATATAAAAACCGACGGGATAGTAATAATATTGCCTGAAAATATTGGACATTTTTGGACAAAAATGAATTCCATTTTAACACTTGATATAACAAATATATTACGTTGAATTTGTATTAAATGTAATGGATTGTTGTTAAATAAATAAACGTATTACTCAGGCATTATTAATACTCAATAAGAAATCTGTAGGAACATAACTGAATAGATTTTGACAAGAGACGCAAGAAAATATTAGAATAATGTCACATGTCAATAGTTTAAAGTCCGATCTACATATAGGACATTTTGTAGATACAACCTTATATTATGTATATAAGGATTCGACCGAATATACACCAGGAACAAATTGTAGATACGACGTTTTTCTGGCTTAGTGATAGTTTCGTATGAATAGTGCGAAACGAGACTTTATAAAACTAATACTTTTTATTTTTAAATCGAGTGCGATTCTGCACGCCTTATAAGGAGGTGTGTGAATCGACTCTTAAAAAATATTATTTGTCAAGAGAGTGTCGTTTTACACAATTCGTGCGGGACGTCAGATAATTAAACTCGAAAGAACATCCGAGTTTGTAACGTCCACATTTTGTTCAAGTTGCAGATCTGACCTTGTTCATAGGAATAAGCGAATTATTGAATACAATGTCTAAAGCTTTACATGCATGAAGTATGTGCTTCTTATAACAATGATAGACATATGTTTAAGTATATAAAATGTGGCAAAAAGGTATGGTCATATATTTAAACGGTTGTGATAACGTTCGTAAAGTAATTTGACAAATTTCATTGTATGTAATATATAATATCAGCCCTATATATAAACTGTCCCATTACTGAGCACGAGCCTCTTCTCAGTGTGAGAAGGCTTAGGCCATAGTTCACCACGCTGATCCAGTGCGAGTTAACAGACTTTACATATCTTCGAGAATATTATGGAGAACTCACAGACATGCAGGTTTACTGAAGATGATTTCCTTCATCTTTAAACCATCTCCAATACGACACAGGGTTCAATGGCCTTCTGTGGTATGTGGATACATACAGTCACAATGCCACAGTTTTATACAAATTCGAAATAATAATTAGATCATATTTTTTTAGAATAACGTCACAACTAAATATATGACAATACTTTTTTACTTTATAGAACTGGTTGTATGTTTAAGCAGCGAGCGATGAGAACAAGCAACAAGAGCGTAGCCAGACTATCGCGTAACTATCTGGCTATACACTTGATAAGCATATTTCTCGTCTATTGACTGCTATATGCAGATGAAATCGATAACAGAGTAGCGTGCTGCTTAAAATTGTCATAGCAGGCTAGCTAATGCTAAATATATACAGTCTTCTATTTGGGTTGTATCCTACAAACAACGTCACTTCAGCAAATTACATTTTACATAGATCCAACATTGTTCATAGGTATCTATGAACAACGTTGGATCTATGAAATGATCGAGTCGCATCACGATTCCGATTTTACTCGAGTGGCTAGAGTTACTACGATAAAAACTTACACGAGGCAATAAAATATCGACTCGAAATCACTCAACAAACAGATTTACGTGTACGCGTGCATTGCGAAAAGTTGCGAAACAAATAAGAACGACTGTGTTTTGTGTTATCTTTGTGTTGAATTCGAGTAATTTTTTGACTCAAATACTTTTTTTACCGTAGTAACTCGAGTCACTCGAGTAAAATTTAAATCGAGTCACATCACTACAGTATATATACACATAGAACGCGCTTATCACTTGCGTACTATTTCACAAAACGTGACCATCTTTTGCTACTAGCCACCACAAGACAAACGTCACGTCAACGAGCGTTGTCAGTTATTTAAATACTGTATAGATTTGCATTAGCTAGTCTGTATATACTATAAATAATACTATACTTATTTTTTTATACACATTAAGCTAGCTTAGATACAATGTACTTATTATTGATTGTGATAAGTTTACCCCTTTGTCCGTCACGTCAAAAAAGCAAAAGCGGGCTTTCGGCGCCAAGCCAAGATTTCATCCTTTAATTTGACCGTGGCGTGGTAGACATACTTTTACTTTGTCATGTATACATGACTGTGGCGGTCAAAAGGTTTTTCATTTTGTAATTAAACCTGCAGCATCACCTGTCGTTTACGCAATTATGATAACTATAATGCGGTTTAATAGTACGTACTTATCACGTATGGCCTAACATTTGAACTTTTTTCTCTTTTCTAAAAAGACAACTTATCACGTATGGCCCTACAATTTATCGTTTTTCTTTTTTCTAAAAATATAACTTATTACGTATGGCGTAAAATTTAATCTTTTTTCTTTTATAAAAAGTCAACTTATCACGTATGGCATAAAATTTAAAAATTTCCTTTTTCTAAAATGACAACTTCCGCACTTGGAATAATGCCTGTGTCGCGGGGGACTTTACAAACATTCAAACAACGGACAGAAACAACCATTTGAGGATCACACAATTTTTGATCCGTGTGGGATTCGAACCTACAACACTCGGCACAGTGGCACCGGCGAGGCGACCATTTAAACCACTACGCCATACATGCAGGATGATTTTAACTGACGGTAAGTGGTCACCGTAGTCTATGGACGCCTGCAACACCAGAAGCATCACTTGGTCGTTGCCGACTCTTTAGGAAAGGAACTGGGAAGGAGAAGGTGCGGGAAGGGGGAAAGAGGGTGATTGGGCCACCGGCACTCCCACTCACCGAACGAAACACGACAGTAGGAACACTGGTATTTCACGTGGATATTCTGTGAGAGGGTAGTCCTTCCCCGGTCGAGCCGGCCCATTCATGCTGAAACCAGCGAGGCTCTACGACTCATACTGCACACTACTATTACATAGCTGATGTTATAAGGAGTTATTTAAGCTACTAATATTTCAGTTTTTTTGGGACGGCAGGCACCAGCTAGAACTACATAACCACAGTCAATAATAAGTACAATTATCTTATTTAAACTATAAATACAACAAAATCTAACCTTTGATGTGATCCTTGTATGTTCGTATGTGTGTTATATGCTTATAGACTATATAAATATAATTATACAACATTAGGCACGTGTCATAAGTGTAGAAGGCACTTAAGAAATTTGTTGTTTGTATCATTTTTTATAAAAAAATGTATAAAATAATCATCTGTCCGGTGGCAGCGTGGAAGGAGCAGAAATGTATAGTTAGTAATTTTGAAAAAAAATTGCGTGTGATTGTATATTGTGGTCATGTTTTTAAAGTGCTAAACAGTATCATGAGGGATAGTATACTTATGGATGTATGAGCCAAACGTTTCACCTTCAATTTAAATTTTTAAATTTAATTTTTTTTATTTGGATGTGAATATTAGTAATTTAGCTTATTAGTAAATCAGCAATCTCAAAAATAATTGCCTACGGTGAATTCCAATCATCCTAACTAATATTATAAATGCAAATGTGAGTTGGTTTGTTTGTTTGTTTGTTACGCTTTCACGTCTTAACTACTCGATCGATCATCATGATATTTCGTATACACGTTGTCCGGGAAACAGAAAAGGACATAGGGTACCTTTCTTCCAGAAAAAAGTACTGTTACTAACATAACCTAACCTACATTTACGCAGGCGAAGCCGCGGGCAATATCTAGTAAATAATAAATGTTAAGATTACACATATAATGTTCATATACAAATTCTCAAATACTAGTTTTTATTAATATTCACGATATTTAGTAAATTTTGCGAGTTTAAAATTAGTCTCAGGGTCCACTAATACTCCTTAAAATATGACCACAACTTACAGTGACACGCTATTTAATAAGCATTAGATAATTATATTAAAAGAAAATATAAAGATAGAACAGTCACGACAGCTGAAGTCAATCCACATAGACTGCAAACCATCATACTAAAACATTCGACAAGACGAAGAAAGTACCAGCTAACAGTTGCATTAGCTGGTACTCACGTCACCTGTCAATGTACGTTGTCAGACTACAGATTAACTTTAGATGGTCTGTGGAATAGTTGTTTGTTTATACATGTATCTTTTCATTGGTTTTATGATAACATGACTACTCATAGTCTGTCAAGTACATATTAGACATAGTTAAAATCTATTGTTTTTGGCCACCGGTGTGCCGATGCGAATCAATAGTTTAAGCCTTGAATGGTAAAATGCCACCACTAAATGTTGACGTTCAAAAGTGTAACTATGCACTAAACTCTTTCTTTCATAAGTGACAATTTGCATTAAATTACGGCGGTCACAAGTCACTTTTCTCTAAAGTTTGACCTTCATAAGTGTCACGTTACACTAAGCTTTTCTGTTCATTAGTGTCACACTTCACAAACCTTTGATGTTTGTATATGTCACGTTACCCTAAACTTTAACGTTCATAACTGTCAATTCACACTAAACTTTAACATTAATACGTGCCACTACACACTAAACTTTGACGTTCATACGTGTCACTACATTAAACTTTGACGTTCATATGTGTGACTACAACAAATTTTAACGTTCATAAGTGTCACGTAACTCTAAACTTTATTCATAAGTTAACTTTACACTAAAATTTATGTTCATATGTGTCACTACACTAAACTTTGACGTCCATAAGTGTCACATTGCTTCATAAAACCAATGTAAAGACCTAATACAGACAAACTAACAATCACTTACCGAGTAGTAAATCCTTCGTAGTTCTGTTTGGGGTCTTCCTGAGGTCTGAAACTTGAGAAGGTTGGCGACTGTACGGTATACGCCTTCTCGTCCCGGCTGAAGTTATTGTACGTGCTGCTGGTTGACTGGTTGTATGTTGACTGGGATTGGTTGTACGATTGGCCGGTTACTGGGCTCTTCGGTGTTGTGTAACCATATCTGGTGATAAAATTAACTACAGTTTAAACTTAGGCAACAAGAAACTTAGTAATTTATAGACCAAAAGATATTGTTGTTTAAAATGCTAGTAATCATGAAATATAAGTCGCGGGATCTTTACAAACACTCAAACAACGGGCATAAAGAACACACGATTAAAAAACTATTTGAGGATCACACATACAATCAAACCCACAACTGTCCTGTGTGGGCATCGAACCCAAACAGCACTCAGTGCGGTAGCAGTAGCGAGGATGCCGGATAGCATAGACGTTTAAGTTGTCACCTCGCCACAGCCACTGTGTCGAGTGTTGTGGGTTCGATCTCCACACGGGACACACACTTGTGTGATCCACAAATGGTTGTTCCGAGTCTGGGTGTTCTTTGTGTCCGTTGTTTGAATGTTGGTAAAGTCTCCCGCGACACACACAGGAATTATTCCTGAACGAGGAAGTAGCCTTCTTGGAGTTCCAAAAATCTCTTTTACAACTTTTAACTCAAGAACTGTAAGAGCTAGAGACTCGCGGTCAACGCCATTCCACTCAGCATAGTCGATATACCCCCGAAATGACTATGACCTTTGACCTCTGACCTCATGGTCACGTATCACAACAAAAGATTTTCTACTTGAACCATTTTTTCGAACTCTTAAGATTTACGGTAATTCATTGCCGTGTTTCACTTGTTTTAATAAGGGCAATAAGATATCTTACCCGGGAGATATGGGGCTCTTAGGCGGTCCAGTGTGTCCGGAATGCGGAGCGCCGTGTATGGACTGGTTCAACTGACTGATGTGCGACGTGACGGTGGTGTTGTGCGACGTGTTCAGCGTGCCGTGCGGGGTGTACGTGCTGTTGGGAGAATACGTCGTGTTCGCGAAGCTTGAGTTCGGCGTTTTGAACCTAAAAGCAAAAGCGTGAGGTTGAAGTATACAACAAGCTTACTAACGTCATAAATTATATCTAAGGAAAAGTTATTCACGTGACCTGTTCAATGGAGAAAGGGAGGTCATACGGCAAATTTAGAATGGTCATGTTAAAGGGCATAGATTCTATGAATAAGAACGTAGCCTTAGTACGTGACCTGGTTGGGAGGAGGGGGTCTTCAAAATACCGCGCTTGGTCACAAGGGCGAGAGGGGATGGGCTTTGGATTTTGTCATTTATTTTAAATATACTTGTCTTAAATAAATCATCGCATGCCTGTTATATGCGAATATGACGGGCGTTATGTGGGTTTTGATTGGTTAATTACAGCTCGCTTTAATGGTGAAGGAAAACATCGTGAGGAAACCTGCATGTCCGAAAGTATACGTAATGTTCTCAAAGATATGTGAAGTCTGCCAACCCGATCGGCCAGCGTGGTGAATAATGACCTAACCCTTCTCACACTAAGAAGAGGCCCGTGCCCAGCAGTAGGACGGTTTATTACACGGCTGATATTATTATATACTAGCGACCCGCTCCGGCTTTGCAAGAGTAGTACAAAACCTAAACCTTCCTCATGAATCAGTCAGTCTATTGGTGAAAACAGCATGAAAATCACCTCATCAAATGAGTTTATTGCGAACAGACAGACAGACACGGTGCGGGATTTGTTTTATAATATGTAGTGATATACAGCAATTTTTGGTGTGACCTGTGTTGTCCGCTGGCGTCGCTCGCGTATCCTAGTTGCACCTCGGTGTCCGTTTCCTCGCCAGAGGTCTCTCCGGCGCGCAGCTTGTACTTGGCCTGTCGGATGGCCGTGAGGCGCCCGCGGGCTTCCTCTAGCTCTTTCTCTATGCGAAGAACTTCGGACCTGCAAATATAATGTTGGAGTTATTTACAAAGTCATTAAATATAGTTATAGTCATTTTATATAAGGTACTAGATGTGCACGCGGTTTCACCCGCGTTTATGACTACTGCCCCAACCTCTGTGTGTTGTAACCCCCGTGGGTTGTGTTATATAGCCTATAACCTGCCTAGATAAATAAGCTATCCAACAATAAAATAATTTTCAATTTCAACCAGTAGTTCCTGAGACTAGCGCGTTCAACCAAACAAACAAACTCTTCAGCTTTATATTAGTATAGATTGATATTTTCGTCTCACCCCAGCCACTGAGCGCCGAGTGTTATGGGTTCGACTCCCACACGGGACTAAACTTTGTGTGATCCACAAATGGTTGTTCTTTGTGTTCGTTGTTTGAATGTTTGTAAAGTCCCTCGCGATACAAGAATTATTCCATGTGCGGGATAATAAAGCGAAAAACGTCTTAGATCTGCGGGTCTACCGTGAAAATGTTTTTACGCAATGACCTGCCGAAACGAATTACGAAAGAAATAATAAGCATATACCTACCATGAAAACACTTCGGATTTTTTAGGACGTACAAATGTCATACGACGATATTCATGACGAATGTCGGCGCGAATGATGTTTCATGGTAAGAATAAGCACGAACGAACGTACGCAATTGTTCAGAATGAAATGATTTGAATATGGCTGCTGAAAAGCAACCGAAACGTCGGGGGTAATGTAAATTTATATATAAATTGTTTTAATAATTTAATTAGCTTAAAGAGTATTAAAGTTCAATAGTAGTAGTGTAATAGTTTCAAAATTATGTAACAAAGTGTTAAATAAACAACGCGATAAAAGCCGTATAAAGCAGTTTGATTTCAATATATTAACATTCATCAAAATCCGGATCCAGATTTCTGGTTCCAACTCAGAGTAATGAGCTACAAGCCAGTCTACTCACCTAGCGTCAATCTCCTGTGCGATACCGCCCACCATTCTCCTGTTCAGTACAAGACTGCGTTCTTCCTCCGTCTGGATAGCATCCCTGGCTGCCCGCACCAGGTTATCCGTGGAACGGATGACTTCGGCACCAGCCGCTTGCAGACGCCGGGTCGATTCCGATGATGGGTCTGCCTTCACCTGTAATTATTACGAAGATTTTATATTACTTACATATTTTACAAGGCATCTAAACTGGCAATATAACCTACACAAATACAAATCGTTTGAATATGCGAATACAGTACTTAACACGCAACAGGGAAACTTAGTAATTGCTCAAGATGACACGTGTCCTACACTGAAATTTACGCTTAAACGTAAAAACTAAAGTGCACTGTCATATAGTATGCCGCAATCGCAATGAAGCGCACTGCATGATGCTCAAACTAGCCAAGAACTTAAACATATTGGAAAAATCAGAAATAATAGTATTTAAAAAATTGCCATAAAAAATCTGTTGAATTACTGGGTACTGGGCAACCTGTAAGCGTCTCTACTCAGGCCTCTAGGTATGTTGTAAATTCTACGTTACAACATACGTCAAAAATTACACACTACGCTGTAGACAATTACACACTACGCCATATAATCCCGAACGGCGCAGACAGTTTAGCTTACGAGTACATCAATCGTCGGGCCGCGGTCCGCCATGCACGATTACACAGCCTGGTCGGAGGCTCCTTCTTTTGGGTTAGAGGCACTCACATCACGTTCCTCCACAGCCCGTCTAAAGAGTGGTGAGTAGTTACCTTGCAGGCGACGAGAAGCTGTGCGGTGGAGGAGGCGACCTGGCGTGCGCTGGAGATGAGCCGCTCCTCCGAGCCGGCTCCCTGCACCAGCGCATTAGCGGCTTCTACCAGCGAGTGTGCTGCTGCTGCCACCAGACGAGCTGCGCTGATCAGACCCTCGGACCACTGTCCATCGTCCGACGACGATGTAGGCCGACGGGCCACTTTACCCTGGGAATGAATAGAGTGGTTAAAGAAGTTCACACGTCTAAAATTATTATTAACCCAGTCTAATGTAACTCTTTAGGAATAATTCGTATATCACCAAGACATGACAAGCAAATTTAGAAAAAACAGACACAAATCCAGACTCGGGCCAATTATAATTATCATCACAGAACCATGAACAAAATGGTTTTCTATTTCGAAGATCTACTTGCACAAATTTAATTTTCTTTACTAATGACATAGCTCGATCTTTGGACAAGGGTGATGGTTCACCCTATTTATAGCGATTCCAGCAAAGCCTTTGATCTTATTGACCACAATATGTTACTGGATAAAGTATCAAAAATAAATAAGAAATACATTGTTCTCTTTTGCGCTGGTCGACTCGTAATTGAGAAAGTCGCAACTGGTTATAATTACCGGCTATACTTCTCAAGCTAAAATTGTCTCTTCTGGTGTGCCCCAGGGTTCGCACATAGGTCCTCTTTTCTTTTTATTATTTATAAATGATTTGGCTAATATTATAAATTGTAGACCTAAACGGAGATGGCGGGACAACCTGGACGCTTTTGGAAGGGACTGACAGGGGACATCCGCCAGCAGAATGATTTGGAAGTCCAAGGGAGAGGCTTTTGTCCAGCAGTGGGATATATAAAATTTTTGAGTGCCGAATTTGGATGTTCTTGGTGTCCGTTGCTTGTAAAGTCCACGACAGGAAAAATCACTAGTGCGGAAGTGATTTTTTAAAAGAGATATCGTATGTGTGAGAATAACGTCAGAGAACACATGTTTACCTGATCAATGAGTTCTCTCTGCGCCGCGGAGGCTGCTCGCACCAGCGCCGATGTTGCCGTGATGATAGACTTGGCTGCCTCCAGGATCATCTCGTCGAAGTTCAGGCTCTCGTCCGCTTCCTAAAGGTGTATGTCATTATAATTAATACTTGTCAACAATAAAGTAGAATCACACCTGTATAAACACGAAAGGTTAGTCAGAAATGTACAGTCAGAAATCAGCAGTCGATACACACTTGATCTATCTTGCAACATTATAACATATTTTAGTATTTTATAGCAGAAATGGTTGAAAGATAGTTGATTTAACATAGCACAAAAATACAGTATACATTCCGTCGTTCGGCATACAAAACCGCGAATGTGACATCTTTGTTCAAAAAACCAGATTTATATTTTATGTCATTCTATATGTTAAAATACGAGATACTTAAATCAATTTTGGCCAAAAGTATTTAATTTTTGCATATTACTAGTATTCTTGTTAACCCCTCCAGCTAAGCTAACGTCTGTAGTGCAATGGGTGGGATTCGAACCCGCGACCTCTCGATCGCAAGTCCAATGCCTTATCCATTGGGTTACCGCCGCTTAATAATCCAATCCTGTTATTTTTCAAGTCGTGCAAAACCACAAACTTGAAAATTGTAAGTGTACAGTATCAATTATAAAGGTTTTTGTTTACTGTAGAATTTTGTAAATGTTGCATTCGCGGTATTGAATACCGAACGTCGATTTGCAATATGTACTCAACAGACAAACACACACATTATGACATAATAAACATATGATCTTCCAAAATCTTCAATATCTTCGTCGTTTCGTCGATAGAACCGTGATCGATGTGTAATATGTTTGATTCCTGGGTGATACATAAAGAACAACCAAGAATATCAAACATATCTCACCGATACACGGCATTTGTTTGTTCTTCTTTCTTCTGGCATTTTCTTGCTTCAGTTTCTTGCTTTTGTTTGCATATCTACCTAATAGTCAAAAAGATAATTATTCTTAAACTACAGTCCATTTTTCGTGTCTTATTTAGTAATTAACAATTGTAATATTATGAGATCGAAAGTAACTCTGTTGGTCTGTTACCTCTTCACGGCTAAACTTCTCAACGGATTTAGATAAAATTTGGTGCAGATATAGGCTAAAACCTGGGGAAGGACATAGGCTACATTTTATTGATATGGGTACCATGCGGGTGGAGTTGCGCGCAAAAGCTAGTTAATTATAAAGATATTCTGTTACTGCTTTCTATGTTCGTCCTCTAATAAATAAGTATGAGACACAGATGGCGTAGCGGTTTAAGCAGTCGCCTTGCCGCTGCCACTGCGCCGAGTGTTGTGGTTCGATCCGTACAAGGGACAAAAATTTGTGTGATCCACAAATGTGTAGTTGTACAGTCTGGGTGTTCTTTGTGTCCGTTATTTGAATGTTTGTTAAGTCCCCCGCGACACAGGAATTATTCCAAGTGTGAGAGTTGTTTTGTTTTTTTGTACAACAGGTGGCAATCAAGCATACGGCCCACCTGATGGTAAGTGGTCACCGTAGCCTATGGACGCCCGCAATACCAGAAGCATAACTTGCGCGTTGCCGACCCTTTAGGAAAAAAAGGGAGTGGGAAGGAGAAGGAGCGGGAAGGAGGAAAGGGGGTGATTGGGCCTCCAGCACTCTCACTCACCGAACGAAACACAACAGTAGGAATACTGGTATTCCACGTGGATATTCTGTGAGAGGGTAGTCCTTCCCCGGTCGAGCCGGCCCATTCATGCTGAAACCAGCGAGGCTCTACTACTCATACTCTTCTCTTTTTTTAATATAATAAGAACACGATTCTATATATTGACTTTAGCTACCAGCACGCAATACTAATTACTTGTACAGTCATCACCTTAGTAGTAACGGACTGTATGCGCACAATTATACGACAAGAACGTACGGAACCCTAAAGTACCCACAGCCCTATCAGCTCTAATACCCTAAGGCCCTAACCTACCATATACTATGTGATGAATAAATAAATAGATAAATTCGGGATGACGGCACCACGCGTCCTAAGCTAACAGGTGGAGAGTAGACGGCATGCCTATGTTGAGGATAGATAACTAACTGCCATTCGAGCAGACTCACACGACTGACCAAAGATGGCTAAAGGTGTCTTGGCCATAGGGAAGGTTGGTAAGATATTGAGTCATTACTCTTCTCTCTTAGCCTTTATTATTCCCAAGTCACTTGGGGTCGGCTTTTCTGGTCTAACCGGATTTGACTGGATATCAGTTTTTACACGGAGCGGCTGCCACCTGACCTCCGCAACCCGAAGGCTAACGATACCCTAAGGCTAGACCAGTGTCAGGATATTAGAGGGTACTGACTTTCACATTAACGACTGCCATAGATGTTTATGGCAGCCGGGACCAACGGCTTAACGTGCTCTCCGAGGCACGGAGCAGGCGATAATTGTCAATCAATACGCACATCATTTCGAAAAGTCATATAACTTTCGAAAGTCAGAGTTGCGCGACTTGGGTTCGAACCCGAGACCCTCTGCATTGCAGTCTATTGGTCTCCCCACTGAGCTATCGCTGCTCTTGATTTTGATATTCTACTAATAATAATAATAATATTCTACTACATACACACAACACCATCTAGCCCAAACTAAGCAGAGCTTGTACTATGGGTTCTAGACAATGGATAAACATACATATATACTTTTTTTTTGTAAATACGTACATATTATACATAGAAACACCCAGACCAAGACAAACATCCATGTTCATGCACACAAATGTTTGACTTGTGCGGGAATCGAACCCGCGACCTCGGGCGTGGCAGTCGGTTACACTAACCACTACGCCATCGAGGCCGACGATATTGATATTGATATGATATTGAGCCATTACTAAATAAAATAAATAAGACAAAAAGCATTAAACAATAGTGGTTAAATTACAAAATACAAATAAATTTAATATAATAAGAAAAACAATTCGTAATATTATTAATTAAGGGTGAAGGAATACATCGTGAAGTAAACCTGCATTTCTGAGAGTTCTACATAATGTTCTCGAAGATATGTGAAGTCATTTCCTTTGTTAATTAAGAGTAGTACTGCCGCCATAGGGAAATAATACGTATCTGTTAGTATTTTTAAATTTAATATACAACAATAATACTGGCAGATGCGTCTTATTTACTGATTGCAAATACTCAAAAAACTCAATTTCGAAAAGTAGTAAGTTTTGACGTCTTTTTTCTTAAAATAATAATACCAGCCATTTAACTGACCCACTGTTAAGTACGGGCCTCTGCTCACTGTGAGAAAGATTAGACCGTAGTCCACCACGCTGACCCAGTGCGAGTTGGCAGAGTTCACATATCTTCGAGAATATTATGGTGAATTCTCGGACATGCAGGTTTCGACGTTTTTCATTCACCGTTAAAGCGAGCGATAATTAACTATTTAATACGCATATAACTTCGAAAAGTCAGAGATGCGCACCTTGAGATCGAACTCAAGACCTCTGCATGGCAGTCTAACGGCCTCCCACTAGGCTATTGCTGCTATATGCATTTTTCTTATGACGCGGACGGCAGAAAATAATGTATGTGTAATTGACATGATAGTATAATGTACCTGGACTTTAACGCTCTTCCTGGGCCGCAGTGAGTCCAGTTTCTTGGCGGCCGCGTCGATGGACGCTGCGGCTCCTAAGAGCTCGTTCTCAGCGATCACTGTTGGGTCATCAGGGTCTACCCAGTCGGAACCTGCAACACACTTTTATTAGAAGCTGAAAATAATAAATTGTAAATAGAGTGTAGTTATAAGGTCATTTATCAAGTATGAGCGATTGTCAGGCTGTGAAGATCCTTTTTTTTATAAAATCTATTTAATCATTGTCTATCCAGATATATTATTATATTATTTATTATTTATTATTTACTTACTTTGTTATTTACTTTTAATATTATATTATTTACTTAAATTGCTGAGAATAAGTTTTGAAAATCTATAGATAAACATTCTCTCTGCCTTTCTCTTTTTGTGACTGAAATTATTCCCAACACTTCAGGAGACTCCCTAGCCTTTGGAAACTACAACAGCTACTAGGTTTCTACCACAGCTACCAGGCTTCTACCACACCTACCTTTGAGAAGTTCAGCCGTAGCGATAATGTCTGCCACCGCATGTGCCACTCGCCGAGACAACTCTGGGAAGTGTTGCCTGGCGGCGACATCTCCGTTGCAGGCGGATAGTACTCCTGTGAGGAGAGCGCGGTAGGCTTCCGCTGCCGCTCGCCCTGACTCCAGGGTGCGGGATTGGAGGTCCGATGTTTCGGCTGCATGAGCGGCACCCTGTAAGACATATAAATTGTCTTTAGCCTAGTCTTCTGCGACATTTGGACTCCTATGCATATCTGAAGTTCGATTACATTCTGTAAATAGGCCAAGTATTATTGCATTTACACGTAGGATTGATTGAGCGAATTTATATCCCGATATGCGTATCCGTGGGATTTAGAGTGTACTAAATTATACCTAATAAGACAATATAAGGCCTATGCCCAGCAGTGGACAGTCTTTCGACTGAGATGATGATGATGAAACAATATCTACTCTATACTAATATTATAAAGTGGAAATATTTAATTTTTGTTTGTTGATTTGTAAGGATTTAAATCACTCACTTTTTAAAAATAACAGAAAGCCTATGTAACTTGATGATAATATAGTATCCTGTGGGAGAAAGAATTTTTTAAATCGGTTAATTAGCTTTTGAGTTAAATCCTTACAAATAAACAAACAAAAATCAAATCTTTCCTATTTATAATATTAGTATAGATATGCTACTAACTCACAATTGCCACAGTTACTACGATGAAGAGTCTTTTACCCAGTAGTGGTATATCACGTACCTTGCAAGCCACCAGCAGATCCACCACTGTCTTCCGTCCAAGGTTGGCAGCGGCAGTGAGCTGATCCTGTTTGTTCGCGTTACCAGCGGCCACCGCGCGCGCGGTCGCTACTGTCATCTGGCGTGTGCAGCGTATCAACTCCTCAGGAGTGGCTGACGACTTGGGGGCTGTTGGAGACACCAGCACCTGGTAAAGGAGAGTTAGATTAGTTAACTGTTGAAATGCCAGACATATTTCTTCTTTTAAAAAAGACAACTCCCGCACTATGAGTAATTCCTGTGTCGCGGGCGACTTTACAAACAAAACAAACTCGGAACAACCATTTGTGGATCACACAAAGTTTTGGCCCGTGTGGGATTCGAACTCATTACATTACAATTAGCTTATCTCATCATTGTTTCAGATTTAAGCAGAGGCGTATTAAATAGTTAATTATCGCCCGCTTTAACGGTGAAGGAAAACATCATGAGGAATTCTGCATATCTGAGAGTTCTCCATAATGTTCTCGAAAATATGTAAAGTCTGCCAATTTGCCACCGTGGTGGACTATGGCCTAACTTCTCACAGTGAGGAGAGGCCCGTGCCCAGCAGTGGGACAGTTTAATACAGGGCTGATATTATATATACATACTTCAATTTCCTGCGATATAGCTTCGATGGTGGATTCCAATGCTCTAGTGCCTCTCGTGTGCTCATCCTCCACAGCTTTCACGGTCTTCAGGAGAGACGTGACGTTGGTCACCATTACCTAACGAATAACATCATGATGAGTTACATATATAATTATATAACCAGATAGGTATACAGATAGATTTACTAATCAACTTTAGTAAGGTACGATGTCAGCATTAATATTTGATGACTTGTAAAAATTATAGTATTTTACTAAGATTCACGAATAAAATAAAATTTACAAATTTCCATCGTTGCTGAAAAGCCACCGAAACAGGTGAGCATTTTATCTGCATTCATTTGAAATCCTAACTAATATTATAAATGCGAATGTAAGTTTGTTTGTTACGCTTTCACGACTTAACTACTCGACCGATCATCTTGAAATTTCGCATACATCTTGTTAGGGGTACAGAAAAATACATAGAGTCCTTTCATCCAGAAAAATGAACTGTTACTAAGCTAACCTCACCTACATATACGTGGGCGAAGCCGCGGGTAAAATATATAAATACTTATTATATTATCTCGTGCGTTACTAAAAATAATTTTATATATATTATTTAAACCGGTACCGGTTCCGGTATCCGGTTTAAGTAATTCTTAACCGTACATATTATTTAAGAAGCATGAAGTTTCGATATTACTCCGGCCGTGGTCAAAAGCTATACCAATAATTATACACCCACAAAAGTTGATCAGCAAAACCTTCTAGTAATATATAGCAAGACAGACATAAATTTATTTATTATCACACGTTAAGATTTCTGAAAGATAATGAACAAAAGCTATGGGTTGCCAACCAGTTAGGTTCAATGAGAGCCCAAGGTGCGAAACGTCTAAAGCGACATGCTGAGTGCCTAGTGCGTGGAGATCAAAAGGTTAACCTTTTGATCGCCACAGTCATGTATACATGACAAAGCAAAATGTGTCCAGGTCGCGACTACGTAACAAACTTTTAAACGTAAATAAATCTTATACAGAAGTATTGTTTTTCTTATTTGTTTTGTTAATTATGTAGCTAGACTCATCCCAATTTATATTATATGAACTGCTTACTATTTGTTTCATCCATATTAGCATAAGATCACAAAAACAATGTAGGTATTAAGGATGAAATCGTAGCACGGCGCCGAGAGCACGCTTTTGCTTTTTAGACGTGGCGGTCAAAGGCGCCAAGCTAAGATTTTATCCTTTAATTTGTCATATAGTCGTATCCGTAGTATGCTGGACACACATTTCTTTGTCATGTATACATGACTGGCGGTCGAAAGGTTAACGCATCAACTTGTTTATGACGTTCGGCGCTCCGATTGGCGCGCTCTAAGCTCTTAACCAATCAGAGAGCCAAACGCGGTAAATGTTTCGATTGCGTTAACGTAAGAACAACTCGCACTAGGCACCCTGTTGAAACCCATAAGCTTTCAGTAACACCATATAAATTACATAAACATTGACGTTACAGCTATAGGAAGAACGCTGACACACATACGCGATACTACATCTATAATATGAGTGAAAGATCCGAAGATAGAATCTTTATATAAAGAACAACTCCCGCACTAGGGAAAATCGTGTGTTGCAAAAGACACAAAGGGCATCCAGACTCGGAACAACCATTTGTGGTCCACACAAATTTTTGTCTCGCGTGGGTTTCGAATCCACAACCCTAGGCGTAGTAGCAGTGCAGACCACTACGCCATCCGTGCAGTGAAACCCGTAATCGTTCGACATCTTTCACTACTAGTGTGAGAGAGGGAGTAATATAGGACAGTGACTAAGTCACCTTTCGACTTTATTTGTCATTAATCGATTCAGAAACGTAAGATAATTAGGTTATCGATGGAGGTTCATTTTAATATAACTGACTAGATTTTGCCCGCGGGTTCGCTCGCTTTATTGTAGATTTATGTCAAGATAGATTTTTTAGTAGCCTATATGTTATTCTGATATATAAACAACTAGATCTGCCCGCAATTTCACACGCGTTTATAGTTACTACGCCGCCCCCGTGGATCGTAGCGTGATTTTATATAGCCTATAGCCTTCCTCGATAAATAGGCTATCCAACACTAAAATAATTTTTCAATTCGAACCAGTAGTTCCTGAGATTAGCGCGTTTAACCAAACAAACAATAATATTAATATAGATAATACTGTCAAGTTTCATCAAATCTGTTCAGTAGTTCTTGCGTGACACAGAAACAAAAATTCAGCCATCCATGTATTGGCCATATCAGCTCACGGTTTCGATTTCCAACATACATACTACCGATTTGAGTCTAATCACTAACTGAATAATAATACTGACACATTAAAAAAAAATTGGTTCAGGTCTTTTTAAACAGAAGTTGACATAACGACAGGCAACCGTGACCGCGTGATGAGGCAGACTTTACTAAAGATTATACTTTAGCAGCTCTTCATACTGAAAAAATAGCAGGACAGTAGAAGACCCTTGATATGTGAGGAACGTTGAGGTCTTATAATAAAAAAAATATTGTCCTGGTAATTCTAATCTTAACTGAAATGCGAAAGTGAGTTTGTTTGTTACGCCTTCACACCTTAACTACACGACCGATCATCATAAAATTTCACATACTCGTTGTCAAAGGTACATAATAGGACATAGGGTAACTTTTGTCCAGAAAGAGTGCTGTTACTACCCTAACCTATATTTACGCCAGCGAAACCGCGGGCAAAATCTACTATAGTATAATTTGAGAGATGCCAATATGGTAACTTGTCGTATCCATTCAAATAATTATTTTATATCGGTAAGTTATCGGGACGTTCTGAATCGGTCTACAAACGTGGACTTCAGAGTGTGGTGAGTCGGATCCAAAATACATACACAAGTGATATCAATGTTCTTCGAATAGCTGCAGCAATTAAAATAATAATATATAATATAGAAATATATAATATAAAATATAGTACGCCGTCAATATTGGACTTTGAAGCTTGCGGTATGAAAGCTTGTGGTTTTTTGTTATTCACGATGTTTGCGAAGCGTCGTCTTGATCACCTGTGATATGATGATGATGGTGATGACCTCTTGATGGCGGGTGATCTTGTATTAAATAGCTCTAAGTTTAATAATTATGTGATAGAAAGACTATGTATCTAGCTCTTTTTATATAACATTTTACTTACAGTGGCTTGTTTTATGTGATCGAAAGCTCCAAGGCTATGTATGTATCCAGCTCTTTTCAGATAACATTTTATAGCGGCTCGTATTATGTGATAGAAAGCTCCCAGACTATGATTTTATCTAGTTGTTTTTATTTAACATTTTACTTATAGTGACTTGTATTATATAGTGAACTATATTATGTGATAGAAATCTGCTAGACTATAAATTGAACGAATTGTTTTTGTATAACGCGCTTTAAAAGGCTTGTTTTTATTTCAGTATTGTTGCCAGCTATTTATACTTATAATAAGTGATTTGACATCCAAAGTATATATTTTCAATACTAAATATTATGATTATTATTTACAGGCAATTCAGTCACCATATTATATTTTAATTTGATTATAACCCTATCACTTTCAAAAGTAGCTTTTACTACACTTGTGACAGATGTCCCGGTCTCCTAGTCTATAGCTTCTAAAGGTCTATCTAGAATTGACCTTGGTGACCTCCATGTCCATTCTGTGATCCAAATGTTGGTAGGACCACAGAATGGACATTCATACTTGACTAAATATTTATAAGAACGGACACTACAGCAATATAAACTGTCTCAAATAAATAATAAAGGCGTAAAGCATCTAAGTATACAACATAAATATATTAATTTACAACTAGACTTGAATTATTTGTAAAAAATATGAGAGCATGGACAATGGACGGGGTCATGCCACACAGAAACAAACTAAACACAAGTTTAAACAGTGTGACGATGACAGCTGATGTTCAAAGCGTTAGTTTCTCATCAGTTTTGGCACAGCTTTGTATCTACATAAACATAATAGTATCACAGCTTACTATAAGGTGGGCAAGGTGGGCATAAGATTGATATATAACGCGGCTTGTTTATGAATTGTTTCTGTAATCGCAATGGAGTACCTATTACATGGGGCGTAAGCATACCTGGCTAAATGTAAACTTTATTTTATAAACGTTTTATATTTTAAAGGTATGGTCTTTATTGTGGGTATTTACATAGACTCAAACCTTTACCTGAATCTAGCAACTAATATAAACGGAACTTCAGTAAACTTATTACCTACTAAACTTTGACGTTCATAAATGTAACGTAATGTAACAAATGATTACAGAGTTAACTTTATACAAGTTTCTGCGTTTCTGGGCTAGGTTGTATTTTTGTTTCTTTGATATCTTAAAAAGTTGTATTGTTTATTTATATGCTTACGTTGGTAGTATTTTTTCTAGGTATGTTTCAATAATTCAGTACTGCAAAATTTACAATACGATATATTTGTAATCGTGCAATATGAATACAATTGTGAATTGATATGAAAAGCACTTAGCCTAAGTGATAATATGCCAAATTGAAATTAAATGATTATTAACCACAAAAATATGAATACTGGCACATCAAATTTGATTATTCCTTTGACTTCAATTCAAATTTTGTAAAGGCCCACAAATTTCCGGTACCTAATTATTATATAAAATATCATATCTCAAGAAGAAAAGAAAATAGATAACACTAAAATAGAAAGCTCAAAACCAGCGTGCAAATGACAAAACAAGTGCCAAAACCGACTTTAAACACCAGCAACGAATGACAACTCATATGACAATACTGTCGAGCGTTATATGACACCACACCATGCCTCTGCGTTGTTATTAAGGCTTTGCTTGAAACAAAAATATTTGTATGTTCTGACCGAATTGTCGTCCCTCGTAGACACAGCTTCCGACTCTCGAAAGCGATCGTTTCTTATCTCATCTAACATCTTTAGTTGTTCCTCCATTCGACTATTGGGCCTTGATCGACGGTGTCGGCTGTCTATAAGTGTCTTGATCCTTTCAATGTCCTCTTTAGAAGTAGTTTTGTTCAGTATAGTCTCGTAGACGTGCCACCAATTGTCAATAGAGCCGAATTGTTTCTCTCGATTCTTGAGAATATCTTCGTAAATATTCCACCAGTTATTAGCGTAGTATTGTAGCGGATAAGTCCTTGTTAGATCGAGGATTTCTATATTGTTTCGTTCTTGTTTTGTGCTTCTTATAGTATCTGTGTGGTGTGTTATATTTGTATATTGATTGATGTTATGTGTTGTATTGTTATGGATAATTCTTTCAGGTATTACATTCTCTTTGTTTCGAGAATCGTGTTTGTATTTTCTTATAATGTCTTTGTAATATCTTTCCAATAGACATAGTTCTTCGTATGTGTATTTACTGATATCAATTTGCGAGTAAATGTTTAATATATCTTGAATTTCAACCTTTTTTCGTTTATCTATTTTTATGTTGGAGAGTGCTTTTAATTTTTCGATTAGTGGATCGAAACCTTTGTATATGAAGTCTTTTTTGGCGAAATCTATTAGTTTTAATACTATGTCTTCGTATTTTTTATCGTATTCCAAGTCGCGGTTCACCGCTTTGGAGTTGTCCACTTCTTCTATGAAGGTCTCTAGAGTGAACTTCTCTTTCTCATATTTATCTTTTTCAGTCATATACTCTCCTAGTACTAACTCATGTCCACTGAATCTCTCTAACTCTTTCCTTGCCTCTTCCATTTTGTCCAAGTTTCTTTTAGCCAATCCTTTCCACCACTCAGTGTCGTTCTTGAACATCTTCCAGAATTCAACTCTGACTTTCCGTGTTATAGTGTTAACATCGGTCACTCCTGTGGTCCTGTTTGTCACTTCTGTGGTTATCACATCAGGTTTGACTACGATTTCTGTGGACTCAGCTTTCTGTTTCTCCTCTGGACTGAGCAGTTGTTTGACTGCATCAGTAGCTTCGGGTGAATGGTTCTGTATATCTAAGTTCACTGGTCGGACCTTCTTCAGTCTAAATACGGGACTTTTTAGTTTCCCGTCCTCGTCTAATTTAGGTTTTTTATTAGGAACTGTTTCTATATTTATTTCAGTCTTTACATTAATATCTATTACTGTATCAAGGTCTTCGAGAACAGCTGATAGGCGCTTCATTTCGTGATCTAAATCATTATTCGCCTTCAGTCGTTGGATAGTATCTTTTTTCTTTTTATTTTCGATTTTATCATCGATGTTTCGGCACAAATCTGCTAGCTTTTTCACTTCGCCTAACAGAATATTCTCTCCATATTTGAGTACTCTCCAATCCATATCTAGTAAACTATTTCTAGCAGCCATATTGTACCGTTCGTTCAAGTCGTCATCTTTAGAACTCCTAGCGGGAGGTCTCATCATCAGACTCTCAATATAAGTGATGACTTCTTCGCAATTATCGTGGAATATAGTCGGGGAGACGTCGTCATCTTGGCTTGAATAGTCTAGGAGCTTTATTAGTTCATCTTCTTGATCAGACTGGAAGATATCAGTCTCCGAGTCGCATGAGTTATAGTCGAAGCGGAGCGTAACCGAGCGGCGGTTATGTTTGGGCAGTGTGTTGGTTTTTATCGGCAAGCTCCAACGTTTCGTTGCGTCAGTCAGCCGCTGATGGAATACACACAGCTTAAGAGTCCAATATTGACAGGCAGACAAACAGTTACATGTATGTACACACACAAGTTATGATAGAAATCTTAGCCCTGGACAACACAACACAAATTAAATTATATGAAAAGAAAAATATTATTCCTTTATGACCCATTTCTTATGTAGAAACTCGATATGGTCGAGTTATTAGCTTAAAATTCAACTAATCTAATTTTAAGTATTAAACTTATATATGTTCACTTATAGGCGTTGCTTGTGAATTATAGTTATGCATACTATACCTTTATATTCGTAATATTATTTTGGGCTCGGCGACGCTGGTTTGGTAATGATATATATCAAAAAAATGCCTAGTAGCTTTAAATTATGTCTAAGTTACAGGTACATGTGTTTGTGTATAGTTTAATTAGCGGAATATCGTTTTCTGTAGAACGAAAATTCACTACACGTTGAGTATTGTTAAAATTATTAATTGTACATTGTATTATTAAAAGGATGTTAAAAGTTATTTATGCAGGTTTATATTTTGGGCATATTTAGTAGATTTGGTGCAGACAGGCAGACAGGGCTAACAAAATATTAAAATGACCACAATTTTATGAGAATGAGAATAGTTTTTTAAGATACAGTTAAAATTGTAATGTCTCCTTAATTGTGAACGTGAAAAGTGTTCGGTCTACAGAAACGAAGTATCAAGTGTTGCAAAAACGAAAAATTTAAATAGAAGTCAGGTCTATAACATAAGGTTCATATAGTGAGTGTTCGTTCTACTTGAAAGATTTGATGAGTGTTATAAAGTGAGCGTTTGTTCTACAGGAAAGACGCAGCGAGTATTGCAAATAATAGGATAATTGAAAATAGAAGTGATATCTGTAAATGAGTGAGGATTCGTTCTACTAGAAAGAGTATGATAAGTTTTATGTTGTGTTCATTTTACGAAAAAGACGCGGCGAGTGTTGTTATTACGACAATTGAAAATAGAACTGATTTTTACAATGTGAGTAGGTGTTATAAAGTGAGTGTTCGTTCTACTGGCAAGAGCATGATAAATCTTATGTTGTGTTCGTTCTGTAGAAAAGACGTGCCAAGTGTTGCAAATAGTTTCAGTTGCAGTAGAAAATAGATGTGATGTGTTTAGTATGTGTCATATAGCGAGTACTGTGGTGTGGCGCACCTTGGCGGCGTGCTTGAGGCGGTGCATGTCGGGGTGCGCCACGTGCTTGCCGGAGGCGGCCGTGGTGGCGCCGCACAGGTCCCGCAGCGCGCCCGCCACGTCCCGCGCCGCGTGCAGCAGCAGCACCTGCGGCTCGGGGCTCGGCGAGCCCAGCGACATCGCGCCCAGCTTCACCACCTCGCACAGTTGCACTGCGCACACCACAACATGTCTTCAGAATCCTTAGTCTTCAATTTTTTATTCTTTACGTTTTGGGGACTTATGTGTATAATATGCATGGCAGCCCACACAAGCTTACAATTAATTACTTAGGTAACTATAGCTATTGTAAGTAATAATATTAATTATAATATTATATCTAAGACAAACACTGATTAATATATACTTTACAAAATAGTCTTGCTTCTTCAGACGACGGATGAGTCAAAACAGTTTGTACTATACCAACATCTATAACGTTGCAATTTAACTCATTCATGAGCGCGTCCCTTTGTCCTTTGTTCTTGACACATTCCATCAAAACGTGCTGAACGTCTTCTATTCGGTTACACACTTCACAATTTGAGGAAAGAACTCGTCCCATCAGATGTTCAAACCTTTTTGATGGAGTATGCCTAGAGCGTAACCTATGTATTAATGTTACATACCTCCTACTAATATTAGCATTTAGAAACCAGGGTACGCGAGGAGGCTTTGGCTTTGTATTGTTTTATACCATATCCCCTTAATTCTGGAATATTCGTCAAAATATTCCTTCCAAGTTTTATGACATAAGGATTTAAATTTATATAATATTTCTGTATAAAAAGGTAGGTTATATAAATCTCCCCTTCATTTATAGCTAATTTTGCTAATCGATCAGCTTCTTCGTTACCCTGCAAACCTATGTGCGATGGAATCCATTGCAATCTCAGCGTTTTATGTGAACTTATGTGTAAGATCTGACCAAGCACATCATAGGCTACCGAAACACCTCTGTGGTCAGAGGCGCATCGAGCCAAATGATACAAGGAAGATTTACTGTCTGTAAATATAACAAAGTAGTAATTATATATATTATTAATGCATTTTAGTACCTCTGACAAAGCAATGAGTTCCATTGTCATAATTGATACCTTTGATTAGGTTTTATATAAAGCTTTCCGTCGTTCATTAGCATAAAAATATGTCGCTCTTTATCCAACAGCATTTTTAGAACCAGAAATGTTTAGTGTCCACACTTAAGATTTTTTAAGTATATATGTACGATATATAGCCAGGTTACGGCGTATTTCTCTTACCAATAGTGGACACAGCGCTTTGAGCTGCAGTGGCGAGTTGTTCCTGAGTGCCGGCTGCACCACCGACCAGAGTCTTCGTGTCTTCAACCAAGGTCTTGGCAGTCTTGAGGATGTTCTCCCTATGGTCCGAGAACGTGTCAGTCTCCTTCTCGGAGTGTAGAGTACCTGTTAAGAAGATTTTACGTTAAAGTAACAGTAAGGTCATATTTCACAGCTGCTTATCCTTTCGATAATATATATTGTATGAATCTACGATTTATAATTAGCAACCCGCCCCGACTTCGCACGGGTAGTACAAAACCTTAACAAGTTATACACCTAAATCACTCTGTCTATCGGTAAAAACCGCGTGACAATCCGTTCAGTAGATTTTGAGTTTATCACGAACAGACAGACAAGACAAGAAAGCGGTAGGAGAGGGGAGGGGTACGAGCGGAGTCCGTGTAACCTAGCTCGCGACGCCATGGCACAGCGGAACCCATTTTAACTCAATCCGCTCCGCTGCCTCGCTCGCGGTGGACGTGTTCGTATGAACATCAGTGTTGCGAGTCGAGCGGAGTCCGCGCGGAATCCGCTCGACTCCTCGAACACTTTTGTGACTCTTCGAACTCGTTTAGCCCGCTTCGCCCACTCTTATTCAGTGGAAGCATTTCTATGCAGTTTGCCATCGCGAGTTAAACGGACTCTATAGAGTCCGTTCCGGTCGCAGTGGAAAGCGGGGGGATATAAGGGGTGGCAACCCCTTCAGGGCCAGAAATATACAGATGCGAGTTTATATTTGTATAATGTGGTACTTACCAGCGCTGGCAAACAGTATGGTGGTATCAAGGTCTCCAATAATGGCAGCGATGGTAGCGGCCGCATCGATACACGCTTGAGTGCCGCGCGAACCTGCCTGGAGTGCGCCCAGCACTGCTACCACCTGCAGACACAATACATATCAATAAAAAGTATTTCATAACAGCGATAGCCTAATGCTGCCACGCAGAGGTCTCAGTTCGATCTCAATCTCTGACTTTACCAGGTTATAAGCGTATTAATTAGTAATCATTATCGCTCACTTTAACGGTGAAGGAAAACATCATGAGGAAAGTTGCATGTCTGAGAGTTCTCCATAATGTCCTCGAAGGTATGTGAAGTCTGCTGACCCTCACTAGGCCAGCGTGGTGGACTGGGTCTCAGTGAGAATTCTGAGAAGACCCTTTGGCCAGCAGTGGGACAGTTTAATACAGGGCTGATATTATTATTATGTAAAAGTATATTTTTTATAAAATATCACAACACTCTCTTTAAATTATTCATGTGCATATAATATGTGTAGTAAAGAACTGATACAAAAAACAGTCAGACTCAGCCAGCACGGATTGCGTAGTGACCTCGCCACTGCCGCTGCACCGAGTGTTGTGGGTTCGAGTCCCACACAGCACAAAATTTTGTGTGATCCACAAATGGTTGTTCCGAGTCTCGGTGTTCTTTGTGTCCGTTGTTTGAATGTTTGTAAAGTCCCCGCGACACAGGAATTATTCCTAGTGCGGGAGTTGTCTTTTTAATCCTTTAACCGTCACGTCAAAAAAGCAAAAGCGTGCTCTCGGCGCCAAGCTACGATTTCATCCTTTGCCATGTAGTTGCGACCGTGGCGTGCTGGACACATTTTGCTTTGTCATGTATACATGACTGTGGCGGTCAAAAGGTTAAAGAAGACGAAGATAGAGATAGAGTTGTCTATACCTTTTCGTTAACGATCTTGGCATTGTCTGCGACGGCTCGTTGGTTCTGCGGAACGGCCGACAAGCGACAATGGCCTCCAGCCTTGATCAGCTCCGATACACTCTCGCCTAACTCCACCACAGCTACACGGATCCTGGGTAACAAACAATAGAAAGATATCAACTGGATAATTATATCGACGTAGCAGGGGTAGGCACAAGGTGGACCAACGACCTGGTAAGGGTCACGGGAAGCGGTTGAATGCGGATGGCCCAAGACCGGTCTGTGTGGAAAACCTTGAGGGAGGCCTATGTCCAGCAGTGGACATCTTTAAGCTGAGATGATGATATCGACACTCCGAGGATAAAATATAGTAAAAGCCAACAAAATGCTACTTTCCAGGAGTGACAAAAAACAAAAATCTCATTTTATTTTTTTCTTCATCTTTTTTTGTTTTAGCAAACATAGATTTTCATCTCTTTGTGTTCTATTTTTATGAATTTATATATTTTAGAGCATCTGTGGTAAGTTAAAGAATTATTTACACCATGATCTCGCTCCGGTCATGTCGGATTACCGGATTATGAGTGTTAGTGAACAAAGAGTACACATGTGTTTGCGCACACACTTGAGCACTATCATATCTCCTGCGCAGATGGCCAGTCCCCGTTAAGATTGGCTGCTGGAAGACACTAGGGTAGTGAACCATTTACCTATTAGCGACGTCTCCGTTGGGCGTGGTGGCGGAAGCTCCGACGCTGTCTTGAGCTAGCTGTTCGTACTTCTGACACATCTCGTTACCGAGCTGCACCAACCGGCTGGCATCCGTAGCCGACTTCGCCGTCTGGAAATAACCATTCATTTATTTACACACACTTTTTAATAAGCAGCGATAGCTTAGTGGGAGACCGTTGGAGTGCCATGCAGAGGTCTCGAGTTTGATCCAAAAGCGCGCATCTCTGACTTTTTGAAGTTAATTATTTTCGCTCTCTTTAACAGTGTAGGTAACCTGCATGCCTGAGAGTTCTCCATAATGTTTTCAAAGTGTGTACTGGGCCAGCGCGGTGGACTATGGCCTTACCCTTCTCACACTGAGGAGAGGCCCGTGTCCAGCAGTGGGACAGTTTAATACAGAACTGATATTATTAATACGTTTTCATTTCCCCGGAGTAGCCGAAGGTGTAATACAAATACATCGTTCTCGCTACTTCGCACCCCCAGTGCAATAAAAGCTTAACTACAATTACGTCGATTTTTTAATTGCAGATTCGAATAGTGCAATTAAATTTAATAATGTGTGAAAATGAGACAAATTTTTATCCCGTTTGGGGATCGAACCGCAACTTTTGGCACACTGGCTATGGCGAGACATAAATCACTGCGTTATGCTTGGTCTCATTGTATAATGGTTCAATGGGATGCTGTGATAACTGACCATATCTGTAGCGAGGCGCGCGATCTCCTTGGCGGCTCCCACCATACGAGTCTGATAGTCCACGAACGAGTCTGTCTCGTCATACGAGCCGATCAGCGACATTCTGCAACAGAAACAAGGCCGCTTAGCACATTTTACATCTTAAATATTACTGTGTGAAGATCAAATCTATTACACCCGACGCATTGGCAGTGCTATGGCAACCAATCATTCTAGGTAATATAATATTGTCTTTTCATGTTTACAGATTGATTCCTTTAGTTTTATATACATACACTGTTTTTATTACTACACTACGGGTTTCCCTGTGTCGCGGGGGACATAAAAACGGAAACATTAAACACCCACACTAGGAACACTTACTTTTGGGTCACACTAATTTTTGTCCCGTTTGGGAATCGAAGTCACTCGTACAGTAAAACTCTCACGCATTATCAGAAATATATAACACCAACATTATCGTTACTATTGTTTAATTCCGACATTATACGATACGAATCTATTGCTGTTTGATCGATACATCTACTCTCTCTTTGCTTTTACAAAGAACTTTTAAACAGACAGACCCAACAACCCAACTCTTGATAATTTGACACTCGTTAATTTGAATCTCATAAATATTTGAAATTTTTGCCGGTTCCTTGAAAATAAACGATAAATTGTATAAAATCAATTTTAATTGGTCTCCTCGGTAATTTAAAGTTGAAGGAATAGTATCCGCCAACATGTAATTATTTGAACTCCGGACTACAATTTGAAAAAAAAAATTTATGCGCAGTCCTTTTTACATAGATGTACAGAACTGTCGATTAGACATTGTTAGACCTAAGTCGCTCAATCAACAGAAAATTAAGGACTTTTTTTCAAAATAAACATTTATGAATAATTAAAAACGACGACTCGATGGCGTAGTGGTTAGTATAACCGACTGCCACGCCTGAGGTCGCGGGTTCGATTCCCGCACAAGTCAAACATTTGTGTGCATGAACATGGATGTTTGTCTTGGTCTGGGTGATTCTATGTATAATATGTAAGTAATTACAAAAAAAAAAAGTATATATTATGTATGTTTATCCATTGTCTAGTACCCATAGTACAAGCTCTGCTTAGTTTGGGCTAGATGGTGTTGTGTGTATGTGATAGAATATTATATTATATTATAATTGTACAAATATTTAAAATAATAAATCATGAATTGTGATCAAACTCTTGTTTACTTGATTTCCGTTCCTTCCTCTTGCTTGTTTAAACTTCTGTTATTTTAAACTCTTAAGAATTAGGAATGTTTATCTGGCTCTTTGAGTTTTAAATTATCGAGAGACGACTTTAATAACTATTCCAATTAGCTATATATGGATGTTATACATATCTGCCGACCACATTTAATGATAGACAGTCGTGATTCTATATAACGTGGTGACCCCATCGCGAATTCGATCGTCGCAACCTTGACTCATATTCGCGACTTCAAACGTCTCGGTTGCTATTTAGATAATTTTACGATGTCTGCTATCCGTTTCCAATAGTTCCGTCGTAAGCAGATAAATGTTATACGTTTATATTTTTACTAGATTTTGCCCGTGGTTTCACTTGCGTAAATGTAGGTTAGGATAATAACAGTACTTTGCCTGTATAAAAGTTATCGTATGTCTTTTTCTGTAGCCCTGACAAAGTGTAAGCGAAAGTTAAGATAAGGCGTGAAAGCGTAACAAACAAACTCACATTCATAATATTAGTTAGCATGTTCTACTATACTCCATTTGGTTAGGTACTTAACTAAAAGTAAACAATCTTGATGTGCCTTCTTATCTAAAAACTCAGTTTAAAAATAAAATGCTGCTAACGATCAATGTAAATACAACAACAACGATTACTAAATCAATTGAACCGTTAGTTTAAGCGGTAATTTATTTGTTTAATACGTGTTAGTTAAAAGTCTCATCAAGATTGTTTACCTTTAGTTAAGTACCTAACCAAATGGAGTATAGTTTACGCTTTAAGCAGCGATAGTCTAGTGGACTACCACGCAGAAGTCTTGCATTCGATCCCAAGGCAAAGTCCAATAGTGTAGCTAACCATTTTCTATTGTTAAAGTCCAAACACTTATTTACAAATAAAGCTAATATTATAAATACGAATATCAGTTTGCTTGTTTGTTTGTTACGCTCTCACACCTTAACTACTCAACCGATCATCATGAAATATCACATACACAATATCAGGAGAATATAAAACGGCAGAGGATACCTTTCATCCAGAAAAAAGCACTGTCACTAACCTAACCTACATTTACGCAAGCGAAGCCGCGGGCAAGATCTAGTTATATATATATATATATATATATATATATATATATATATATATATATATATATATATATACAGGGTGTCCCAAAAATTAACGTCAAGCCGAAAACGGATGACGGGCCAAGGGATGGTGGTTCTCAAAAAAATATGAAAAAAAAATTTTTTGCTGCACTTTAAAAATTATAGCCATTTAAAAAAAAATGAGAAAATTAACACCTTGTTATGATTTTTCAAGTACTATGACTACAAAATGTTTACTTAGCTTAATTATTTTAGTGAGGATTTGTTACTGAATAATGCTAGTATACATTACAATTCAAAATTTGAACACAACTATCTTCATTTCAGAGGAAATATCCCTAATATGCCCAAACATGTACTCAAAATTATTACATTATTCAACTTTAAATGGCCGTGCTGAAAAAAAAATGTACTACGCCATTTCAGCACGTGGCATCAAAAGATGGCGCATTTAATGGGCTTTCTAAAATGCTATAACACTTACTACATTTTATCCTAATTATGGATTTTTTTTCTAAAACAACTTGGATTTATGCTTCTAATGCGATGCATATTTTATTTAAAGCTTACTTAAATTAAAGTAAGACAGTACAAGTTTGGGTGAAACAGATTAGGACGCCACTTCAACGTGTGAGAGTGAAAGAGATAGCAAGCCTGAGCATCATCAACAGCACGAGTTAGAGTGAAACGGAGAGAGACGCCACTTCAACGTGTTAGTGAGAGTGTGAGTGAAAGAGATAGCAAGCCTTAGCATCATCTACGGCATGAGTTAGAATGAGACGGATAGAGACGCCACGAGTGAAAAAGATAGCAAGACCGGATCATCTGCGCACGAACTGCAATACTTCAGTACGTTACGTTATTTCGTTTACTGCGCATCGTTCTGTATTCCTTCGAGTCGTTTTCGTACTTACTAACTTTGGCTTTGCTTATTGGACTTGATTACGTGCTACTTGGATTTGATTTGTGATTTGACCGTTTGTGACTAACTTGGCTTTCTTTTGGACTATCGTCATCGCTGACCGTGTAATTGTGTGTATTCTATGATCGCCACCATGCCGCTTCGATACACAGCACAGGAGTATGCAAACATGCATCTCATTTATGGAGAGTGCAGGTGCAACGCTAATGCTGCAGCTCGACTCTATCGTGAGAGATACCCCAATTCTGAGCGTCATCCGGATCATAGAGTATTTATTAATCTGCACCGATCACTCTCAGAAGGCCGATTTCCTAATCAAATGTTCAGTACAGGAAGATCCAGCATTCCATACGAGGAAGAAGTTTTAGCAGCAGTCGCAGAAGACACGAGTGTCTCAGTACGTGGACTTGAGACAAGCATAGGAGTGCCGAAGAGTACAGCACACCGGATTTTGCAGCAAAACCAGCTCCACCCGTATCATGTGCAACGAGTTCAATCTTTATCACCTCAAGATTATCCTGCAAGGGTTGCGTTTTGTGAAACGATGTTACAAAGACACCGAGAAGACCCCCACTTCCTGGATAAAGTACTCTGGACGGATGAGTCAACTTTTAAGAAAGATGGCTACTTAAATCTACATAATGTGCATGAGTGGCACGTGGAAAACCCACATTTAATGCGAGAAGATCGGTCACAATATCGCTTCAAAGTAAACATGTGGACCGGTATTCTGAACGGTAGAATTATTGGACCTTTCGAACTCCCAGACACCTTAACCAGTGAGGCTTACTTAGACTTTTTACAAAATCATCTACCAGATTTATTGGAAGACGTGCCACTCAACATTTACGTAGGTATGTGGCTCCAACAAGATGGCTGCCCTGCGCACTATGCTCGCTCAGTAAGGGAATTTCTTAACCAAGTATATCCGGATAGGTGGATCGGTCGGTCTGGTACGATCTCGTGGCCGGCCCGATCACCAGACTTAAACCCCATTGATTTCTTTTACTGGGGAGCAGTGAAGGATCAAGTTTACTCTAAGCCTATCGCAAACGTAGAGGAACTTCGCCAAAGAATTGCGGGGGCCGCTGAATACATCAATTCAAGAAGTTTTGCTCGTAAAATAAAGCGTTCGTTTTTAAAGAGATGTAGGGCATGCATTGATTTTGAATTTGAATATTTATTGTAACAAAATAAAATGAACTGTTGATTTGAATGGTTGAATTTTTATTTCAAATTGAACACATAATGATTCACAATGACCAAAGGAATCTAATATGGTTTATCAATAAATTAGGTATTTGCCCTATTCACAGTAGCTTCGCAAAACAGTGTCACTAGTAGTTTTTACCTGACTGCCATAAAAGAGGGTTATGTATAACACTAATTTGTTTCTTAGAGGGAAACTAGATGTCATTACCAACATTTTTGAGTAAAACAAAAAAGGTTAGACCCGAGTTGTTTTAGAAAAAAAATCCATAATTAGGATAAAATGTAGTAAGTGTTATAGCATTTTAGAAAGCCCATTAAATGCGCCATCTTTTGATGCCACGTGCTGAAATGGTGTAGTACATTTTTTTTTCAGCACGGCCATTTAAAGTTGAATAATGTAATAATTTTGAGTACATGTTTGGGCATATTAGGGATATTTCCTCTGAAATGAAGATAGTTGTGTTCAAATTTTGAATTGTAATGTATACTAGCATTATTCAGTAACAAATCCTCACTAAAATAATTAAGCTAAGTAAACATTTTGTAGTCATAGTACTTGAAAAATCATAACAAGGTGTTAATTTTCTCATTTTTTTTTAAATGGCTATAATTTTTAGAGTGCAGCAAAAAATTTTTTTTTCAATTTTTTTTTGAGAACCACCATCCCTTGGCCCGTCATCCGTTTTCGGCTTGACGTTGATTTTTGGGACACCCTGTATATATATATATATATATATATATAATAATAATAATAATAATAATAATATTCTACCACATACACACAACACCATCTGGCCCAAACTAAGCAGAGCTTGTACTATGGGTACCAGACAATGGATAAACATATGTATATATATACTTTTTTTTTAAATACATACGTATGTTACATAGAAACACCCACACCAAGACAAACATCCATGTTCATGCACACAAATGATTGACTTGCGCGGGAATCGAACCCGCGACCTCAGGCGTGGTAGTCGGTTACACTAACCACTACACCATCGAGGCCGACAAATAAAGACAAACTAACTTTATCGAAGTCATATCCACAAGCAGCTAAAATCCACCGAGAACACACACAAAACAGTCGAATATTCACTTCAAATAATTAAACATACACATCTCATATAATTATTAACACAACACAATCACTTACAATACTTTAAACACGATATTTAAATCATATCAATACTATAAACTAGTATTTATACCCGACTTTCTATCTAACGATAACACATAGAAATATATACTAATATTATAGAGAAATAAAATTAGAATTTTTGTTTGTTTAAATCAAAAACTCCTAAACCGATTTTAACAATTATTTCTCCTTTGGAATGCTCTATATCACCGAGTAATGTAGGCTATTTTTTATTTAAAAGATTTACCGATGAAGTATTATTACTAACATAACCTTATCTACTTTTACGTAAGCGAAGCCGCGGGCAATAGCTAGTTACTAATAACTTAGCAGCGATAGCTCAGTGGAGAGACCAACAGACTGCAATGCAGAGGGTCTCGGGTTCGAACCCACGTCGCGCACCTCTGACTTTCGGAAGTTATATGACATTTCGAAATTATGTGCGTATTGATTGACAATTATCGCCTGCTCCGTGCCTCGGAGAGCACGTTAAGCCGTCGGTCCCGGCTGCCATGAACATCTATGGCAGTCGCTATTGGGAGAGTGTCGACACAAAAGATCCCACTGGGTCGAAGTGTCGCCGGTCTGCACTGACAGGCCCCCACATAAGATACATACATACATACTAATAACTTTAAATCCGTTCAACAATTTTTTATGTAACTTGGTATATACATAGATCATGATGTCGTAAATCTTCATATAGATCATTTTCTATCACAGTACGCTTTATAATGTGAATGACGCGATAATATACTTTTTAATTATATATCACTTAGTACCGATTTTCATTAGATACGTTTACGCAAGGCCTAAATTTACAAAATTTCTTTTACATAAACTGAAATACACATCAAAGGGAACTGTCCATTATTGGCTTAGCGTGAACAGAATTCATACATAAAAACAATTAACGACGATGCTACGGTCGACGGACAGTAGACAAGATATCAATACAATTTAAATCCACCAGCCCAGTTCCTAGATACCATTTTAGTAACATATGAATCAGAATAATAAAAAAAATAACATAAAAACCAATGATTTTTTATTTCAAATACTTTTATATAAACCACCACAACAAACAAATTAGGAACATCTGAACACAAAACTTTGTTATTTTTCTAATTCCTACTGGTTAATGCTTCTAAATTAATATATAATTATTATTCTCAGTGACTGTCCATTCCAAGCCAAACACCCATACAAAGTGGACAGTTCCCTTTACACCCAAGAGAAGATTTCTCTATTGATTGTAATATCAATCCTTTCTTGTTTGTTTACACTTGTAGTTTATTTGTATATACCGAAATATAAATCTATACTAATACTAGCTGTCCCAAAAGACGTTGTCCTGTACAGACGAAAAAAAAACCCAAATTTAAACCATCCTCGAATCCACATGAACACACACAATTTATTTTATCAAAATCGATCCAGCCGTTTAGGAGGAGTTCAGTGACATACACACGTACAGTAGAATTATATATATAAAGATAAAGAGGAAATATATATGAAGTACTGTTATTGACATAACCTAATCTACTTTTACGTAAGCGACGCCGCGGGCAAAAGTTAGCTTATTATATATCACTCAATACCGACTTTCATTAAATACGTTTATCCTAGACCTAAACGCATCAAATTTATTCGCAAGAGAAGATTTCTCTATTGATTGTAATATCAATACTTTATTATATGTTTACACTTGTAGTTTATTTGTATATAACGCAATATATATGTATATATATAACACGTAATATCGCGTGACGCGTTCGTCTTGCGTCGCGACGTACGACGTACTGAATACTGGGTGAAATAAACAAGTGAATTGTGTTTACAGTATATCGGTGATATCTTTTAATAGATAGACTCACACCCCAAAGGGGTAGGCGCCATCTCGTGCCTTAGCTATTACGTCAAGTTTTATATACTTATAAAGAGCAAAATACAAGTATATTGTTTTCTTAACTTCCTAACTTATATTATAATTGTTGTATGTTACGCTTTTACGCCTTAACTATTCGATTAATGCTTATAAAATTTCGCATAGACGTCAAGGGTACGAAAAAAAGTAGGGTACTTATCACCCAGAAAAATACTGACCTCGAGGGATTGCTAGTCTATACTAATATATTATAAAAAGGCAAGATTATGTTTTTCCTGTTTGTAAGGGTTTAACTCAAAAACTACTAAACCGATTAAAAATTATTTGACCATTATAAAGCTTTATTATCACCAAGTAATAAAGGCTATATATTTTTTTTTAAAGTACTGTTATTAATATAATCTAACCTACTTTTACGCGACTGAAGCCGCGGGCAAAAGCTAGTAGATTTATAAAGAGAAACAGCGATAGCCTAGTGAGCGACCGATGGACTGCCATTCCGAGGTCTTGCGTTCGATCCCAACAGACAGACGATGACATTTTGAAGTTATGCGTGTATTAAATAGTTAAATATAACTCGCTTTAATGGCGAAAACATCGTAAGGAAACCTGCATGTCTGAGAGTTCTTCATAGTGTTACCGAAGATATATGACGCCTGCCAACCCGTGCTGGGCCAGCGTGGTGGACTATGGCGTAACCCTTCTCACACTGAGAAGTGGGCTGTGCCCAGCAGTGGGACAGTTCAATACAGGGCTGATATTATAATTATTTATTATATAACAGTTTATTTAGATGTTTGTTACTCAATTATGCATAAATTTAGATGAAATTTGGCATACTGATAGGCAATTTCCTGGTCTAGCACATAGCGTACTATCATCCCGGTATGTGTTCCCATGGGATTGTAGACGAAGCGGTGATTAGAAACATGTATTAAAGTACTCATAAAACTGACTGCAGTTAGATCACGGACAGTTAAAATTCTGGCAAGATGCCAAATGCAGCATCTCAATGAGAACAGTATCGTCGCACTTGAGAGTAATTATTTAATTAGCTAACATTAATGAGTGCATTAGTTGAGTGGATGCTGCGGAGATCAAACGGGCTGTGAGATTGGGTGTAGATGAACGAATTAAATACATATATACTAATATTATTAAAAAGGAATTTCTTTATGTGTTTTTGTTTAAAGCTATTTAATTGAAAAACTAGACAATCTTTTAAAAAAAATATTTCTTAATTAGAAAGCTAAATTATCACCGAGTAAGATAGACAATATTTTATTTTAAAAAGTATTGTTACTAATATAATCTAATCTACATTTACGCAAGTGAAGTCGAAGGTAAAACCTAATAACTTATATACTGGTCCAAGTCCAGATGTGATAGAAGTCGGCACTGTAACAATCTGTAAATAGCGAATGTGTCAGTGAGCTATTTATATATAACAGCTGACGGTTCGGTTAAGGACACGCGCCTGCGCCGACAAATGGATGCCTACTGCGTCATATTATGTTTTTGTTTATTGATCTGTATTGATATTGTATAGTTGCGACGATAGCTCAGTGGGGAGCCCAACAGACTGTAATGCAGAGGGTCTCGGGTTCGAACCCACGTCGCGCACCTCTGACTTTCGGAAGTTATATGACTTTTCGAAATTATGTGCTTATTGATTGACAATTATCGCCTGCTCCGTGCCTCGGAGAGCACGTTAAGCCGTTGGTCCCGGCTGCCATGAACATCTATGGCAGTCGTTATTGGGAAGTCGCTGCCCTATAGTATCCTGACACTGGTCTAGCCTAAGGGTATCGGAGGTCAGGTGGCAGCCGCTCCGTGTAAAAACTGATATCCAAATAAATATAATATAATATGTAGATAATAGTTTTCTGCTAACTGTTTAACTGCCTCCGTGGCGCAGCGGTAGTGAATGCGACTGCTGTGCATGAGGTCTCGGGTTCGAATCCCGGGTCGGGCCAACAAAAAGCTATTGGGATTTTCTGTAAAAAAATCTCAATAGCAGCCCGGAGTTAGCAAGTTGGTGGTGTTAGACACCCCCGTGCCTCGGAAAGCACGTAAAGCCGTTGGTCCTGCGCCTGATCTCTCTCCGGTCGTGTCGGATTGCCGTCCCATCGGATCATGAGAGTTAGGGAACAGAGAGTGCACTTGTGTTTGCGCACACACTTGTGCACTATAATATCTCCTGCGCAGATGGCCAGTCTCTGTTACTGGCCGCCGTGGCCGAAATTCGGTCTGGAGGACATTATTATTATAATAGTTTTCTTAGGCTTAAATCCCTAAGAAAACCATTATTTATATAATCTACATACATATATACTCAAGAGACACTAAGAGCCTGCGTAGAAGAGAGACAATGGCGGACAAAATGTCGCGGTATGCTCGTATCTATACTTATATTATAAAGCTGAAGAGTTTGTTTGTTTGAACGCGCTAATCTCAGGAACTACTGGTGCGAATTGAAAAAATATTTTAGTGTTGGATAGCGTATTTATCGAGGAAGGCTATACGCTATATAACATTACGCTACGACCAATAGGAGCGGAGTATAAATGAAAAATGTTGTAAAAACGGGGCATATTCTGTTATGTGACAAACGAAGTTGTGCGGATTAGGTAATTATTAATATAATAAAGTTGCATTTTTTGTCTATATGTCGCATGACGAATTGCGCAACCGACCGGATAAGCTGCTATCCTTATGAGATAAAACAACATATACCAGTGCGAAGCCGGGGCGGGTTGACGGTTAAATAAAAAAGTACTGGCAGATTGGTCTTAGTTGCTAATTGTTGAAATATGAGAGAGTAGTGTGTATTTTCTGACGACAGGTATAATAGGGGTGAATTCCTTTTCTGAGAGGTATGAGTCAATAAATTCCCGTCACGTTAATAAGAAAGACTTATGTCCAGCAGTGGACGTGTTTCAGTTGAGATGATGATGACGGGTGAAGTACTAGAGAGTACGTGTTTGTGTGTATGTACCTGTGCTCAGTGAGTCGCGCGATGGCCCTGGTGAGCGTTTCGAGCAGAGGTCCGATAAACTCTATAATCTATATATTTTGATGTTTATAAATGATTTTTGACTTTGATTTTGACCCTTTTTCGCTAAGAGGTATACGTCAATAAATAAAATTATGTTCCAAAAGAAACCTATGTCCAGCAGTGGACGTGTTTCGGCTGAGACGATGGCGACGCTGGTGCTGTTGAAGTACGAGAGGGTGCCTGCGCACGTACCTGTGCTCGGTGAGGCGCGCGATGGCCCGCGCGAGCGTGTCGAGCAGAGGTCCCACGGCCCCCCTGGCGGCGCTGGTGCTGTTGAAGTACGAGAGGGTGCCTGCGCACGTACCTGTGCTCGGTGAGGCGCGCGATGGCCCGCGCGAGCGTGTCGAGCAGAGGTCCCACGGCCCCCCTGGCGGCGCTGGTGCTGTTGAAGTACGAGAGGGTGCCTGCGCACGTACCTGTGCTCGGTGAGGCGCGCGATGGCCCGCGCGAGCGTGTCGAGCAGAGGTCCCACGGCCCCCCTGGCGGCGCTGGTGCTGTTGAAGTACGAGAGGGTGCCTGCGCACGTACCTGTGCTCGGTGAGGCGCGCGATGGCCCGCGCGAGCGTGTCGAGCAGAGGTCCCACGGCCCCCCTGGCGGCGCTGGTGCTGTTGAAGTACGAGAGGGTGCCTGCGCACGTACCTGTGCTCGGTGAGGCGCGCGATGGCCCGCGCGAGCGTGTCGAGCAGAGGTCCCACGGCCCCCCTGGCGGCGCTGAGGTCCCGCACGCGCGCGCTGAGCTCGCCCAGCGCTCCGCGGCACGCCGCCACCTGCGCCTCCACGCGGGACGCCACGGACACCGCCTGCGCCCACCACACACCACATTCATTACAATACTAAACATAAACAAACTCATACTCGTAAACCAAGCTTCTATATCATAAAGAATAAAAATAATATTACAGATGTAAATGGAGTTTGTTTATTCGATTGTTTCGCTTCCAGACGTAAACTACTTGACTGATCGTCATGAAATGTTGCATACACGTTATCAGAGGTACTGAAAAGTACATAATATTATTTAAAACAAATGAGAATTGGCAATGAATTGCCGTAAATCCTAGAATTCGAAAAAATTGGTTCAAGTAATATGCAAAGGTCACGTGATACCACGTGACCTTGAGGTCAGAGGTCAAAGGTCATAGTCATTTCGGGGCTATATCGACTATGCTGAGTCGAATGGCGATGACCGCGAGTCTGTAGCTCTTATGGTTCTTGAGTTAAAGTTGTATGACAGACAGACGGGCGGACGGACAAAGCTGTTGTATAAGAGTTTTTGGAACTCTTAAGAAGTTAGCGAATCCGCAAATAACAACTTATTTAAAATATATATAAAACTAAAAATAGCTCGCATAAATGTAAATTAAGTCACATTAAATTAGTAACAGCAATTTTTTTAATGAAAGTTTCTCTACATCCTTTTCTATTTTCCCTTGACACCGGGAATGCAAAATTTCATGATGATCAGTCGAATAGTAAGGCATAAAAGCGTAACAAACAAACTCACATTCACATTTATAATACTAGATTTTACTTGAAATTTCGCGTCTGTGTAAATTTATGTTAAGATTGATATTTCAGTAACCTATACCTTATCTATACTAATATTACAAAGCTGAAGAGTTTGTTTGTTTGTTTGGTTAAACGCGCTTAACACAGGAACTATTTTATAAAAATATTTTACTGTTGGATAGCTTATTTATCGAGGAAGGTTATATAGGCTTATATAACATCACGCTACGATCCATGGGAGCGGCATAGTAATCATAAACGCGAGTGAAACCACGGGCACATCTATTTCTAATATATAAAAAATAATATTGTTAAGTTTTATCGAAATACGTTCAGTAATTTTTGCGTAGAAGAGTAACAAAAATCCATCCATCTTCACAAATTTTCACATTTATAATATTAAGCTAGGATATTCATCATATTATATTGAAACTAGAATTTTAATGAAAATAACATAAAACGTTAAAAATTTAAGTAAAATATAATATATCTTACCCTGGGGTTGCCAGCTGCAGCCTTAGCGTCTACCAGCAATTGTGCCGCAGTTTCCAGCACGGTTCTAGTGTGCTCCAGCAAGTTGGCCTGCGTGTTGGACTCGGTAATATTGGACGCTGCGCCGACAGCACCCGATACTAGAGGCTCGGCATATGATACCTAGAAGAAAATATTTATTTTAATAAATTACGTACATATATGGCTATGGAGCATAGCATTCTCGGAGTTAAAATGACAGATCATATTCGAAATACTACTCTGCGCACCAAAACACTCATAGCTGACGTAGGTGTTAAATCCGCTAGGCTCAAGTGGGTCTGGGCCGGTTACGTCTGCCAGATGCACCTGCAGAGAAGAGAGGCCCAAATCATCACCAACTGGCTGCCACAAGACAGTCGACGAGGCAGACCTAAATGGTGATGGTGGGATAACCTGAACGCAGGAACGGGACTGGCAAAGGGTATCCACCATCAGAGATTTGGAAGTTCAAGGGAGAGGCTTTTGCCCAGCAGTGGCACATAAACACAAAAAAGATCGTATGTGATGGTGGACCAACTACCTGGTAAAGGTCGCGGGAAGCGGTTGGATGTGACTCAAGATCAGCCTGTTTGGAAAACCTTGGGAGAGACCTATATCCAGGAGTGGACGTGTTTCGGCTGAGATAGTGATAATGGTTAAAGTAAATAAATATGTTTTCGTTAGTCCCATTGAATAAAGTTATATGCAAATGTAAGCTTAATATACTGAGGTCCCTGATTCGACTTCCAAGTCTGAACTTTACAAATATTCAAACAATGGACACTAAGAACATCCAGATTTGGAACAGAACAATTTAGTGGATTACACAAATCTTTGCCAGGGGACCCAACCCAGTACACTCGGCGAGGCGGCAACATCAATTACTACACCATTCGTGCAGATTCAAAATCAAGATCGGAAGCCAATGCCGCAGGTCAAACGAGGTATGTTATAATGTGAAAATGTGCTAACCAGTTGCGTGACGGCATGTCCCAGGTTCTCAGCCTCGCTCTTGGCAGCCACTCGCAACGGTTCCAGGCGCTCCAGCATCTCTGTGGTGCTGTTCTCGATCTGCTCTGAATAACCTGTATAACGAATTATATAAACATACATAGTGTACGTAGTGTTATATTTATTATTATATATGTCGTCATCGAGTCGATTTTAAATCGGAACACCAACGCCATCTAATGACGCTTGACAGAATCTACGCTACACATAGCGGCCGCCAGGAGGGCACGAGTGCACGGTCGGCGGGCGGACGGGCCAGTTCAGTTGGTTGCGAGCCAGAGTACGAATAACGTCGTTTAAGGAGCAGTAGTGCCGTGTGTGCGTAGAGACAGACATTGTGAAAGTGACCTAATAAGTGATAGCTGATTGTGCTAAATATATATTGATAAAACAGTTTACTATGGTTACGTTTATCCTCTGTTAACTTACGGAATAATATACTGGGGCAATTCATGTGAAATCCATTCTACATTTGTCTTGCAAAAAAGATGTTTACGCATTATCTATAACATGTACAATATTGAACCGCTTAGAACTGTTTTTTTGTGAAAAGGGTTTCCTTACGCTCACAAGTATTTATATTTTGCAGTTTTGTCTATTTGTAAAAAATAACATCACGTTTTTTGAACTTAAGTGTAATTCCAAACCCAATGTACGCAGTAAATATAAGTATAATTTAAATTTGCCGAATATAAAAAACATAACTTATTATAAAAGCGCATATATAACAGCGATTAGGGTATTCAACCATCTACCTGTAGATATAAAATAATTGAAGGCAAATTGTTTAAAAGTGTCTTAAAAAAATGGTTAATTAAATCTGTATTCTACGATATGCAAGCGTATTTTGCTTTCAAGTGATCCAATGGAAAATGCCACACTTTTGTAAAATTTTATATTTTTATTATTATGTCCATACTGCTAAAATTTACTTTTCATTTATACTATTGCAATGCCCGACAGGGTAGACTGTTGAAACGAAATCTAATTTTAAGAACACATTTCATGTACCTACACAGTTTAAGCAATAAATGGCTTTGTCTTTGTGATTCTTTGTCAACTTTAATTAAAGTCTATCTACCCTACATCGGTTTTATTATTTGATCCGACACATTCCCACATACTCCCACGATATTTAGCTGTACCTAGTTATGGAGAATGATAAAGAAGCTACCCTCCGTCATCTGTTATACAAAGTGGCGCAAATGTTATCACATTAATTGATACCACATATACTAAATGGTATTCTTTGATGATTTACAAATTATGAACCAAATGTATTCAGTAGTTTAGCCACAGGACATTTTTTTAGTTTTCATAATTTAGAGCACCATGTGTAATGCAGAGATAGCGACTCACATCCGCGCGTCGGTGACACATCCGGCGCTACGGCCGCAGCGCGCGGCTAAACTATGATCCGCAAATGACAATTTGTTTGACAATTTTGTGTAGGTACTTATTACAATGCTATTCCAATTTGTGTCTAGTTTTGATTTATTTTATTTGTTAAAAAAAATCAGTTCGTATTTTCTGCGTAAATAGGCTTTTTGTTTATGTTAACCGTCTTATATCAACCAGCATAAGGCAGTATATCGTTTAATGTAATAAGTTTTACGCCACTTTGTATATTTAATGTTACACGTGAAATAAATGTAGTTTAAGGAAGTTTTACAAAATTTATCTTAGTAACAACTTTCTAGAATTAAACAAGGACTAATATTTGCCCTCGGCTTAGTTCGTGTATATGTAGGTTAGGTTATATTAGTAACAGTACTTTTTCTGGATGTAAACGTACGCTATGTCCTTTTCTGTTCTCTTGACAAACTGTATACGAAATTCCATGATGATCGGTCGAGTAGTTAAGGCGTGAAAGCGAAACAAATAAACAAACTCACACTATAATATTACTAGCGACCCGGCTTCGCACGGATAGTATAAAACCCTAATAACATATATACCTAAACTTTCCTGTATATGGGTGAAAACCACATGAAAATCCGTTCAGTAGTTTTTAAGTTTATCGCGAACAGACAGACAGACGCGGAGGAGGACTTTGTTTTATAATATGTAGTGATAGTGATAGGTAAATTACTGTTACTAACATATGCTACATTTACGCGAACTAAGCCGCGGGCAAAGCCTAGTTAATAATAAAAAAAGTAATTGTAACGCTGTTATGATTTGAATGCAATACTATTGTTAAGAAAAGACTTCTATGTGGTATTTATGTGATGTTAGTTTTACCTTGGAGTGTGTTATTCTTCCTGGGTGTCAGTTCCTGTCCGACGGCCTGCATGGCGACATGGTCTAATTCTCTCAGCTGTTTGTTGAGTGTGTCCAGTGCGGTCGCGCACTCACGCTGACCCGGAGCTTTCTCCCTATAAGAAAAAGTACATGTTTAGAGTATATATACAATCATGGTTTTACGCTTATATTCTGGCAAGAGTTGATAGCGGTTTTTATATGCATGCTAGATTTTGCTTGCGGCTTTGCTCGCGTGTGTTTAAGTTAGAGTTAGTCACAGTACCTTTTCTGGATGAAAAAAAAAAGCATCCAGTGTGAGACCGTTGGATTACCACGCAGAGGTTTCGAGTTCGAGCCCAAGGCCTTTTCGAAGTTATGTGCGTATTAAATAGTTAATTATCACTCGCTTTAACGGTGAAGGAAAACATCGTGAGGAAACCTGCATGTCTGAGAGTTCTATACAATATTCTCGAAGATATAACCACAGCTAGACTTCATGATACTTTGAGCTCATTCTGCATAAATAGAAACACCAATGATTAAATTATGTTCGGGTACTTTGTAATAATTACACTGGAACATTAAGACAACTGCCATCTTAGTCTCCCCGTGACCATGGCTGCTGAAAAGCAACCGAAACGTCGGAGAAAGTGTAAACTTAAATATAAATAGTTTTAATAATTTAATTAGCTTAAAAATTAATAAAGTTTAATAGTAGTAGTAGTGTAACAGTTTTCAAAATTATATAATAAAGTGTCAAATTAACCGATAAAATCCGTATATAGTAGTTTAATTTCAATGAATAACATTCGCGTAAACAGAAGACAATATTATATATGAAGTATACCAATCCACAATGGGAAGGCGTGGTAGCCTATGATCTAACTCTCCTCACACTGGAAGCATGAACGGTGCAACCGTGCATTATACAATTATTATATAATCATGTCAGCATTTTCGCCAAAACGCATTCGTAATTCATTAGATGTATATAGAAATTGGTTCACTACCGGTGATCAACGAGAGCGTGTATTCACAATCATTTTTTCATGTAACATTTTGGCATTTTAATGTCGGAGGTCAAGATCCCCTTTGGGTCGCTGAGCCAGCGAAGTAAGTACTAAGCTCTAGTGGGTTAGGTTAGGCTTTAGTCTGCAGTTCCGACGCCCTATGTAGTGCCGGGGCATCGCCGAGGCGTTGTAGACTGCTGGGTGGGTCGCTGAGGTAGTAACTTTTGCCAGCGGCCCATCCACTATAAAAGGCAGCGAGCGTGCACACCGTGGGGTTTTGGTCCGTAGGCCCGAAGAACGGGAGAGCCGGACATAGCCCTCTCACCTCCCCTTGTGGCGAGAGGGTATGGATCATGCGCATTTCCCGACGAAAAAAAAAAAAAAAAAAAAAAAAAAAAAAGGCTTTAGTCTGCAGTAATAAACATATTCCTAAATCTATCTCCTCGTATCATTCTGTATCATTCATATCATCTTTTCTTATTCTTTTTTGTATTGTTTTCCCAATCGATTCATAAAATGATAGAGGCTTACAATGGATACATAAATACGGGGGACACTGACCCATGAAATACAGGTAAATATACCTAGTTCAGGAGCCTGTTTTTGTACAAGTACATATCGCACTCTTAATAAAACAGCGACTTAACTCGAAATTTGAAAGTAAGGCAATTTGAACTCTAATTGTATATATTAAATTCTAATATTATATTTGTGTTAAATTTTTGCAATAGAGTTCAAATTTGTTTAATCGAAAATACTGAGATAAGTCTCTGTTTTATTAAGGGTGCGATATGCTTAAGCCTTTTTTTTTATTGTATTATGTGTCATATAATTTTGAACAATAAAGATTATTAATATTATCATCGTATCAGTCAAAGTGTTTGGTACAGTTGGTCAAGAAAGTGGTTTACCAGTTCAACAAAACATTCTATGAGATCCAATTATCGCTAAGGTTGACTTTTCCAGTGGAGTGTAAGAGATCTTAGACAAAGAGGTGAGTTGTTGTTAGATGTGATAATTCAAACTTGACACATGGGATGACGTAAATATAATTAATGATAAAGAGAGCAATGGTCACTCTCATAATATTATTGCAAGGGGAAATCGAGCTTGTTGTTTCATGACGTTCAAATGAATCTCAACCGTAGGGTGTTAGAGCATATGTTTGGGCGAGTGTACAGTGGCACACAGAGGCCTGTGGCGTACTTGATGTTGGTGACGAGCGCCTTGATGCTGTCGGAGACAGCCTTGCTGTGCAGCGCCAGCTGCTGCCAGGCCGCGCGCTCGGCCGGCGCCACGGCCAGGCAGCGCGCCGACTCCAGCATGGAGCACGAGCCCGCGATTATGTTCCTAGGCACGACAGAAAGTACTTTGTTAAACAAACCAATTAAAAATACACGACGATGATTATACACAACGGTGCGAATCGGTCGAAACATTTGGCAATAAATAATTGATTGCACGGATAGTTTAGTGGGTTACGTGGTCAGCTCGCCACTGCCATTGCGCTGGGTGTTGATTCGTATCCCATACGCGACAAAAATTTGTGTGATACACAAATGGTTAATTCGAGTCTGGGTGTTCTTTGTGTCCGTTGTTTGCATATTTGTAAAGTCCCCGCGATAAAAAAAATAACGAATTATAATATCTTATAAATTACCGATGTGCAAACAGTAAGAAATTAAAAACGAATTTCTAGAAATAAAAATGGTGCGTCGATTTACAATTTTTTGTAAAACAAGATAGTAACAGTATGTGTGTAGTACTGACCGGCCACAGTCAAGGATGGCCTCCTGGTTGCGCCGCGCCTGCGGCGAGATCTTGGCCGGGATGGACGCGAACTCGGGGCTGTCCGCGAACTGGCACAGGCTGCGGACCGCGTCCTGCAGCGGCGCCGTCGCGCCCGCGCACCGCCCGCGGTTGGCCTGGCGCAACACAACACAACACATATTATATTACGTAAGCATTATTTGCTTTCTCATGAAAGCTTCAATCCTTGAACAGGCTTTTATTCAATGCTAAATTTTTATTACTTTTATGAATTATATTTTGTTGAACTGATGTGTTCAAGAATTGCTTACACATCTATGGAAGTAAAGATTTGATTTTAATGTTTAGCAGCAATAGCCTAACGAGAGACCGTTGGACTGCCACGCAGAGGTCTCGGGTTCAAAGAACACGCATGAGAGAGGTATGTGAGGATTATTGCAAGCAGAAATCCTTATTTTCCTATGTCTCTGGGAAACAAATATATTCAAGCCTAAAAACCAGGTAGTAATAGTAGTGATATCCTACTTGAAATATTACACTGTTGGACTGTTAGACCGTTGGACTGCCACGCAGAGGTCTCGAGTTCCCAGGGCACACATTTCTGACTTTTCAAAGTAATACGCGTATTAAAAAAAAAATATATAATATTTTATTATCAATCGCTTTAACGGTGAAGAAAAAAAAACATCGTGAAAAACTGCATTTCTGAGTATTCTCCATAATGTTCTCGAAGATATGTGAAGTCTACCAACCCGCACTGGGCCAGCGTGGTAGACGATGACCTAATCTTTCTCACGGTGAGAAGAAGCTCGTGCCCAGTGGGACAGTTTAATACAGGGTTGATATTATTATAAGGTACCGTTATAAATAATGATAGACAACGATATATCGATCACGGATCATCAGTACGACACACTGGGCCAGCGTGTGAACGATGGCCTAACCCTTTTCACAGTGAGAAGAGGTCCGCCACATGTGGCGCTTGTCCCGACGTGTACACATAAGAAACATAAGATAGTTAAGAAACATAGTTAAGAATATGGACTAATCCAAGATTTTTAGGTCTGCTTTCCTAACTAGTTAAGGAATAAGAATATATTATCCATTTTCCTAACTGCTTTTCTTAACCAGTTAGGAAAATAGATAAAATATTCTTATTACTTAACCAGTTAAGAAAAAGCGAATAAAAATTCTTGTTTCATAGATAGTTAAGAAACATAGTTAAGAATATGGACTAATCCCACACAGCGACGCATCAACCTAGACTGTTTGGACTTTGGACTATTAGACGTAGAACGCTGCGAATCGTGCGAGAGACTGCGTTATATTTTTGTTATGCTCTATCATTACATCGACACCACTATGCACTGTCCCTTTCCGGCAATTCTCTATTTTGTGTGTAGCATAGTTATGCGTATATAGGGTGTCTAAGTTGATGTGCAGCCGTGTGTACTTATACCATGAGGTGGTGGTATACCTCGCTATAGTCGGTGTCGAGAGCCTTGATCTCCTTGACGAGCGCGGCGGTACAGTTGGCGACGTCCTTGGCGGCCTGCACGAAGTGGCGCTTGTCCTGCGGCTCGGCGGTGCGGCCCGACGCCACGCGACACGCGTTGCACAGCGCCGACGTGTGCTTGGCGATCACCGTCGCCGCCGATAGCACCTGCAGGTGTCAGATACGTTACCACACTGTCATTTCTAACTGCAGTAGCCTAGGGAAACATTCCTATGCTTTAGCCTCTGAATACAGGGTGCCTAGTGCGAGTTGTTCTTACGTTACGATCGAACATTATTAATTTATGAATATAAACTAAAATAACACTAACATATTTTACTTTTCCATAATATATTTGCTGTTTTTATTTAAAATATTTATTATGGCTTATTTTTTAAATGAAATTTATATCCGTAGTATCACTAGTGATACCCGATTTTTGTAATCTCGGGAGGGAGGGACTATTTCCATGTCTACGTTTTAGGTTTACATAAATTTCAAAAATCAGTTAACTCAGAAATATTTTTGTGTCTGGGTCTCAAAAGAATATTTTGAAGTGAAACGAACATCAAGGGTCAGTCTTGAGGAAGCGACGAGGAAGATCGGACCATCCAAATGAAACCGCTAGTCCGTCGGCTCTAATTGTAATGAGTGCTAATTAAAATAAATAAATGTAGTAAATTCCACTCCTAAATCTGTAATTGCCGTACAATGAAGAGATTGTAAGAAGTGTGTAGTTTAAAATTTACGTCATGAACCCGTTACTAGAGAACCCTACTGAAGTCGGCTGTGCCGCTAACTTTACGTACACTACCTTAATTTTGTTTATTTGTTACGCTTTCACGCCTTAACTACTCGACCGATCATCATGAAATATAGACGCTGTCAGGGGTACAGAAAAGGATATAAAGTAGCTTTCATAAAAAAAAGGGTATTGTTACGAACTAACTAACTTAGCCTATATTTACGCAAGAAAAATATTACAAGAGTATTGTTACCTGTTGCTGGTTACTGGTAGGGTCGGAGAGCGCACGACACGCCTGGTCTATAGCGAGCGCGGCGCGCGCGAACTGCGCCTGGTCTACCAGACCTGGACGTCCAGCTACACTCGTCTCGTCTGACACCGCCACCTGGAACAACATTCTCTCTCTCAACTCTTGTCCTTCCTAACCTCCAGTATATAATATAATATCAGCCCTGTATTAAACTGTCCCACTGCTGGGCACGGGCCTCTTTTCACTGTGAGAAGGGTTAGGCTATAGTCCACCACGCCGGCCCAGTGCGGGTTAGCAGACTTCACATACCTTCGAGAACATTACTTAGAACTCTCAGACATGCACGTTTCCTCACGATGTTTTCCTTCACCGTTAAATGAACGATAACTAACTATTTAATACGCACATAACTTCGAAAAGTCAGAGATGCGTGCCTTCGGATCGAACTCGAGATCACTGATTGGCAGTCTTACGGCTTCTAGTTACGGTTACCGGTTTTTGAAGAGGCCCGTGTCCAGCAGTGGGACAGTTTAATACAAGGCTTATCTATACTAATATTATAAAGCTGAAGAGTTTTTTGTTTGGTTGAACGCGCTAATCCCAGGAAGTACTAGTTCGAATTGAAAAATTATTTTAGTGTTGGATAGCCCATTTATCGAGGAAGGCTATAGGCTATATAATATCACGCCGCAACCAATAGGAGCGGAGAATCAATGAAAATGTTGCAAAAAGGGGACAAATTCTCTTATGTGAAGCAGACGAAGTTGTGCGGCTCAGCTAGTATAATATATACTCACGAGGTAGGCGGCCTGCGCCGTGCACTCCACGAGCCCCTGCACGGCGGCGGCCACCGTGGCCACCGCGCGGCAGAACGACTCCACCTCGCTGCGCTTCACTGATGACGCCATGCTCGACATGCCCTCACCTGCGACACACACATACATACACACCACTCAATACAACAGTATTATCGTCCTAATAGAAGCTTTTGAAAGAGTAAAACACATTGTGTGTGTTGCTCTTTCTTAAAATATTTTCTCTTTATATAATAATATTATAAAGAGAACAGCTTTTATGTTTTGTTTGCAAAGATTTAACTCAAAAACTACTCAACCGATTTTAAAATTATTTCATCATTAGAAAGGTTTATTATTACCGAGTAACATAGGCTATATTTTAATTTTAAAAGTACTGTTACTAATATCACCTAACCTACTTTTAGAAGAGCGAAACCGCGGACAAAATCAAATAAATAAATAAATTTTGTCTTTGACTTTAACTTTTGAGACGCCTACGAATAGTACTCAAAATGAAGTAAAGAAGTGAAATGACAATATGTTACTTCAATTCAATTAAGCAACAGTTGATAAGTTGAAAATTTGCATTGAAATATTATATCTTACGTTGTGGTTATATTTAGAAATTGCATATGTGAACCTATAGATAAGGTGAATCATAAATCACATGAAAATATACCTTGACTTGTAGAAGGCATTCGATTTCATAAACCACAAATGTATTCGTTATTTAATAGATCACATAAGCAAGAATTATTTCAGCTAAATAATAAACAACTATCCACCAGACAATTATTAGAATGCATTAAATTATATAATTACTTTATAAAACTACAAATTTTATATCCTTATCAAATATGGAGTACCCCAGGGTAATAGTTTGGGTTCACTATTGTTTATTAGATACATAAATGACATTTTTACAATTAACGTAACTTTATGCAATATTGTTTTATACGAGAATAATTGTAAATATTTTTTTCTATTCTCAAATCGATGCTAACCACAATTGTATTCGAAAGATATTCAAAGTATACTTATTAACGATCTGATAAGCACCTTCCATGATCTCGCATGTATATAATATAATGTTGTTTATACATTCAAATATATTTCGAATGTATTGACTTTTTTTTATCTCCAAAATGGTAAGCAGTCTTGTGGTCTAAGAGCAGTAGCCTCCACACCATATTCATAGCAGCCGAGGCGATGTTGAGGTCTCTACTTTGACTTATTTGAATGTATTGGAGTAGCACTGTGCTACCTACTACCAATTGTGTCGCAATAAGCTACGAAACAACTATTTGCGGATCACACTCAATTTGTATCCGCCGTGGGGATCTGACCCATAACAGTCAGCGCCGTAGCGGCGGCGCCATCTGTGCAGTCGAAAGTAAGCGTGTGTACTGACTGACTGACTCTCTTGCTATAAGTTGAATGTAACACTTGTAAGTATGGGTGGTTATTGCTTTAAGCAGAATTTTCCACTTGTAAGAGTGAGGTGTGTGTACTGACTGAGGCTCTTGTTCTCAGTAGAATGTTCTTCGTGTAAGAGCGAGGTGTATACTGACTGAGGCTCTTGCTCTGTTCGACGACGGCGTCGAGGCAGGCGAAGTAGCCCAGCTCGGTGAGCGGCTGCGTGGGCGAGGCCAGCAGTGGCCGCGTGCTCTCGATGCTGCGGATGGCCGCCGAGCACTCCTTCTGGCCCGGCGCCGCCTCCGTGCACACGTCCACCTGCCAGGCAAACCATTATTACTATTCATTTTGTTTCTCTTTCAAAGGTTTTACCTACTGCGTTAGGAAAAGCTTTGGGAAGCTCTCACAGCATGCAAAGGCCCTTCAAGAGTTTCGTTTGAAATGAGATGGGAAACTTACAGAGACACTAGCCGCGGCAAATATAGGAGACTATTGCTACATATGGAATCTAATAAATCTGGGGACTATGGGAATAGAGTTTGATGAGTTGGTATAATGAAAACTATGGATAAAAACGGCGTCTGCCAAATATACTGTCTCAGTACAGAGTCATGGCAGACGGTGTCTGGTCGACTCACAAAATTAGTATTTTTATAATTATTACCTTGCCCTTATTAATACGTTTGTAAATATAATACATTACATTCATTAATTTTATAATGAATAATATATTGTAAATGTCTTCTGGAAATAAAGATTACTAACAATCCACAATGTTAATATTAGTTAATTTGTAAATTATGATTGTTGCTTTCACTACTATGAATTATATTTTATTTACCTTAACCTATCTTTGCGCGAGCAAAACAAAATCTACTATATTCAATAAAGATCGTAGTAATCCTTACTAATGTTATAAATGCGAAAGTAACTCTGTGTCTGTCTGTCTGTTACCTTTTCACGGTCAATCCGCTGAAACGATTTAGATGAAACTTGGAATGGAGATAGCCTGAGACTCCGGGAAGGACATATGCTATATAACATCACACTAAGGCTCATGGGAGCGGCGCAGTAATCACAAATACCAATGACGCAGGTGAGACCGCGGGCACAGCTTGTTATATATAAGAGCAACAATAGCCTAGTAGGAAACTGTTGAACTGCCACGCAGAGGTCTCGACCTCGATCTCAAGGTCATCTTTGACTTTTCGAAGTTCTGTGCGTATTAAATAGTCAATAATCGCTCGCTTTAACAGCGAAGGAAAACATCGTGAGGAAACCTACATGTTTGAGAAATCGTCATAAATTTTTCGAAGATAATATGTGAAGTCTGCCAACCCGTACTGGGGTGGCGTGGTTGACTATGACCTAACCCTTCTCACACTGAGAAGAGGCCTGTGCCCAGCAGTGGGACAGTTTAATCCAGGACTGATATTATTTAAATACTCACGAGTCTATTAATGCTCTCGGTCACAGCTCTCGCTGCGGCCGCCAACTGATTCTTGGCATTCGGACGTGTCAGATCCTGTGAATAAATAACCATTAAAATATCTTAATGGAACATATAATCAACAACTATATTCGCATACATACATACATACATAGATTCACGCCTGTTTCCCAAAGGGGTAGGCAGAGACTACGGATTTCCATTTGCTACGATCCTGACACACTTCTCTGGCTTCATTCACTTTCATCACATTCCTCATACACGCCCGTCGGTTCAAGGTGCTCTTAACCTGGCCTTTGTCCAGAACGCCTCCGATCTGATCAAGAAACGTTCGCCTAGGTCTTCCTCTTGCGACTGTTCCATTCACACTAGCCTTATAAACTTTCTTAGTCAGTCTTTCCTCGTCCATACTTTCTACATGCCCAAACCAGCTTAACATACCCTTTTCTATTCTTGTCACTATATCCACTTTCATGCCGCATCTCTCCCTAATCACACTATTATATTCGCAGATATATTATATTTAATTTTTACAACTCCCGCACTAGGTATAATTCCTGTGTCGCGGGTACTTTACAAACATTCAAACAACGGACACAAAGAACATCCAGACTCGGAACAACCATTTGTGGATCACACAAATTATTGTCCCATGTGGGGATCGAACACACTCGGCGCGGTGGCAGTGTCGAGACGATCATTTAAACCATTACGACACCCGTTCAGTCAAATTTAATTTGTCATGTAGTCGTGACCCTGGCGTGCTGGACACATTTTTCTTTGTCATGTATAACATGACTGTGGCTGTCAAAAGGTTAGCCCCGAGTAAAATAGGTATATTTTATTGATATATAACGCGGGTATTGCCTCCAGCAAAAGTTAAATAAATAAATAAATTTCTAATAATAATAATATATTCTATCACATACACACAACACCATCCAGTCCAAACTAAGCAGAGCTTGTACTATGGGTACTAGATAATGGATAAACATACATACATACTTTTTTTTGTAAATACTTACATATTATACATAGAAACACCCAGACCAAGACAAACATCCATGTTCATGCACACAAATGTTTGACTTGTGCCGGAATCGAACCCACGACCTCAGGCGTGGCAGTCGATTACACTAACTACTACGCTATCGAGGCCGACGGTTAGTGTTGTTAAGTAGTAGTAAGTGCAAGTTAGTGTTAAATAAAATACAATATAGTTACCTGGCTAACAGATTTGGCGGTGCCGAGCAGTTTGGAAGAGTTCACTGTGACACTCTTCATAGAGGTCACCATCAATGTCTGAGCTTCGCGGTCCTGCAAACAAATATAAAATATTAGTAAAATAATGTATATGTACTTAGGTTAGAAATAGTTTACTGATATATTTAATCATTATTTTATATTGAATGCGTTTCGAATATTTGTGATTATGAAACTTGACGATTGGTAGTTGTTCAAAGATTAGATATTTTATTAAGATTTTTAACAATTCGGTATGTAAATTAGTGGTCCTTTTTCGGCTAAATGCTTGTATTTTGATAGTGTCGCTTTATAAGAAAAGGAGACGAGGCAGGTCATCAAAAAGATGGAGCGACGACATTGCCGAAGTAGCGGGAATAAAAAAAAGGTCATTGGTGTCTTGCATCAATACATATTATAAAATAAAGTCCCTTGCCGCGTCTTACTGTCTGTTTGCTATATTATTAAAAAAATACTGAACGGATTTTCATGTGGTTTTCACCAATAGACAAAGTGATACACGAGGAAGGTTTAGGTATATCATTTGTTAAGGTTACCCGTGATTAGCCGGGGCGGTCGCTAGTAAACAATAATTGACTTTTGCCACCGGTGTGTCGCTGCGACACAAAAGGTCGATATAATTATAGTACATGCTATAGTATGTGTGTCACCTCGGTCTGTCCAGCCATCTCCATGGAGACCCCGAGCAGTCTGTTGAAGGCGTCTCCGAAGTGCTGGCTGCTGGCCGCCAGCGCCGCGGGCCGTTCCACGCCGCCCACTACTGCCGACGACGCACTGCTCAGTCCCACTGCTGCCGCGTTCAACTCCGACTGCAACTCGCTGGGGGAAGTATGGCAACATATACTAAACTGTCTAACGCATAAACCAAATATTAGAAACTTAAAATTACCCCATGAAACCTGTTCGTTCAATTATAGCTTGGCGGTCATTATTTTCTGCATATGTATTTACTTTTTTAGTAAACTGACTGTCACACAAACCATACGTCTTGTTTCATTTCAAAATTAGCAAATCAATATTAACCTTATCACATCAACAGAACCTTCTCTATAGGTTGATAACGTGTGAGTGATCCAGCTGCTTACAGAAAAGATTAGTAAAATAAACAATACTGTATACTTGGCGATTGAAAAGAGTGGCCGTGAGTTTCTTGCCAGCTCTTCTCATTGGTTCTACGCCCTTTTTTTGCTGAACATGGCAACAGGTAAATGTAAAGTATAACTTTGACGTTCATAATAAGTGTTACTTTGTGACCTAAATGAATAAAAAATATTTTTGGTTTGATTTATATTTTGAATATGCTAACAAAAACACCTTTGGTAAGGTTATCTTTACGTATTAATATGTAGATAAATGTAAGTTTACCCATAGGTCTTGTCTGACGGCGGGAACTCTCCCATGTTGAGGATATTGAGAGTCTCGTTGATGTTCTCCATGGCGAGGTCCAAGTCGGTGTGCGAGGGCACCGCCTCCAGGGTTTGTTCCAGACCCTATTCAACACACAACATGGTTACTTACAACTGTTCTATAAGTATAATAAATCTTACTAGTATTGTCTTACGTTTACACGAATGTTAGACATTGAAATTAAACTGCTATACGTATTTGACGGCGCACCAAGACAATCAATTGATTTAACGGCACACCGAGACAGTCAATTGATTATTTTTGAACGACCGGAAGTTCTTTAGTAGGCAACATAACACCGAGCGCTGGGATGGCGGCCATTAAGTGTCGAACGGTCGGAGAGTGCGCACGCGCCCACGTGTTCTGGTGGAATGTTATAAATTGTATATAGTGTAAAATCTACAGAGTGGACATTAACTATTGGTGAACAAATAATTATTAAACGATTGCTGATTGTGATTGGAAAGTGTCTTATTGAAACCTAGTCTCCTCGCCCGATTACCCACGTATCATGGCTGATAAATCGAAAGATAGTGATGTGCCGTCTATTGATGCGCCTTTATCAGAAGTGGGATGCCGAGGGCATAATTTTGAGGAGACTAGCGGCGAAACCGCTGGCCAATCGAATATGAACGAGAATGCAAGCCTTCTGATCAACATGGAGGCATTTTTATCTCGCCTACTTGCAACGACACAGTACGCATCGACGAATTATTCATCGCCACGTCTCGTCAAGTTTGATCCAGATGAAGCTGATTCGGATATTGAAGGATGGTGCAGGATAACCGAAATTATTGTAGACAGCCGAAAATTGGCAGGACCCGAGCTACTACTATCTCTAACGCACGCATTGAAAGGTCGAGCTGCAAAATGTTTGACCCAATTAAGCAGCTCCGAAGTGACGTGGCCTCATATAAAGGAAATATTGCTTGCTAAGTTTGGACGCCCTATGCTGATGCAAGATTATTTTGATGAAATAATGAAATTTCAAATAGGAGGTAAGGAAACAGCTCCTGAAGCAGCTGTGCGACTTTGGAACCTCATTGAACGCATACCTAAGCTTGAAATGGAGGAGGATGTGATTACAGGATTTGCAATTTCTGTGTTGTCACAAAAAGACTCCTTGATCCGCAGAGAGTTGAACTCACATCTCATTTCAACTAAGACTCAACTATGTAGAATACTCAAAGGGATTTCCCTCAAAAGACGTCATGATGAGCATGAAAATGAGACGGATGCCAAGCGACCCCGTCTAACTGACTTGCGATTCTCTGGATCGTGCCATTTTTGTGGAAATCGCGGCCACAAAATGGAAGATTGCCGCAAGCGTCGTGACAGCTTGAAATCAAAGTCAACTGAAGATACGGAGAAGCGTGTGACCTGCTACGCGTGTGGAAAGCATGGGCATATTAGTACCAGCTGCCCAGAGAAGAGTAAGCAAGCAGCTAGTAACAATCCAGCTGCACGCAAAGAAGTCCAGATCTGCGAGCGACGAAAAATAAGAGGTACACTGTCGACGTCATCTGGTGAGATCGTTTTCTTTCTTTTTGACAGTGGGTCAGCGTGTTCTCTAGTAAAGAGTAGTTTTGTAGACAATCTTTCTGGCACTGAACGCAATGAAATAGTTTATTTAACAGGAATTGGCGGTGAAAATGTTAAATGCTCCTCTCAGGTTCTTAGCTCCATTACTATACAGGAAATTCCTTTATCAATATTATTTCATGTTGTACCTGACATTGCAATTTCAGATGTGGTTATTATAGGAAGAGACGTTCTCGAACAAGGGGTTCATGTCGAGATTAATAAGGATAGTCTAACGTTCTTGTTACGTAAAGAAATTAATGTGTGCCAAGATAATAACGGGTTTGATTTTAGTACTATTGACACTGACGTGGTAGGTGCCGAAAGACGAGCGTTAGTAAAAATACTTCAGAAGTATAGCAAATTCTTTATAGACGGTATCCCAACTCGTCGTGTTTCAACAGGCAGTTTAAAAATTGAATTAATTGATCCCCATAAGATAGTACAGCGTCGCCCATATAGATTATCACCTGTTGAAAAAGATATTGTCAATGACAAAGTACAGTCTCTTCTGGACGCAGGTGTCATTCGCGAGAGCTCTTCACCATTTGCCAGCCCTATTCTTTTAGTTAAGAAAAAGGATGGCTCCGATAGGATGTGCGTGGATTATAGGGAGCTCAACGCGAACACACGTGCCGAACACTACCCACTCCCTAGAATCGATGAGCAAGTGGACAGGTTAAGTGGGGCTTATTACTTCTCTTCCCTAGACATGGCATCAGGCTATCATCAGATTATCGTAGAACCTACCTCAATTGAGAGAACCGCCTTCGTAACACCGAATGGACAATACGAATATCTTGCCATGCCGTTTGGATTACGAAATGCGGCTTCTGTTTATCAGCGCTGCATTAATAGGGCACTGAAGTCACTTAGGGACACCGTAGCTCTAGCGTACATGGACGATGTACTCTGCTTCTCGGAACAGATTGCAGAGGGGCTACGTCGTCTGGATGCTGTTCTTGGAGCTCTGTCTGTCGCCGGTTTCTCCTTTAACGTTCGAAAATGCAAGTTCTTAAAGAATGAGATCGACTATCTCGGTTATGTCATCCGCGCGGGTGAAGTGAGACCTAATCCTCGAAAAATCCAAGCTCTTATTGATGCACCGGCTCCAGCAACAGCCACACATGTTAGGCAGTTTCTCGGACTAGCTTCTTATTTTCGACGGTTCATCCCTAACTTTGCTACACTTGCCAGACCACTGTATCCACTTACTAAGCTGAAAGGACCCATTACGTGGACTGACAGACACCGCGATGTACATGCAAAAATCATACAAATTCTAACCTCCGAACCAGTTTTGACCATCTTTAACCCTGAAATCCCTATAGAATTGCATACGGACGCTAGTTCCGATGGTTATGGAGCTATTTTAATCCAGAGGAGTGGTAATACACCCCATGTTGTTGCATACTTCAGCCGCCGAACCGCTGATGCCGAATCCAGATATCACTCATATGAACTGGAGACATTAGCGGTGGTGCGTGCCGTTGAAAATTTCCGTCACTACTTATACGGTCAGCACTTTACAGTATTTACAGACTGCAACTCTTTGAAAGCATCAAAAGCTAAGGTTGATCTCTCACCACGCGTTCACCGTTGGTGGGCCTATCTGCAAGCATATAGTTTTGATATCATTTATAAAGAGGGTCGCAGCATGGAACATGCTGATTATTTGTCGAGAAACCCACTTTCTTCCCCAACCACATCCACCACTAAATACGCAGAACCTGTAACTTCTCATAAAGTTGTTAATTTTGTCGAGCTCCACGAAACCTGGCTTGCAGTCGAACAAAAACGAGATTCTGAAATTCAGGACCTAATTAGTAAACATCATAACAAAGAACTGCCAGAAGCCACTTCTCATACTTATGATGTTCGCGATGGTATACTATATAGAAAAGTCGAACGCAACAAAATTAGTTCTTGGTTACCTATTGTACCGCGTTCTCTTATTTGGACTCTAATAAATCATGTTCATACTGAAATCCAACATCTAGGATATGATAAAACACTTGACAAAATTTACGAACAGTACTGGTTTCCGCAAATGGCAAAGAATGTTAGGAGATTCGTTGACTCCTGCATAGTATGTAAAGCCTCAAAAGGTCCATCAGGAGCTCAACAGCTGAGATTACACCCTATCCCAAAAATATCAGTTCCATGGCACACCATCCATATCGATCTCACGGGAAAGCTTAGTGGCAAAAGCGACCGAAAAGAATATGTGTCAGTATTAATCGATGGTTTTACGAAATATGTTCTTCTCGAATATACTCAGTCGCTCGATGCTGCAAGTGCAGTGAGAGCTGTAAAAAGGGCAGTTTCGTTGTTTGGGGCACCTCGAAGAATTATAGCAGATCAGGGTAGATGCTATATTAGCTCTAACTTTAAAGAATTCTGTATCGAGAACAAGATTGAACTACATTTGATAGCGACAGGATCGTCCAGGGCTAATGGACAAGTAGAACGTGTCATGCGTACTTTAAAAAGTCTTCTTACCATCATAGAAAACGATCCAAATAAGATATGGCGCGAAGAACTTGATAACGTTCAACTAGCATTAAATAGTACGAGGTCAAAAGTAACGGGATACACCCCAACAGAATTGATGTTTGGTATTCGATCTCAATCGTTAGGTCTCTCAAAAATATCACCCGGTGTAAAATCACCCGATCGCATTGACCTGGAAACGACACGAAACGAGGCATCTACCAGTATTCAAAAAGCAGCCTTATCCGAAACCATGCGGTTCAATCGCAGCCGAGCGCAAGTAAAGCCATTCTCGCAAGGTGATTACGTGTTCATAAAATGTTGTGAGCGAAATCAAACTAAATTATCTAAAAAATTCCGCGGACCCTTTGTTATATCCAAAGTCCTTAGTGGCGACCGTTACGAACTTAAATCTATTAATGGTAGCAGTCGCACCTATAAATACTCGCACGAAAACTTGCGATTAGTGCCAAAGGGGTTTGAGGGGTTAGTGGAAGTTGCAACGAGTATGACCAATGACGAGGTGGCCGAGACGGCGGTTGATAAGGAACATACTGACCACACAGTCCATGTTGATGACGACAGTGATACCCTTTCCATATCGAGTGAGGGTACCTTAACTGCTGGTTCTGATACTCTTTCAATAACAGATACTGAACAACATTTAGAAGAGTCTGGAATTGAAAATCACGTAAACGAAAGTGAGTCTTATTCAGTTAAGTTTTTATCCAAAATTGTAATGTGCCCAAATCGTGGAAAGGGTAATCAGTAGTGAGAATCGAAATTTAAGGTAAGGCTGGTTGAAAAGGCCCCGTACGCCTGAGCCACGTCTTTGTTTTTATAGTGGCTGGTTGGAAAGGCCTCGAACGCCTGCATCACGCCTGGATGACTGGTCGAAAGGGGCCCAGTATGCCCGGTCCACGTCCAATGGTGGCTGGTCGGAATGGGCCCAGTATGCCCGGGCCACGCTCAAGGGTGGCTGGTCGGAATGGGCCCAGTATGCCCGGTCCACGCCGCAAAATAGAAGGCTGGTCGAAAGGGCTTCATATGCCCGGTCCAAGCCATGTAAAATAGATTGTAGGACGAAAGGGCTCTATATGCCCGGTCCTAACGATATATAGAGAAGAGGTTGTTTGATAGGGCCTTGTATGCCCGAGCTATACTATAATAGTGCCAATTCTTGATTGAAAGGACCTTGTACACCTAGTCAATTCAATATTCGCCGTTTTTTCTTTTCGTCAGGCATGGACGAGCTAACGTTTATCCGCTACTGTAATTTTTCAGGTGATTCTGTTCGAGAATACTAATCGCACGAGGACGTGCGACAGTCAGGGTTGGCCGTGACGGCGCACCAAGACAATCAATTGATTTAACGGCACACCGAGACAGTCAATTGATTATTTTTGAACGACCGGAAGTTCTTTAGTAGGCAACATAACACCGAGCGCTGGGATGGCGGCCATTAAGTGTCGAACGGTCGGAGAGTGCGCACGCGCCCACGTGTTCTGGTGGAATGTTATAAATTGTATATAGTGTAAAATCTACAGAGTGGACATTAACTATTGGTGAACAAATAATTATTAAACGATTGCTGATTGTGATTGGAAAGTGTCTTATTGAAACCTAGTCTCCTCGCCCGATTACCCACGTATCATGGCTGATAAATCGAAAGATAGTGATGTGCCGTCTATTGATGCGCCTTTATATTTTATCGCGTTGTTTATTTTTGAAACACTATTATTACATAATTTCAAACTTTAAACTACTATTGTTAAACACTGGTACTAGTTACTGTTCACTTCTGTTTAAATTATTGGGATTTAATTTTACACTTTCCCCGACGTTTCGGTTGCTTTTTAGCAGCCGTGATCACGAGAAGATTTATCATGACAAATACATTTTATGATTTCTGTATAATATTTACAATATATGCTTTTTGAAGTATGATCACATATAAGTGGAAGTGAAAGTGGATATAGTGACAAGAATAGAAAAGGGTATGTTAAGCTGGTTTGGGCATGTAGAAAGAATGGACGAGGAAAGTCTGACTAAGAAAGTTTATAAGGCTAGTGTGAATAGAACAGTCGCAAGAGAAGCCTAGGCGAACGTTTCTTGATCAGATCGGAGGCGTTCTGGACAAAGGCCAGGTTAAGAGCACCTTGAACCGACAGGCGTGTATGAGGAATGTGATGAAAGTGAATGAGGCCAGAGAAGTGTGTCAGGATCGTAGCAAATGGAAATCCGTAGTCTCTGCCTACCCCTCTGGGAAACAGGCGTGAATCTATGTATGTATGTATGTATCACATATAAATGTTCAACGCTGTATTTATTTCTAATATATTATTGTGTATTGATAAAAATAATTAATTGAAGGAACAACAATGTTATAGTAAGCTATATAATATATGGTTTTGTTGATTTTTTTTGTTTGAACGTTCTAATCTCCACAATAATTAGTCGGATATGAAACAAACTTTTCCATTTGATAGCCCAACTTTTAAAGAAAGGTATAGGGTATATGACATCACGCTACGAACCACAGGAACGGGGTAGTGATTATAAACGTGGGTAAAGCTATTAAGTAAAAATAATGTTACCTGCGATATATCTTTAGCGATAGACATGATGGAGGAAGTGTCGATGGCCTCCGAGGTTGTGAGGTATCTCTTCACGTGTTCGATCAGCGTTTGCGATGAGTACAGCACTTGCCGGCCTGAGCTTATCAGTCTAGAAGAACATGGAACATATTAGTAAGATTTTATAAATTGTGTAGTGTATTACTAAGAATTTTTCATTTTAAGAAGTGTGTCGGGATCGTAGCGATTGGAAATCCGTAGTCTCTCCCTACCCCTCTGGGAAACAGGCGTGAATCTGTGTATATACGTATATTTTTATTTTAAAAGACAACTCGCGCGCTCGATATGATTTCTGTTCCTTTACGAAAATTGATACGTTGGGCATCAATCAATCATTTGTTGATCACGCAAACTATTGTTCCGTGTGGGAATTGAATTCACAACGCTTGGAATAGTGCCAGTATTGAAGCTTAAACCACGATAACATTCGTGCAGTCTATATCTATTCACTATTTAAAACGAGATAATTAATAAATAATAATAATAAATGTTTATTCATCAAAAACTTACTACCAGTACATGTTAGTTTGAGCAGCGATAGCTCAGTGGGGAGACCAACAGACTGCAATGCAGAGGGTCTCGGGTTCGAACCCACGTCGCGCACCTCTGAATTTCGGAAGTTATATGACTTTTCGAAATTATGTGCGTATTGATTGACAATTATCGCCTGCTCCGTGCCTCGGAGAGCACGTTAAGCCGTCGGTCCCGGCTGCCATGAACATCTATGGCAGTCGTTATTGGGAGAGTGTCGACACAAAAGATCCCACTGGGTCGAAGTGTCGCCGGTCTGCACTGACTGGCCCCCACATAAGATACAGATACAGATAGTTTGGACTACACTATTTAACACATTACTGTAGGTACATGTGTGCGGCTGGTGCTTAAAAAATTAGATAACGTTTAGCTTGTTCCAAGATTCGTATTCGGGACTTGATAACATACATATTATGTCGACACTTTGAGGGAAAATAAGGGGCTTGTAACAGCCATTTTGTCGAAATTGAGTTATTGATATAACCTTGTTCAGTTTCTCGAATTGGATCGCTATGTGTATTTAAAAGAAAATTCTTACAAAAAAGAATGGTTTTACTGCTTAAAAGAAAAGTTTTATTTCGTGTGGTTAGTGGCCAACCTGTTGTCAAGAGTTGTCCAAGCCGCCCGTAGGCCTCTGACATGGCTTAACGACTGCTGTCAATTTGACAACAACCGGGACCGACTTATGACGTGTCCTCCGAAGCACGGAGACGCTCAGATGAAATACCACTAAGCGGTCACCCATCTATAGACTGACCGCACCCAAAGTTGCTTAACCTCGCTAATCGTTTACCGATCGGTGAGTGCAACTGGCTATGAGCGCCTCATCCTATTTTTACTACTTATAGTTATTGTTGCATAAAATATTTATTTTAAAAATAATTGTGTAATTAATACTTTAATTTCATTATCATTGCGCCAAATGTTGTGGGTTTGACTCTCACGCGGGACAAAACTTTGTGTGATCCACAATTGGAGTCTGGATGTCCTTTGTTGTTTGAATGTTTGTTAAGTCTCCCGCGACCCAGGAATTATTCCTCTTGCGGGAGTTGCCTTTTATAAAAAACTAATGACCTAGGCTTTGCACGGGTAGTACAAAACTTTAACAATTTATACGCTCAAATCTTCGTTATGGATTACTCTGTCTTTTGGTGAAAACTGCATGAAAATTTCGTCGAGTAGTTTATTGCGAACAGACATTCACGACGAGACGATAGACGCGGCGGAGGACTTTGTTTTATAATATATAGTGATGTAGTGATAGGTTACCTAGGAGCCCTATCAGCGGCGTGGTGTTGCGTGGCAGCGTGTGCCCGCAGGCCCCCGCTGAAGTCCCGCAGCGAGGCGGCCAGCTCCCCGGCGGAGCGCGCGGCGGCGCCGGCGTCCCGCATATGTAGTGATAGGTTACCTAGGAGCCCTATCAGCGGCGTGGTGTTGCGTGGCAGCGTGTGCCCGCAGGCCCCCGCTGAAGTCCCGCAGCGAGGCGGCCAGCTCCCCGGCGGAGCGCGCGGCGGCGCCGGCGTCCCGCATATGTAGTGATAGGTTACCTAGGAGCCCTATCAGCGGCGTGGTGTTGCGTGGCAGCGTGTGCCCGCAGGCCCCCGCTGAAGTCCCGCAGCGAGGCGGCCAGCTCCCCGGCGGAGCGCGCGGCGGCGCCGGCGTCCCGCATATGTAGTGATAGGTTACCTAGGAGCCCTATCAGCGGCGTGGTGTTGCGTGGCAGCGTGTGCCCGCAGGCCCCCGCTGAAGTCCCGCAGCGAGGCGGCCAGCTCCCCGGCGGAGCGCGCGGCGGCGCCGGCGTCCCGCATATGTAGTGATAGGTTACCTAGGAGCCCTATCAGCGGCGTGGTGTTGCGTGGCAGCGTGTGCCCGCAGGCCCCCGCTGAAGTCCCGCAGCGAGGCGGCCAGCTCCCCGGCGGAGCGCGCGGCGGCGCCGGCGTCCCGCATATGTAGTGATAGGTTACCTAGGAGCCCTATCAGCGGCGTGGTGTTGCGTGGCAGCGTGTGCCCGCAGGCCCCCGCTGAAGTCCCGCAGCGAGGCGGCCAGCTCCCCGGCGGAGCGCGCGGCGGCGCCGGCGTCCCGCATATGTAGTGATAGGTTACCTAGGAGCCCTATCAGCGGCGTGGTGTTGCGTGGCAGCGTGTGCCCGCAGGCCCCCGCTGAAGTCCCGCAGCGAGGCGGCCAGCTCCCCGGCGGAGCGCGCGGCGGCGCCGGCGTCCCGCATATGTAGTGATAGGTTACCTAGGAGCCCTATCAGCGGCGTGGTGTTGCGTGGCAGCGTGTGCCCGCAGGCCCCCGCTGAAGTCCCGCAGCGAGGCGGCCAGCTCCCCGGCGGAGCGCGCGGCGGCGCCGGCGTCCCGCATATGTAGTGATAGGTTACCTAGGAGCCCTATCAGCGGCGTGGTGTTGCGTGGCAGCGTGTGCCCGCAGGCCCCCGCTGAAGTCCCGCAGCGAGGCGGCCAGCTCCCCGGCGGAGCGCGCGGCGGCGCCGGCGTCCCGCATATGTAGTGATAGGTTACCTAGGAGCCCTATCAGCGGCGTGGTGTTGCGTGGCAGCGTGTGCCCGCAGGCCCCCGCTGAAGTCCCGCAGCGAGGCGGCCAGCTCCCCGGCGGAGCGCGCGGCGGCGCCGGCGTCCCGCATATGTAGTGATAGGTTACCTAGGAGCCCTATCAGCGGCGTGGTGTTGCGTGGCAGCGTGTGCCCGCAGGCCCCCGCTGAAGTCCCGCAGCGAGGCGGCCAGCTCCCCGGCGGAGCGCGCGGCGGCGCCGGCGTCCCGCATATGTAGTGATAGGTTACCTAGGAGCCCTATCAGCGGCGTGGTGTTGCGTGGCAGCGTGTGCCCGCAGGCCCCCGCTGAAGTCCCGCAGCGAGGCGGCCAGCTCCCCGGCGGAGCGCGCGGCGGCGCCGGCGTCCCGCATATGTAGTGATAGGTTACCTAGGAGCCCTATCAGCGGCGTGGTGTTGCGTGGCAGCGTGTGCCCGCAGGCCCCCGCTGAAGTCCCGCAGCGAGGCGGCCAGCTCCCCGGCGGAGCGCGCGGCGGCGCCGGCGTCCCGCATATGTAGTGATAGGTTACCTAGGAGCCCTATCAGCGGCGTGGTGTTGCGTGGCAGCGTGTGCCCGCAGGCCCCCGCTGAAGTCCCGCAGCGAGGCGGCCAGCTCCCCGGCGGAGCGCGCGGCGGCGCCGGCGTCCCGCATATGTAGTGATAGGTTACCTAGGAGCCCTATCAGCGGCGTGGTGTTGCGTGGCAGCGTGTGCCCGCAGGCCCCCGCTGAAGTCCCGCAGCGAGGCGGCCAGCTCCCCGGCGGAGCGCGCGGCGGCGCCGGCGTCCCGCATATGTAGTGATAGGTTACCTAGGAGCCCTATCAGCGGCGTGGTGTTGCGTGGCAGCGTGTGCCCGCAGGCCCCCGCTGAAGTCCCGCAGCGAGGCGGCCAGCTCCCCGGCGGAGCGCGCGGCGGCGCCGGCGTCCCGCATATGTAGTGATAGGTTACCTAGGAGCCCTATCAGCGGCGTGGTGTTGCGTGGCAGCGTGTGCCCGCAGGCCCCCGCTGAAGTCCCGCAGCGAGGCGGCCAGCTCCCCGGCGGAGCGCGCGGCGGCGCCGGCGTCCCGCATATGTAGTGATAGGTTACCTAGGAGCCCTATCAGCGGCGTGGTGTTGCGTGGCAGCGTGTGCCCGCAGGCCCCCGCTGAAGTCCCGCAGCGAGGCGGCCAGCTCCCCGGCGGAGCGCGCGGCGGCGCCGGCGTCCCGCATATGTAGTGATAGGTTACCTAGGAGCCCTATCAGCGGCGTGGTGTTGCGTGGCAGCGTGTGCCCGCAGGCCCCCGCTGAAGTCCCGCAGCGAGGCGGCCAGCTCCCCGGCGGAGCGCGCGGCGGCGCCGGCGTCCCGCATATGTAGTGATAGGTTACCTAGGAGCCCTATCAGCGGCGTGGTGTTGCGTGGCAGCGTGTGCCCGCAGGCCCCCGCTGAAGTCCCGCAGCGAGGCGGCCAGCTCCCCGGCGGAGCGCGCGGCGGCGCCGGCGTCCCGCATATGTAGTGATAGGTTACCTAGGAGCCCTATCAGCGGCGTGGTGTTGCGTGGCAGCGTGTGCCCGCAGGCCCCCGCTGAAGTCCCGCAGCGAGGCGGCCAGCTCCCCGGCGGAGCGCGCGGCGGCGCCGGCGTCCCGCAGGCGCGCGCCCGACACCAGCGCAGACGTGGCCGACGCCGCGGACCGAGACGCTGTCTTCATGGTCTGAGAGGCCCACTCCTCCTACATCATAAATTAAACATTTTGTATAAATATATAATGTACTCCGTGGTGCAGCGGTAGTGAACGTGACATGCTGTGCATGAGGTCTCGGGTTCGAATCCCGGGTCGGGCCAACAAAAAGTTATTGGATTTTTCTGTTAAGACATCTCAATAGCAGGCCGGAGTTTGGAAGTTAGCGGTGTAAGACACACCCGTGCCTCGGAAAGCACGTACAGCCGTTGGTCCTGCGCCTGATCTCTCTCCGGTCGTGTCGGATTACCGTCCAATCAGATCATGAGAGTTAGGGAACAGAGAGTACACTTGTATTTGCGCACATACTTGTGCACTATATCTCCTGCGCAGATGGCCAGTCTCCGTTAAGATTGGCCGCCATGGTCAAAATTCGGTCTCAAGGACATTATTATATTACTACATCTTGCTCGCGACTTCACTCATAAATATAACAGAACCCTTTTACTGTCCTGTGATAGACACAATAGAAAATCATATTATTATATATTATTGTGATTCATCGGACAAAAAACCGGTTAAATAAGTATATTTTTTGGATAAAAGATACGCTATACCTAAGAACGTGTATACGAAGTTTTATGATGATCGGTCGAGTAGTTATGGCATAAAAACGTGGGTCGCGACCGCATGTGCAAGTGATTCGCGCGGCCTCGTCGATAGTAGTTTTATCGAGGAACACCGTGGTAGGTTTAGTCGGTATTCCCGGAGGTACATTATTCTTATTCCATCTTTCTTTTACCCCGGCGACTCCGACATAACCCCTCCGCCCGCCCCCGCGGAGAGGTATGCGTCATGAAGACGCCCAAGTGAAAAAACTAAAAAAAAAATGGGCATAATAGCGTAACAAACAAACGCACACTCGCAATTATAATATTAATTGGATTGCAATTATGTGTGAGAAAAAGCAGCAATAGCCCAATAAATGACCGTTAGATTGGACTGTTGGATAGTGCGTGAGAAGAAGCAGGCATGGTTGGACTGGCTATCTGTCAGAGCCAATAAAAGAATGCAAGAAACAACGAATTAGGATATAAACGAAGTTAGGTATAAGTTTATAAGAATGAATAAGGTACTGAAAGATGTGATAAAAAGGAATTGAAAGACGAGTTTGATTGAAGATTATCTGAAGATTTCCGGACCTACGCAAAGTTCTTCTGGAAATCCATTCGCTCGGTTCGAGGTAAAACCGTAACCACAGAGCTGAAATCAATCATAGTAAGAATGGAAGTTAACTGAATAAAGAGAAGAGCGTACTGAAGCGATGAAAGGAATATTTTGAAAGTTTATTTGAAAGAGAGGAATGGCAAGGGCAAAGTGAAATGAATGAAATCTCTATTAGTATAGACGAAATAATGAAAGCATGAAATTAGGAAAGGCTGGTGGTTATGATAGGTTTACAGCCGAAATGCTGATAGCTGGACAGGGTCTCGTAGCAACTCAGTTCTGGCGCCTTTTTAACTTTTGCTGGAATACCGGCCGCATACCAAGTCATTGGTGCAAGGCTGTCATAGTACCTTTATACAAGGGAAAAGGCTCGCAGCAAGATTGCAAAAGCTATAGAGGCATTAGCTTGCTCAGCGTCGTCGGTAAATTGTATACGAAAGTGTTAATTGAAAGGATTGTGAAAGTAACCGACGAGAAAATATGGGATGCACAAACGGGATTTCGAAAGGGATTTACGAATCAGGTCTCTTCTTCGATTATGTGCAGTCTGCCAACCTGTACTGAACCGGCATGGACTATAACCTAACCCTTCTCACACTGAGAAGCCGTGCCCAGCAGAGTTAAGAATTGCAGTAGAGAACACTCAAACATACAGATTTCCTAACGATATTTACCTTTACCGTTAAAGCGAGTGATCATTATCTATTTAATACGCACGCAACTTCGAAGTCAGAGATGCGCGCCTTGGGATCGAACTCAATACCTCTACTTAGCAATCCAAGTCTCCTATTAAGCTATCGCTACTACTCGAAAACTAAAAAGCCATTAAATACAATCTAATTATAACGTACCGTCTGTCCGGGCAGTGGTCTCAACTCGAAAGCTCTGGCGGCTTCTTCTAATTCATCGAGTTCTGCCTGCAACGATTTAATGATTTCAGCTGCCGCGTCCAACTCGAGACCCTTGCATGAGATGCGAGCTCGGCCTACCGCTGACCTGTAGACAGAAGCACATTATTATTTACTAGATCTGCCCGCGGTTTCACCCGCGTTTATAGTTACTGCGCCGCTCCCGTGGGTCATGTTATATAGGCTATAGCCTTCCTCGATAAACAGGCTATCCAACACTAAAATAATTTTTCAATTCGATCCAGTAGTTCCTTAGATTAGCACGTTCAAACAAACAAACAAACTCTTCAGCTTTATAATATTAGTATAGATTAGATATTGCCCGCGGTTAAATGTAGGTTAGGTTAGATTAGTAAGTTCTTTTTATTGATGAAAGGTACTCAATGTCTTTTTCTGTGTCTTTGACAACGTGTATGCGAAATTAGTTAAGGCGTGAAAGCGTAACAAACGAATTAACATTCGCATTTATAATATTAGTTAGGATTTACTTTATGTATTATACAGTGGTGGACATATAATTAGAAACACTTGCGACGTATTTCACATTATACAAGGCACATTGGCGTAAAACTTTTGTTTTTGGAAATATTACAACAAAATGCATAGAATACGTTCAACAACTTATAATTCATTAAAAATCAAATAAATATCCAATTTTACAACTACCATTTAGATATTTAGTTACGTACAAACAACTAAACGACATTTGCAGTACCATCCGTCATGGACAAGTAATTAGAAACAATAAAGAAATGAGGTGTAAATCAAAGTTATTAACGTGTTAACGTCATCAATTTCAAATTATTTATGTAAACTAATGTTTGGTTTAATAAATTTCTTAAAAATTAATATTTAGTTGCATAGCCTTTGTTATAAATGACGCCACGACTTGGCATTGATTCAAATAATTTCATACATTTATCGAGTGGGATCGAGTTCCATGCTTCAACAAAGGCTTCGTAACGTTCATTTTGACTGGAATTACGTTTAACGGAGACTTCTTTTTTTAACGACGTACCATAAATTTTCAATAGGATTTAAATCGGGACTATTTGCAGGCCAATCTAACATAGTAACACGTTGCTCACTAAGAAAGGATTTAACACTGCGGGCCGTGTGTTTTGGGTCGTTATCGTGCTGAAAGATCCAGGTCACAGGCAAATGATGTATTTGTTTAATTTTTACACGTATTATTTGCAAATCTTCCCGTGGAGACGTTTTCCTTGGACGAGCCTTTCCAACAACACTTTTAGTAGTTCCGTGTCTTTTATAATGAGCAATAGCGTTGAAAACTTTCTTCACAGAACATTCTAGATGATTAGCAATTCTTCTATAAGTCCACTTTGGATCTAAATGTAATTTAACAATTAATTGTCTAGTTGACTCGTCACAACTCTTATTTTCACCCATTTTTAACAAACCTTATTATTCACGTAATTCCAAATTGACGTTAAATTGCCGCTGAAACTACAGAAAAAGCATAGCAAGAAGGTTTTTTTTAAATTTCAAAGATGGAACTTCACTTCGAGCCTGTTTATAATTAGTTGTCCAAGCGGCCAGTAATACAAATTCAACTATCATTCATATTTAAACTCTTTTAGTAATTAAAGATAGAACAGATTTAGTTTTTTTATATTTTATAATATTTTTAACTCATTGGCTATATTCTGGCATAGTTAGTAGTGATTTAATCTATATATTTTTTAATCATAACGATAGTTCATTCTGTGTTTACTTAAGTTTTACGTACTGTTTCTAATTATATGTCCACCACTGTAGGTAGCTTTTGCCCGCGGCGTCGCTCGTGTAAAAATAGGGTAGGTTACGTTAGCAACAGTACTTTTTTTTATAAAATATGATCTTGGTGATAATATAGCTTATTAAAAGTGTATACATGATAATTTTAAATCAAGTTAAATTTTAGCATGGGTACCAGTGTTCAAATAATTAGTGTACTTATAGAAAACTGTAACATTTTATGTGTAACTTATGGTACGTGTGTTTGTGAAATAAATGATTATTATTATTATTATAATTTTCAAAATCGGATACAATGTTTTTAAGCTTCAGCAACTTTACTTTTCCTGCGGATCTCATTTCTGATTCGATACCGCAGGGTAACCCCGAGCTTAGCTCTCTCTATTGCCCTTTGTGAGACATTGAGCTTTCTGATAAGGCCCATAGTGAGCGACCGTCTCTGGATGTTAACATTGGCAACACACTGGTCAAAGACTTTCGTCTTGAAACAGTGTGGTATAACAATAAACCATGTATTGCCAAGAAAAATTAGTGTGTATACATTAGACAAAAACCGTCCACACTAGGCTGGGCCTATCTCGTGGAGTGCCATATATTGGACGAGATGGTATAGCTGTAATAAGTGTTAATGAGTGTAAATGAGTACATACCGCAGGTCTGCGCAGCTGGCTGTGAACATGTGCGTGGTGTCTGCGAGGTGCTTGGCGGTGGGCCCGTCGCACACCGTGGGAAGCGCTCCTCGCGCCGCGGACACCACGTGCCCACTCGGCTGTACACACATCATATGTTATTACATATTATACATCTATCATGTTCTCGAAGATATGTGAAGTCTGCCAACCCGCACTGGGCCAGCGTGGTGGACTATGGCCTCACCCTTCTCACACTGAGAAGAGGCCCGTGCCCGGCAGTGAGACAGTTTATATACAGAACTGATATTATAAAAAGACAACTCCCGCAGTAAGAATAATTCATGTATCGCGGGAGACTATACAAACATTCAAACAGCAGGCACAAAGAACAACCATTTGTAGATCGCCGTTAAACTTAACGTTTGGCGAGTATTATGTATAATGTTACTGAAATAATACTGTAATGGACATAAGATAAGATAAGATAAGATAATTTATTTGTGTAAACTTGTGTATACATACAGAAATATAAATGCATGAAAGATGTTACATGAACTTTGTCCCAACATGTTTGCCATATTGTATGACGAACAAATAAACATATTGTATGTCGCGTCTATTTCTAGGAACTCTGTCATTCAAACGATGGAATAAAGTAGGGTTTGATTTGACGTACATAGCTGTCTCTAAAATATATATGCATGGTAATGTCAGTATTCTATATTTAACGAAGTAAGGTTTGCAAGTGTTTGTAATTTTTAGGTTAAACATCGATTTGATACATCTCTTTTGTATTTTAAAAGCCATTTCTTTATTAGTCGAGTATCGCCAGAACATGACGCCGTATCTTAAAACGGATTCTACCATTCCATAGTACGTCGTTAATATTGCTTCTGCGTTATTAACTTGCGATAGTTTATATAGGGCATAAAAACTACTACTTATTCTTTTACACAAGGCTTCAATATGAGCCTTCCAATTTAAATTTGGTCAATCGTTTAACCTAAGACTTTCGTAATATTAACTGCATCAATCGTATTATTATTGTAATTTATGTCAAGATTATTAATATTATATGTCTCATGTATAAGGCGGTGATAAGGCCTGTCGTACTGTATGGAGCTAAGTGTTGGGCTACTAAGAAGATGAATGAGAAACGATTGCATGTAGCAGAGATGAGAATGTTACGATGGATGTGTGGAGTGACGAGAATGGACAGAATTAGGAATGAATGCGTAAGAGGTAGTCTGAAAGTGGTGCCCATCGATGAGAAAGTGAAAGGAAATCGTTTGGCTTGGTATGGACATGTTATGCGAAGAAATGATACGTATATAGGTAAGCAAGTGATGGATATGAGGGTAGAGGGACGAAAAGGGAGAGGAAGGCCAAGGAAAAGATGGATGGACTGTGTGAGGATGGATATGAAAGGAAAAGGGGTAAATGATCAGGTGACGGGTGACAGAGAAGTATGGAAGCGAAGGACGTACTGCGCCGACCCCAAATAAATTGGGACCAGGGCAAGAGAATGATGATTAATATTATATGTCAAAGAACGTTGGGAGAAGTGTATTATAAAGGTAGCGTATTATTGATGTCGGTTTGATTGTGGTCCTTAGATTTACAAGGTATAGTTACAGTACTGTCATCTGCAAAAAGCGTCATCGGATGTTCTGTACATGTAGGAAGGTCATTAATGTACAGTGTAAAGAGAAAAGGTTCCAATACACTTCCCTGAGGAACACCGTGAATAACTGTACGCTCTCCTGATACATAAATATATATTTTTCCGTTTAGTATGAGCATCAATTTTGTTTACTTCCACTTTTTGTAATCTATCATTCAGATAAGACTTAAAGAGGTTTTGAACGTTTCCTCTTATCTTATATCCACAGGCATCTAACCTTTTTAATAACGTTTTATGTTGGACATAATCAAATGCCTGGGTCATGTCGCAGAATATTGCACAAATGGGAATATTTTTACGCATACTTGTCATAACTGGGTATAAAAATCAAGCCATATTTACTGTTTTGCCTTGCCTAAAGCCCTTCTGTTCTTTACATATTATATGATTTTTTCTAAGTATTGATTAGTCTCTATGTATATATACTTTTTCATTATTTTTAGAATATTGTTTTTAGTGAAATTAGTCTATAATTTTCCATTACTCCTTATCCTGTTTCTTGAATACAGGTTTTATTTAATATAGAACTTTTTAGCGCGTTAGGATACCCCATGAGATGTACATAAATTTATTATGTGACTTAACGGTTTACATATTGCATCAGCACCAGATTCAATTATTTTTGTACAAATACCGTCGTATCCAACGCTATTTGTATTTTTTAAACCTAGAATTATTCTAAATACCTCATGCGGCACGCTTGGGGACATAAACATAGAATTTCTTTTGGTTTTGATGTTTTGTATGGCAGTTAACTCATATGTACATATGTAAAGGCTTAATCTTATCTATAAAGAAGTTATTGAATGAGTTGGCAATAGGTTTTTGGTCCGTGACGATATTATTATTTATATTTAGTTTATTAATGGTATGCGGAGGTTTAAGTTTATCCTTATTAATTATTTGCAAAATTGTTTTAGAGTTGTTGCCTGAGGTTTTTATTTTGTAGCAATTTAAAGATCGTTTTTGAGATTAATATATATTTTTTAAATAGTTTATTATAGTTTAGGACTTGATTTTTATTCTGTATACTAGGTTTACATCTACATTGCTACAGCAAGTATCGTTTCTGTTTACTGCATGTTTTTATGCCTCGAGATACACATTTTTGATTTTTATTTAATTTAACAGACATAAAAATAATATATATATAAAATAAAATATGTTTGTCCCGTGTGGGGATTGAATCCACAACATTTAGCGCGGCGGCACTGTGCAATGTTTCTCTTCCACAAGTATTTTTCTAGAACGTTAGCAAAAATCCCGGCCTTTTGGGAGGCTTATAGAGGAACATAGGTATGTCGAACATGCAGGGGCCTATCGAAAGTCTTTTTTAAACTGCGATGTGACTTACCGAGAAGCTAGCTCATGATGAGCTAACGACTGCCATAATTATAATAATATATTTTTATAAATATGGATATATTGTGTACTAACCTGTAAGAACGCTTCCGAGGCCGATATCAAGTCCAGTTGGGCAGTGGCCTCACCAGGTCGAACTGACGCCACCTTCACAGCGTCCACCACGCGTGGGATCTGTTCGTTCAGAGACTTGCACTCTTCCAGTAAGGTTTCCTTATAAACATAAAAAATTAACAAGTCAGTTATGCAATTTAAAGAATAAACAAGGATTTAAAAAAAAAATGTTATGCATATCGACACTTCGAAGATATAAAAGTTGTAAAAATAATTTTGGCGAATCTTGGTTATTGATGTAACCTTATTTCATTTTTCGAGTTGATTGCCGATATTTGCAAAAAAACATAGTTTTACTACCCAGAAAATACAACGGCATAAAACTTTTATTTTTAAAATAGTGTATGTAATACTTTAACTCGCCACAAATGCTGTAAAATATATAATTTCATAATTGTAGCACATAGAGAGCTGAAAAATCTATCTTCACCAAAACAAAAACCCAAAAATCATGAAACTATACCAATTTTTCTTTTTCTCTAGCATCTAGCAAGCATTATTTATTTATTTAATATTAGATATTGTATGTGAGGTGTTGCAGAGCGCCTCACCTGCGTGTACTTGTTGGAGTTGCACTGCGTGGCGTTGTGCGCCGCCGCGGCGAGCTGCGTGGCGCTGGACGCCGCCTGCCGCGCGCTCTCCTGCAACGCGCCACGTATGCGTACAGTACACGCACTACTTTATTAGCTTTATATCCTAACTAATATTGTAAAATATATTTTCGCGTTAATCTAGATACATACATAAATACATAGATTCACGCCTGTTTCCCAGAGGGGTAGGCAGAGACTACGGATTTCCATTTGCCACGATCCTAACACACTTCTCTGGCTTCATTCACTTTCATCACATTCCTCATACACGCCCGTCGGTTCAAGGTGCTCTTAACTTGGCATTTGTCCAGAACGCCTCCGATCTGATCGAGAAATGTTCGCCTAGGTCTCCCTCTTGCGACTGTTCCATTCACACTAGCCTCATAAACTTTCTTAGTCAGTCTTTTCTCGTCCATTCTTTCTACATGATATACTTCTAATCTAGATTTTGTCAATAAATTGTTTACCCTCGAAAACAGTACTTTTTTCTGGATGTAAGGTACCCTATGTCCTATTCTGTTCACCTGACAATTCATGATGATGATGAGTATACAAAGTTTCATGATGATCACAAACAAATAAACAAACAAACTCACATTCACATTTATTATATATTATCTAGGATACAAATGTGCATTTCGTATATAAGTTATCAGGAGTACTGAAAAAAATATATCATAAAAATACTGTTCCTGAGAAATAGCAATTTTTGGACAATTAAAGCTGCAGGACGATTTAATTGACGTTTCCAAGAAGTGTTTACACATTATGAAGGAAATAATATATTTTACTTAAATTTGTGTTTGATAGGTAGGGGAATCGTACCTGTAGCCTGGCAACTTGTGAGCCAACGATGTCTTGTCCCTGAGCGTAGTCGACGGTGATGTAGCGAAGCTCTTCCGCCGCCTTGCGTAACGCTTCTTGCTTCTCACGGTCCTGTAGAATATATGTGTAGTTATATATTATATAATGTTTGGTGTTATGTGTTTACAAGGCTATGTTTTGATTTCACGGCGGCCAATCTTAACGGAGACTGACCGTATGCAAGATATATTATAGTACACAAAGAGACGCGATCCAACAGCTTTACGTGCGCACGAGGCACGGGGGTGTCTAATCAATAATTTGTGGATCACACAAATATTTGTCCCGTGTGGGGATTGAACCCATTCGCCGCAATGGCAGTGGCGAGGCGACCACTTCAACCACGAAGCCATCCGGGCAGTCAAGACAAATTAAAGTTGTTGAATGTACTACACACGTGATTCTAATATGACACTTGTGTTGTGGACCTGACGATGCTGGTTACCTCACACACTAGGCACGCTGTGTCTTTAGTAAAAGCATGCTGTGTTGTGTAAATGTTTGTCCCGTGTGGTGATCGAACCCACTCGGTGAGGGGCAATGGCGAGGCGACCATTTAAACCACTACGCCATCCGTGTAATCAGTTATTTGTGTATTGTGTAGTATGATAGATGGTAGGTACCTGTGGTGATGAGGCACACTGCCTGGCAGCTTCCACCATCCTGGCGGTCGCATCAGCTAACAGTTTAGCCGCCGCCAACAGCTTGCGTTGAGAGTCCGATGGCTGCTTCTCTGCCTCCGTCTATTAAATTAATTGTATGATAATAATATAAGAAATAATGTGACTTACATATACATATATAGTTTCAAAAAACTTAAAACGACAATATTTGCATACTTTTATATCTATTCTCTTTTTTTCTTTTTATAAAAATACAACTAACTTTATAATTTACTTTACAAACATTCAAACAACGGACACAAGGAACACCCAGATTTGGAACAACCATTTATGAATCACACAAAATTATCTCCCGTGTGGGATTCGAACTTACAAAACTCGCACGGTGGCAGTGGCGAGGTGAGCACTTAAACCACTACGCCATCCGTGCAGGCTACTATTATTGATTTTGTCATATAAATATATATAGGTAGTACAAATGCTGCTTAACCTATAATTAGTAAATGTATTAGAAACTCATTTTGTGTATATTCCTCCAATGTATTATATATTTACTGTTGGCGAATCAAATCAAATAAAAATCAAACACGTGTCAAGGCATTATTGGCTAAGAGCCTCGATAACACATCGGTGTGGTAAAACCCTGGTAGCTTTGGTAGTTTTCAACGTTTAGTGAGTCTTCTGTACTATTAAGGATCCTAGGCAGCTCGCTAGAACTACTGAGCTGTTGACCATTTTATCAAAATCTAGGATTAAGTACATAAATAACGAATTTTTAACGGGGGCGAGATGAAAAACTTACTTTTTGTAAAATCTTGATTGTATACCATTTTTTGTTTCCAAACTAAATTCAATTATTATTTTACAATTACATCATTATATAATTAAGAAATTCAACTTACAGAGAAAAATACAACATAAAATAGCGTCCTAATATTCGTCCACATCACTATCAATACCCTTGTCCAGAACACTGAATGAAATACTATTTGTATTAATATAATAATTGTTAGTACAATTGGCAACGTAATCATAAGAATGGATGAAAGAAAACTATGAATATTAGGAGTGTTAGTACTGGAGTGTACCTTGATGTTGGTGATGAGATGCGCAGTGGCCTGCCCCAGCAGCCGCGCGTGGCGCACCATGTCCGAGGCGTCGGCGGCCGCCACCACGCGCTCGCTGGCGCACATCACTGACTCCACTGACTTCTCCGTCACCGTCGGCTGTGCACGCCTCTCTGATCAACAACAAATTTTAGACTTTATTAAATCATCATATCAGCCCTGTATCAAAACTGTCCCACCGCTGAGCACAGGCCTCTTCTCTGTGTGAGAAAGTTTAGTTCATAGTCCACCACGCTGGCCCAGTGTGGGTTGGCAGACTGAGAACCTTATGTAGAACCTCACGATGTTTTCCATCGACGTTAAAGCGAGCGATAATTAACTATTTAATACACACATAACTTCGAAAAGTCAGAGGTGCTCGCTTTGGGATCGAACTCAAGACGTCTGGGTGGCAGTCCAACAGTCCCCCACTAGGCTATCGCTGCTGTTTTCCATAATATAATTTATTTTATTCATTTATTCGTTAATAAGGCAACTTTCGCACTAGGAATAATTCTTTTGTCGCAGGCGACCTCGATGGCGTAGTGGTTAGTATAACCGACTGCCACGCCTGAGGTCGCGAGTTCCATTCCCGCACAAGTCAAACATTTGTGTGCATGCACATGGATGTTTGTCTTGGTCTGGGTGTTTCTATGTATAATATGTATTACAACAAAAAAAAAGTTTTAAGGTATGTATGTTTATCCATTGTCTAGTACCCATAGTACAAGCTCTGCTTAGTTTAGGCTAGATGGTATTGTGTGTATGTGGTAGAATATAATTATCATTATATAAACAACGGACACAAAGAACACCCAGACTCGGGACAACCATTTGTGAATCACACAAATTTTTGTCTGGTGTGGGATCCAACCCACAACACTCAGCGCAGTGGCATAGGCGAGGGAACCGCTTAGACCACAACACCATCCATGCAGTCTATAAAAATAGTGTATATAATAATAATAATAATGTCCTCCACACCGAATTTCGGTCAAAGCAACCAATCTTAACGGAGACTAACCATCTGCGCAGAAGATATTATAGTGCACAATTGTGTGTGCAAACACAAGTGCACTCTCCGTTCTCTAACTCACATGATCCGATGGGACAGCAATCCGACACGACTGGAAAGAGATCAGGACTTTATCTAATTTCCAAATTAAAAAACATTAACTCCCTTATTTTGCAACTAACTATGATACCGTTTGCACAAATAGAGTTTTTTAATTGCAATTTACTCTTGTGTGTAACATGTACAAAATCGAACATAGACAACTACCCTATTCAAAACTAACATTAAGGTCTAAAACATTAACTTACCTAAGTCGCAATGTGCCAATAATCTTTCCAGCTCCTCAGTGACCCTGTGCGCTGCTACGGTCAGGTGCTCGACTCCTGGGGCGGCACTTTCCGGCGCATTGTTGCACGCTTCTACGAGTCGTTCGACTGCTTGTGCCACTTGACGGGCAGCTGAAGTCAGCTGCTCACGACACGCTGGGTTATGAAGGGTTGGAGCTACCACCTATAGAAAATAATTGTTTATTTTATAACTAGCGAAGGTAATACAAAACCTTAAAAAATTAAACATCTAAACCTTCCTCATGAATCTCTCTGTCTATTCGTGAAAACCGCATGGAAATCTGTTTAGTAGTTTATCGCGAACAGACAGACGCGGTGGGGGACTTTGTCTAAAGATTACATTAATGCTATACATTGTAATTAAATTACTGTATACGGATTTTATAGCAGTCCGTGTATAAAACCCTACCTTAATATTATAACACTATTTAAATTTACACTTTTCCTGACGTTTCGGTTTTAGTCTTCAGGTCGGTTTTAGTCTGTTTAAAAGCAACTGAAACGACGGGGATAGTACAAATTTATTTCTTAATAAGTTTTAATAATTTCAAATACCTTAAATAGTATTATAGATTCAGTAGTTGTGTTATATTATCAAATTATGTAACAATAGTGTTATTAACATTGCGATAAAATTCGTATAAAGCAGTTTTACTTAAATGATTCTTGATTGATTCTTTGAAGGTGTCATCAGACATCGAACTTGGTATCTCTTCACTGTATCTTTACCACTGAAATGCAGAAGCAGGTGGATTTATTAACCTATGTTTAGCATTCTTACCTTAGCACAAGCCACAAGTTGGCTGGTGGCTAGAGCGCAGTGTGTGGCGGCTGCAATGATGGCGTTCTGCAAGGGTTGTTCATCTCTACACTGCGCCGCTACGTTCTTAGCCTTGAGGACTAACGCTGCGGTAGTGTTAGCCACTGCCTTTGCCAGAGACAGCAGGATATCCTGGCAAATAGAAATATACAGTACATAAAATATACAATACTGTCTTCTTTTCATGTGGTTAGTGGCCAACCGTTGTCAAAAGTTGATCAAGCCGCCCGTAGGCCTCTGACATGGCTTAACGACTGCTGTCAATTTGACAACAACCTTGACCGACTTTTAACGTGCCCTCCGAAGCACGGAGACGCTCAGATGAAATACCACTAAGCGGTCACCCATATATAGACTGACCGTACCCAACGTTGCTTAATGTCGCTAATCGTTTACCGATCAGTGAGTGCAACTGGCTATGAGCGCCTCTACAATACTGTAAACTTGACGATTAAAAAGAGTGGCCGTGAGTTTTTTGCCAGTTCTTCTCATCGCCTCAGTTGCTTTGAGAATGGTATGGAGGCCACTGCTCTTAGGCGACATGATCGCTTACCATCAGGTGAAGGGTGGTCATTATGGCATTATGAAGTGATAATAAAAAAAATTGGTCTGTGCCCTTGCTTTGCTGAACATGGCAACGGGTAAATGTAAATTCACATGAATAATTCTAACTTTGACGTTGACAACTGTTATTTTGTGACCTACATAAATAAACATATTTTTGATATTGATTTCATACATTGCTGGTGAATCAGACGTCAATCCTAACTAATATTATAATGCGAATATGATCGTTTGTTTGTCGTTCACGCCTTAACTACTCGACCGATCATCGTGAAATTTCGCATACACGTTGTCAGGGGAACAGAAAAGGATATTGGGTACCTTTCATTCAGGAAAAAAGAAATGTTACTAATGTAACCATTTACGCGAGTGAAATGAAAAGAGCTTTGATTTAATATGATCTTTGAGTATAAACATTAAAACAAAGGACAAAGAAAACCAGTACTCAATACATAAATCTTTGCCATTCATGGGCGTCGAACCCATAATACAACCCACAAACCACTGCACTACCAGTGTAAACATTTACCATAACACGCTTAAAATGGCGCTGTCAACATAACTATCGTTTTTATAGACAGCAGTTACTGTCTAACATATTTACGAGGTAATTAGAGCAGTGTTTGTGTCTGACATATTTACGAGATAAGTGGATATAGTGACAAGAATAGAAACGGGTATGTTAAGCTGGTTTGGGTATGTAGAAAGAATGGACGAGAAAAGAAAGTTTATAAGGCTAGTGTGAATGTAACAGTCGCAAGGGGAAGACCTAGGCGAACTTTTCTTGATCAGATCGGAGACGTCCTGGATAGAGGCCAACTTAAGAGCACCTTAAACCGGCGAGCGTGTATAAGGAATATGATGAAAGTGAATGAAGCCAGAGAAGTGTGTCAGGATCGTAGCAAATGGAATTCCGTAGTATCTGCCTACCCCTCTGGAAAACAGCTGTATATGTATATGGACCTATGTATGTATGTATGTATCAGAGCAGATTTATCACTTCTGCTTACTATAGTTAGACAACGAGGTCGGTTATATATAGCTCCGGCGACACGGTACGCCTAATTTATAGTCTCTAGACATTTATTTTTATTTGTGCGATGCCGTCATAAATCACTCCGTATACGCATTTTTGTTACAACGCCATCTGTTGACGGTGGCTAGAATTACTACCTAGTGTTAGCAATGTGATCGAATGATCTTTATGGCGGACGGAATTGAGAAATTGAGTGAAGAATAGGTTGGAATCCTAATCATTGCACTACCGATATCAACTCACAAGTATTTTAGATTAGCTGGAACTATTACCAAAAATACTAATTATTTGTGAACTATTTGCTTAACGGGGATCGAACCCACACTGTTTATTAATAAAATTGTCACATCTCACATTCCCAATAAGAAAACCGTGCACTCTCTGTTATAAAAGACGGTTTAATTTATTTACATTCGAGTTAGTTTGATAAGACTAGCTATGATGACTTGTATACTGCCACTCATATTTCTCTATGTATATGGACTACTAGCTGACCCGCGCAACATCATCTGCGTCACATAAGCGAATTTTCCCCGTTTTCACAACATTTTCTATTGATGCACCGCTCCTATTGGTCGTAGCGTGATGTTATCTAGCTTATAGCCTTCCTCGATAAATGAGCTATCCAACACGTAATGAATTTTTCAATTCAAACTATAGAAATAAACAGTAGTGCCTGAGATTAGCGCGTTCAACCAAACAAACTCTTCAGCTTTATAATATTCAATATAGATATGTCTGATTGGTATGTATATACCAATTGTCTTTGTAACATCTTGGCGATCTCATGGAAGTACAGGACTACCAATGAGAAGATCCTCGAAATCGCACAGCTGCTCAGTCGTACAGCGCTGTTAAAGTAGAAACGCTTACGGTGGTTGGGGCATGTACACCGTATGAATTCCTCTCGGTTGCCTTAGCATACAAAAAAAGGTATATTGAAAGACCCATACTGCGGTATAAATATTGCGTCAAGAGGGATATGGTCTCATTTGGGATCGATCATGTAGAATGGGAGAAGGGCGCTGAAGACCGCGATAAATGGAGGAAACGTGTGCACGATGGGCGTGTGATTCACGATAACACCTGGTTCCGAAAACTGGCGGAAAAGAGAGAGAGACGTCACCAAGCTGATAACAACCCACCAGCTGGCAGTTTCTCTTGCAGAGTATGTGGTAGAATCTGCCACTCTAGAATTGGCTTACATAGCCACGAAACTATCAAGAACCAAGTTCAAATTATAAAACGAGTGCACAATCGTCGGTGCACGTGGCTCAGCAGATGAGAGTTGAGACAGCATCACGTACAAAGTGGATCCTTGATTGTATGGCGGCGCTTCCTTTGTGTCACAAATGAGCGCACCACTAGAGGCCGGGTAAAGATTACTCTGATAAGAAAATACATTTGTAGCTTATTTGTGAGAAATATTACTGCGTTTTAAATTAGCGTCTTAATATTATTTATGTTGTTATTAATATTCCACATATTAACTTTGGCTGTCGACATTTAGGCAGCAGCGGTTTAAAGTTATGTACCCCGCGTGCGTATCGATAAAAATCGAATGATTCGAATACATTAGTTGTTGATATTGATTGATTATTCGATTACGTATTAACCAAATGCAAATACGAATGTAGATAGCGCCAGCATTAGTATGCGGTATGTGGCCATGAAAATAAATTATAGAAGCAAGGTAAAAAAAGGTTTAGCGGCCATTTGTTACGTGCGTAAATATAGTCATGTCCACGGGACAATGACTTAATCGTCTGGAACAGACGTAAAAGGCCAATGACTGATATACCTATCAGCATTTATGTAATAAACAATAGCACAATCAATGTAAATCAGTAAATTGTGGCTATAATAAGCCCCGCAACTGCATATTTACATAGCCTTTAAGCCTAAAGAGCAGCGATAGCTTAGTGGGGAGACCAACAGACTGCAATGCAGAGGGTCTCGGGTTCGAACCCACGTCGCGCACCTCTGAATTTCGGAAGTTATATGACTTTTCGAAATTATGTGCGTATTGATTGACAATTATCGCCTGCTCCGTGCCTCGGAGAGCACGTTAAGCCGTCGGTCCCGGCTGCCATGAACATCTATGGCAGTCGTTATTGGGAGAGTGTCGACACAAAAGATCCCACTGGGTCGAAGTGTCGCCGGTCTGCACTGACTGGCCTCCACATAAGATACATACATACATGCCCAAAGAGGTATAAAGGGGTCTATTACATACCCTATACATAGCCCTATTGCAATTACCAAGATATACAGATCGTTGATACTAATAAAGGCCATAGCATTGCCTGCACAGACCTGTATAGTGTGACTGACAAAGCTCTCCCTTCTAACTAAACGCCAACACATTTCGCCAACTACAGTTATAAGTCGCAAGTGAGAGGAGAATATTGACGCCTTCTGAATCACGGAGACCCTGAACTATACAATTATCTACTAGTGTATTTTTCTGTTTAAACGGATATATTCTATTATGGTTCACCCTTGTTTGATCGAACAACGTTAGATATAATATTACTAAATCGAATTTTAGTTGCAATAAAGTCATTTCGAAGAATTATTCATTTGACCGAATAAGTCATTGGTAAATTTTTATTTAGCGTAATTATTTATTTGAACTAATTTCATTTGAACTAATTTAAAAAAAAAATACCACGAAGGCTAAGGCGGGAGCTCACCTCCGCTTCGCTCCCGCCTTCGCCTTCTAACCTAACCTATCCGAGTCGAGGTACTCTGAGTCGGGGTAATGAACATTATACCTTTTGATCATTAGCGCAAATGTTGTTATAGCAAATAAATATTCGATGAACTGAAAATTCTATCAAACGATATTATACAAAGTGATGATTTTCTTAAACGTTGTTCGATCAAACAAGGGTGAACCTTCTATTATATAGCAACGATAGCCTAGGGCAACCGTTGGACAACAACGCAGAGGTCTACAGTTCAAACCCAAGGCACGAATCTCTGACTTTTCCAAGTTGTGTGCGTATTAAATAATTAATTATCGCTCGCTTTAACGGTGAAGGAAACCATCGTGAGGAAACCTGTATGTCTGAGAGTTCTCCATAATGTTCTCTGAGATATGTGAAGTCTGCCAAACCGGACAGGGGCAGCGTGGTGGACTATGGACTAACCCTTCACACAGTGAGAAGAGGCCCTTGCCCAGCAGTGGGACAGTTTAATACAGGACTGATATTATTATATGGGCACTCATCAATTGACAGAAAGCTTGCCCGATGCTAGCCCATTACTGTAGTTTATCACTTGCGCTGTCTTATAGACATTTCTGTTCTAACTTATTAGAATTTATTATCTACTAGCAATCCACCCCGGTTTCGCACGGGTAATACAAAACCTTTTAACAAATTATATACCTAAACCTTCTTCATGAACCACTTTGTCTGTTAGTGAAAACCGCATGTAAATCCGTTCAGTAGTTTTTAAGTTTATTGCGAACAGGCAGGCAGACAGACCGACAGACAGACGCGGTGGGGGACTTTGTTATATAATATGTAGTGATAATCAATTTTACTTGTTTTTATTACCTATTGACAAAGTTAAAAGTCACTAGGACCCAATTTTTTATATGTCAATAATAGTAATTCGCTATAGTCCATTCGAATGATTGACTGAACGGATGGTTTCGTGGTGTAAGTGGTCGCCACTACCGCCGCGTCGAGTATTGTGGGTTCAATCGCTACACGGCCAAAAAATGTGTGATCCACAAATGGTTGTTTCGAGGCTGGGTTCTTTGTGTCCGTTGTTTGAATGTTTGTAAAGTCCAGATACATAAATTACTCCGAGTGAGGGAGAAGATTTAAAAATAAAATCGTCAACATTTGACCTCATCGCAATAACTACTTTGCGGGAAGACAACGCATGTACTATGCAAATCAATGAATGTCGGTATATTCGTATACAATTCTACTGCTTATTAACAATAATATTATTTCAGGGTTTCAAGCCATAGATACAATCACACCTTTATACTATCACAACAGGGGGTAATATTAGTAAGTTATTTTTGAAATACATTCACTTTCTAGACAGTTAGTTATAAATAAAACAATAGTTTCTCGAAAAGCAAATGTATTGACAAAAATAACGATTGAGAACCATGCGGCAGTGATGGGCATCAGACCACAACCTCAGAGTGACCACACAAATTGTACCAGTGCTATAAACCACTGTGTAAAATAGAAGAAGTTTGACAAACAAATTACGTAATGCAAGTATGTAAAGAGTCTTGCATTTAACATACGCAAGTCATGTTACATGCATCATGTAAACGAACGACGCAAGTTATGGCGCAAGTATTGCTTGCGTTGTTAACGAACGACGCAAGTTACCGGGCAAGTATTGCTTGTGTTGACGACGAACAATGCAAGCTACCGAGAAGTGTTACTTGCGTTGTAAACGGACGACGCAAGCTACCGGACAAGTATTTCTTGCGTATGCAGCCCCTGCCAATCACTTGTATCTTGCGCAAGCGTTATAATACTTATATCAATCATAACCCCGAAAACAGTTAAATTTCTGTCGTCCCGTATTTAAATTACGTCATACTTCATATTCGGGTAGTTCTAACTCTCTTCAGAGGTTTAAATTGATATTATAGATATAAACTTTACTATCAATAATGGGCATGAGTACTAAAAAAAGATTCAAGTCCGTCTTTTAGCTTAGCAAAAAATATTGAACACATATTTTTTCTGTTCGCGTTTAAATTTTGTATTTCGCTTGTCAGTACAAATTTTACAACAGTGACGTCACAATTTTTAATGTTTTGTTAAAAGCAAAAATAACTGTCCAGAATTTTTTATATGTATAATATGTATGTAATTACATAAAAACGACGACGACTCGATGGCGTAGTAGTTGTTGTAACCGACTGCCACGCCTGAGGTCGCGGGTTCGATTCCCGCATAAGTCAAACATTTGTGTGCATGAACATGGATGTTTGTCTTGATCTGGGTGTTTCTATGTATTTATGTATATGTTTACTAAAAAGTAGTATATATGTATGTTTATCCATTGTCTAGTACACATAGTACAAGCTCTGCTTAGTTTGGGCTAGATGGTGTTGATTGTACGTGATAGAATATTATTATTATTTTTTACAAAAAAAAGTATATATGTATGTTTATCCATTGTCTAGAACCCATAGTACAAGCTATGCTTAGTTTGGGCTAGATGGTGTTGTGTGTATGTGGTAGAATTTTATATTATATTATATTATTATTATATTATATTTTGCTTAGGTATATAAAAGATGGACTGATAAGAATCACTTATTTTTAACCCTACCATTATGCCTATTGTGTAAACCACGTATAATAAATAAGGGATAATATTAAATGCAAAATTATTATGTTTTATCTCAGTTTTGTTATGGGACGGATTATGGCGCGATATTCTGTCAAAGTCAGTGATCGGAATCAATAGTGGTCTTTGAAATAGATAAACTTAGCAGGAAGGAGAAAGCTTAGCAGCTTTATCATCACCTGAGCCGAAAGACGTCGACTGCTGGACATAAGCCTCAGCCAAGGACCTTATATCTTACATAGACATTTTATCATCCAATGGAAATATTACCGGCATCTATATATTTAATAAGAAACAAAAACATTGTTTGTTCCATTTGAAGTGTATTGTATGTGGCATGAAGGAGAGAGAGAGAGAGAGAGAGAGAGAGATTTCGCATAGTTAAACTTATATGAAGAACGAAAGCCGAAGGTAAAACTTCATAGAAAATAAAGTTAAGGTCGAATTTCAACAATTGGGCAACTGATAGTTCTGTTTAGGTTCGGATTGATTATTAAACCGGTTAACAGATAAATGACTATATTCATCATCATCTCAGCCGAAAGACGTCCACTGCTGGACATAGGCCTCCCTCAAGGTTTTCACACACCGGTCTTGGGCCACCTGTATCCGTAACTGCTTCCCGCGACCCTTACCAGCTCGTCGGTCCACTATGTGCCTAGCCTAGGCCTTCCCTGGTGCTTCCATGAGCATATTAATTTTCGAATAATTATTCTTTATACACGCACAATTGCATTCAAATACATGTTTAACAATACTACATAAGTAAATGCGCTGCTTCCTTAACCTCGCGTATCGCGTAGTACCCAAATGTATTCGAATAATTATCATTCGAGTACAATCATCATACGCGTCCTACAAAAACACTATTTATTCAGACCATTGAATATGATGTATCATGACTAGGCAAAGGGCTTATTGTAAGATTCATTATAAGAGAGACGAAATAGCACTGGTGCAATTTTATAGTCACTATAATATTAAATATAAATTAAAACTTTAAAAAAAATATCGTTACTGGTATGAGGCGAGCTTTAAGTTTTTCTAATTAACAAATAGCTTTCCGAAAAAATGTTAATAATATTATTTAAGTAAATCAATTAACAAATTAAGTCATTTTAATATAATTTTGGCACGTCCAAGGAACAATTAAATAATTAAGTAAATTAAATTTTGACAAACTCAATACTCGCCTGTGTAATATAAAAGAAAATAATTATACACAAAATAAAATGGCAATCTGTTGTTTGTACTGTCGATTGGCAATTTCGTTGTCTGTGCATACGCAGATTTTACATAATTTTGTACAAGATAATAAAAATTGAGACCAGGTCAAAAAAAATGTTTTTAAACTAAATATAATAAAACGCAAACCGTTACAAATTTTTTTATATCACGGTTATCTAAGAGCTGTTTTAACATATAATCTTATATTTGTATAAACTATATGTTGTTTTAATATGAACAAAATATAATAAGCAAGTATCTCACTAGATATGAAATATTGTAATTTAAGTGATTACCATATTTAAAATTTACATCCATACTCACGTTTATTAGTCTTTTAATAACAATGATCTTATCACCGCTTGATTAAATTTTGTATTTGATTTAGTATGTAAGCCTGGTATCTAAAAGATTATTACACAAATATTTATTAGCGTATAGCAAAGTAAAGTAAATAGCGAGTGATAATATGAATGCAAAAGCCATGTATGCACAAGAACATAACATATATTCAACAAACTTACGCACGATACACACTGTCGAAAAAACGCTTATTATTACTATTATATCAACCACAAAATCTTGCAACAAGATCTTTGCGAATAACAAAAAAAAATATTACCGCTTTAAGCTTTTCTTTGACAATGTACACCGGACGCTAAATAGAAAAAAACATAAATATTTACAAAATTTAGTAAGATGGCGCGAATACTGATGTTATTAAATAGTTAGCTGCCATTTTGGGGGGTCTTATTATGTCTTTAAACATTACTGTTAGCTTATAAGACCCGATGCAAACAACCTTAATGCTCAAATAAAGAAAATATGTAAAAATGTAAGACTAGATTAGTAAGCATTAAGATTATTGTTAACAAAATAATAATAATAATAATAAAATTAATAACATAATAATAAAACTTAACAATACAGGGTTGATGTAAATTCACGATGTGATGTCGTTATAATATAATGTGACGTTGAAATAAAAATTATATATTAAATACTCAGTTGGCAAGATTATGTAAATTATCATTATTATTTAATTTGCAAACCTTAATTGTTTTGCAAATTGTTATATACCTCAATTTGTAAATTGCATTGCTATTTGTAAAATATTACATACTTATTTATGAAATACCTTATCAAGATTGCCGTAAGAAATTATTTGCTATTTGATATTTTCGAACTTTTATTTATATAATGATGACTATCTCAATGTGATAATACTTTAAATATCATTTAACGGACGGTATACCGTTCTTATTAGCTGCCTAGGTGCATATATAACTTTGAAATACGATCAAATCTTCAGTTTCAGTTCCTCAGTTTCTTTGGACTAGAATATGATTATGCATTTATGTTGCAATGTTTTTATAATTTTTGGGGGAGCTGACATTATAGCATATAACTTTTCGACGGCAACGGCCATTGGACTGGTAAAAGTCTCAAGTTCGACAAACATTGAAACATATTTACTGTAGTAAATAAACAACGCGATTAAATCACTCTATGCACTTAATTATTTATTTCAGGACTAAATTATTTCTGGTAAAACATTTGAAATAGTTTTGGAGCTGCCTACATTTATATCCAATAGATTCAGTCATTGAATAAATCTCTCCTGTTCTCTGAGGTGAATTATCACCAACCCTAGTCTAAAAATGGCAAGACTAACACATCCGATTTCACCAAAAACGTCTACGTGGAAAATACTTAAAACTAACATCATAGTTAGTTTATATATTATTTGCAATTGGATTCGTATATATTAGGAAACATCATGTATAAGTGACCAATTCAACGAAGACTAAACGACGCAGGAAATATTATAGTGCGCATGTGTGTGCGTAAACACAAATACACTCTCTGTTCCCTCATTCTCGTAGTCCGATGGGACGACAATCTGACACGACTGAAGAGAGATTAAGGGTATTCCACAACATCCAAATAGTATTTATCTATAAGATAAAAGTCTCACCATCTCTCTTCTTTAACTTCTAACATGTGTGAGATAGCATGCGATTTATCTTTTGGATACTTTTACTTGATAGTTGTGGTAACTGGCCATAAGAGCAGAATCGTTACTAGTCCGTGCTCTCAGAGGCACGAAGATAAAGGACTGTAAACTCCCTAACGCAGATGTACTACTGCGAACTTGTTGATTCAAATCCTGGTAACTTATTCTTGGATTGATCCAGGATCCGAGAAGTTCAGAATTCATACAATTGGACAAGTCTAAATTTAGAATACGGGGCTAATAAGATTTCTTACTAGAAAACGCATTACTAACCAAACATTTTCAGTGGAGGCTCCTATTTTGAGTGGTTGCCCTCACGATAGAAGGGACAACCCGGCTCTCTCTGGGAAAGTAACGCCCTATTAGCAGTCTATAATATTATAATAACATTTCCTAACAACTACGAAATATAAATTAATTTTATTTAGTAGACTAAAACGTAGTTTAAATCGAACTAACTGTCAGTTAGTATATTAATTTGTGTGCGGTGAAATCAGACACTAACATATATGATTTATACAATTTATTTTCACGTCATTTATTCTCATATTAAGTATTTAATATTTAAAGTGTCTCTTAAGTCTCAGTCTGGTGATCGTTAATACATGTTCTATATAATTAAGACACCAATCTGTATTTAAGGTGTAATTCTATGTGAAACTGTTATGTTAAGAAATAAATTCCATTATTATTTTCTTGTAGCAGCGAAAGCTTAGTGGGAGATCGTTGGACTGCCACGCAGAGTTCTTAAATACGATCGCAAGGCGCGCATCTCTAACTTCTAAGTTAAGTGTGCATTAAAAAGTTAATTATCGCTCGCTTTAACGGTGAAAGAAAACATTGTGCGGAAACCTGCATATCTGAGTGTTCTCCATAATGTTCTCGAAGATATGTGAAGTCTGCCAACTCGCGCTGGGCCAGCGTGGTGGACGATAACCTAATCCTTCTCACACTGAGACGAGGTCTGTGCCCAGCAGTGGGACAGTTTAATATAGGGCTGATATTATTATATTATATTAATTCAGATATAGTCGTGTGAGCCGGCAAAAAGCGGTATATCATCACTTTAATCTTAGGACTCCAGCCTTACAATTCTACGCCCTTGCTTTACTGAACGTGGCAACAGGTAAATGTAAATTCATAATATAGTTTAGTTAGTGTAACCTTGACGTTCATAAGTGTTACTTTGTGACCTCAATTTATATATTTTGATTTATCAGAGAAAGGGTCTGAAGATAAGTTTGGTTTGTACACAATGTTTACTAAGGCAAGTGTAAGTTTAGAGGTAATATGTCAACTAGTGCACATTAAAAAGCATTCATCACTACAAATCAATTCTTAAATTACCGAAAACCAATAAAATTGTGAATAAATTGTATATATCATACATATATTTAAAAACTAAAACTTACAATCTAACAAAAAATGTCATATAGCAGTCTTTTCCCTTTTTTATAATGTCTTTATAATTTTGACAACCATTAACCGTAAGTTTCCAAGAAGATACCAAACGTAAAACCGTATATTTACGGTTTCATACAATTGAAATGAAGGAAAAAGACTTTGTTTTAATATAGAGATTCGTTATTAGAATCATTGATATACAAGTGAACCAAGACACACATTTTTCGCAAATACTACTTACATATATACGTAGACTAATGACCCGCTCTGGCTTCGCTCGAGTAATACAAAACCTTAACAAATTATACACCTAAACCATCCACATGAATCACTCTGGCTATAGGTGGCAACCGCATGAAAATCCGTTCAGTAGTTTTTGAGATTATCACAAACAGACAGACAGACGCGGCGGGTAACTTCGTTTTATGGTTTATGTCCAACATACCCATTGCACTACGATTGTAAACCCACTCGTAACCAAAGCTTTTAGCTCAGTTAAAAAGGTTAACAAGAATAATCCATACTAATATTATATATTCTATCACATACACACAACGCCATCTAGCCCAAACTAAGCAGAGCTTGTACTATGGGTACTAGACAATGGATAAACAACTAATAAATTGGAAAGTAACTCTGTCTGTTACCTATTCACGGCTAAACCACTCAACCGATTTAGATGAAATTTGATATAGAGATAGATTAGAACCTGGGAAAGGACATAGGCTATATTTTATTGATGTACCACGTGGGTGGAGCCGCGCGCAATAGATTGTAGTAAAATATAACCCTAATCACCAGTGATATTTACAACATCATATATTCTTATTGTTTTAACTCCATTTTCTGTTTTAATATTATTTTCCAATCCAAATGTTTTCAATGTTGCGTTCAATTTGAATTTCATCGTATTTTGACCGAAGACGCTTTGAATAGTAATTGTGTGTCATGGCTCTTTGTATATCAATGACAGGAATATATTATTATGTGTAATACTATATTTCCGAGGTAAAATAATACTTTTAATAATAATTCGAAAGTTATTTCAGTTAGAAATTATTTATTAGACCGGATTAATTTCGTGATTTAATAACAATTACGATATTATCGAAACGTAATATTAATTTGCAGCATAAATACGTATTATTGGTACCGATAGTAATAAGTAAGCCCACGTTATCCCACGAGTGGGGTAAGTGGGATTGGACAAAAGACCGAGCGCCACAGACATTAAACTCTAGCTATAGCTACCAAGGAAAGGTCCCTACACCGTAAGCAAAATTATTAAAAACAACCTACACCATAGGTTTATATTAGGAACTAGGGCAACAACACAATTATAGAATAAACTCCACGATTCTTTGTCTCTTTCTATTTGGAATTCTCTCACTCACACTTGGAACTAAAACGCTGACAGATTTAGTACATAAATCCCATGTCAAATCATTGTTGTGTTTGTAATCTGTTTGTTGACTTGGCCAAATGGCAAATCAAAGGCCGTAAGTTTCTTGTCCGTTTTCATTGGTTCCCTTGCTTTGCTGAAAGTGGCAACAGGTCAATGTAAATTCATCATATAGTTTAGTTAGCGTAACCTTGACGTTCGTTAGTGTTACTTTGTGATATAAAAAATAATATATATATATATTATTTTTTAAAGTGAATGCTCATTTCTATATTTGTTTAAATCGATAAGAAGCGAGCCTGACTGCCAGTTATAGCATCAAACTATATTGATAAAAAGCATTTTCTTAAGAAAATATCCAATTATATTCTGGTCAATCTGAAAATGGTACCTAAAACTTCACGATCAGCCGCATTTACGCAAACTTATGCAACGAGACCAATATGGCAGTCATATTATCTTTAATACATACCACATCTTTAGAATCAAAGAGTTTATCCTACAACTGTGGCATACTACGTATAATCATCCTTCTAAACGTACTGGGGTAAACACAACACAAACATAAATACCAGTCTCCTACCGAATAATACCTCCTACATTCTCCGCCTAGCCCTACCCACAGAGAGAAGAGGACAGTGCCCAGCAGTGGGGCTGTTCATATACTAGGCTGATATTATACAGGGTGTCTCAAGACTATTAACGAAGCTGACGACCACACATACTATACATCAATTCAAGTTATACTATGCAAAAATTATTGTTGGAAAACGACTTTGATTTTTAGGTATTGAAAAAATCCATAATTTGTTACCCGCAATGTATAGCTCACGCTGACAGTACGTTTGTGTGCATGCATCAAATCGTGCGCTGTACATTGTGCGTATTAATTTAAAAAGGCATTTTTACTGCGATGTTTGTTCAGAAGAAAGTATTGTTTTTATATTTCAAACGTGTTTTATAAAAAAGTATGAAATAAAATGTTGAATTTGACCTTCAATATCTCCATAACCAGTCAATTACCAGATACAGTACCTTAACAAAAAAAACATCCTTCCAATTAGTAGAACACGTGGCTTTCGCCTTCGTTAAGAGTCTTAAGACAACCTATATATATTATACATTTTCCGCCTTAGAACACTGGCAACATTTTGTCACAATGACAAACACTATGAATCCTCAGAAATAGCAGTCATTGGGTGACGTGACATTAACGTCACAAAATGATTCTGATGGCCCACAATGACATAGTCACATTTTTGTCACTACCTACTGTGTAGCACTTGTATTGGTGCAGCAAAATGGACAGAAAGTCCTTCATAATTAATTCATATATAGCAAAAAGGTCAATCGACGCTTCCCGTGACAGGGCTCGTCTTTATTTCGCGGCAAGAATAAGCATTTCCATTCAACGTGGCAATACTGCCAGTCTTCTGGGCACACTACCAGTCGACTGTGATGCGGAGGAATTCTATGGCGGCTATCAGAGGGTTTTAGTTTTTCCTTTTTTATTTCTGATTTATAATATTTTAAGCATAAGTTAGATTTAAAGAATTGTGTTAAGAATAATATTCTTACGGTAATAAATTCAAATTCTGTAATCTATGTTTATATGATGTAATACATAGAGATTCCTACGTACCTTGTGTAATCTATGTCCTTATTACATGAACTCAAAACATTTAGACTCTTCCATACCATCAGTAACATTCCCACTTTCACAAGTGCTAGTCGGCATAACACACTGCACTAACAGAGCAAATAAAATAAATATCAATGACAATAGGAACAGAATATTCAACCAATTCTCCTTCCATAAGGTAGCCAGTTCGATTTCCAAGCACTCACATCTAACACAACATTTCTCGTCGGTTCTAGGACATTTTCTTTTACAGTGTTGGCAGAAACCTCGTATGTTTTTATCACCAGTAGACTTGAAAGTAGGATTATAGAATATGCGTATCTCAGTCTTGCCTTTAGGTTCTGTTGTATTGTTTAGTATGTCTGTCTGTCGGTCCCCTGTCTCGCTCGTGTAGTACTTCTCGCTCTTTTTCACGAAGTTTTCGAAACCATCGCGACGAAGTTTCGATATTTGATTTTTTGTGAAACTCGCTTCTGCGGTCTCCATGAACGTTTCGGTCGTTGTCAAAACCCGGTTGTATCTCTCTGGGTTAAACAACTTCATGTTTAATGATCCGGATACTTTTACATCCGGCCCAGATTTAGTGACGTCATTCACAATACTGTGGCACTCGATCTTTTTGTCGTTGAACCGATTAAACTGATCGTTGATTTCGTTTTTATCGATGTTTTCTGATAGAAAGAATTTCTCGCGAAGTATATCGTTTTTAGTGCGCCTATTGAAATCTATGTTAACATATTCGTGCGATTTATCGATGTTCAAATTAGATTTGTCGACATTAAGGTTGGATTTATCGACATTAAGTTTAGATTTATCGACATTAAGGTTTGACTTACCGACGTTACTATTAGACTTATCGATATTTAAATTATTTTTATCGCCACTATTATGCTGTTTATCGCTACCAACACTACCATTTTTGGACTTAGCGAAATTAACATTCGCATAGTCGTGGTTGGAGAAATCTTTTTTGAAGTTATATATTTTATCTGCTATCGTTTTAGGGTATAATTTAGGGCTGTTGCTGTCTAGATAGCCTTCACAATTTTGTACTATCGATTCGAAATCGTTATCACTGTTCGATTTTTGTGCACCTTTTTTAAACAGCATATTACAATAGTCTATGCTCCTATAGTAGTCACTATCGGACTCCTCTTGAATAACATCAAGCATGCCCCAATTTCTCGAAGTATCGATATCTTCATATATACCATCATCATCAGCCTTACACTTCTCTTTACCCATATCGATAGTTTCAAAATCCGAGTCGTAAGCATCATCTTTTTCTTTACCAAAAAACACTTTATAAAAATTATCGTAGCAGTAATTGAGCTTTCTGTATAGGTAAGATTTTTTGCCGTTGCGTTTGGGGTCACGTAAGTTCGCCTGGGGGTCGATGTATAGCTCTAGATTGGGGTCTGTGGGGTCGGCTGGGTCGGTAGACATGGCGTGAAGAGTGTCTGTTACCTGGGTTTCCTTATCTTCCTCAGTTTCTTCGCCGATGGTGTAGAGGACGGTTGTGGAAGCTTCTCCGACGCGAGACGCTGCGTTGAGTAGGTTCTGACGAGGCTGCAATTATAGAAAAAATTGTTAATAAGTTTTAAGGTACTTTTTAGTCATTAGTAAAAAACTTTTTATAGTAACATTTTAGTTATGTAGAACAAATTATTATCTCGGTAAACGAATAATGTCGTCGCTTTTCCAACTTCGATATACACACAATAATTAAATAAGTTTAAAATGCAAACATCAAACACGAAAAAGATTTTGTTTGCCTAAGTTTTCTTTTCTGATTGTATTTCGAATAATATTGTTGGAATACATTAAAGACGCAGCGTACGTATTTATGTGCGCGAATAGCTACGTGTAACGTATCTTGAACCATTCAGAGTAGTTACTACACGGACAACTGTATTCGAATACCACATTGCTATATAGTAGTATTAGTATCTACCTCCTTAGTTTCAGGTTCAGCCGCCTTCAGCAGATCACTGAAGGCAGTACAGAGGTGTCGTGTGGCGTCTAGCAGCTTGTCTCCGTGATCATCATCGTCCATGAGGGCGGCGATCATTTGCACGCCTTTCGTCATCTCCGGCAAGTTGCTGGTGATGGTGGTGATAGCAGCGCCTACTGCAGTGTGGTCCACCTCCTCCGTGGAACCTGGGAGAAGAATTATGTATTAGCTTATTGAGTCGCAGTGGCCAGACACAGTAGGTTTTTAATCATGTCTGGTACTCCAATATTTGGCAGATTAATCTATACTAATTTTATAAAGCTGAAGAGTTTGTTGGGTTGAACGCGCTAATCTCAGGAACTACTGATTCGATTTGGAAATTATTTTAGTGTTGGATAGCCTATTTATCGAGGAAGGTATATATAACATCACGCTACGACCTACGGGAGCGGCTACACATCAAGTTAAACACCCTATATACATATAACTACGCTACATACAAAATAGAGAGATGTCGAAAAGGGACAGTGCATAGTGGTGTCGATGTAATGGTAAGGATAGAGCGTAACAAAAATATAACGTACTCTCGCACGATTCGCAGCATTCAACTTCTAATAGTTCAAAGTCCAAACAGTCTAGGTTGATTTGTCGCTGTGTGTACAAATAAAGACACAGAAGCTAAATTATTTCCGTTGTTATTTGACAAAAAAATATAGGTTATACACCAAAAAAGACGATTTGATTATTATCAATCATAAAAGTCTTTAAACTTACTTAAAATTTATAAAATACACCTAGGGCTTGTCCCATTTATCTATAAGATAAAAGTCTTGCCATCCCTCTTTTTTAACCTAACAAGAGAGAGACAGCATGCGATTTATCTTTCGGAATCTTAAATTTTACTTGTTAGTTGTGAGATTGGCCATTAATCTTACGTTTTGTCTTTGTTTCACTAAATAAAACAAAAGTTGATGAAAGTAATTTCCATAATATATATATCAGATCAAACAGTTTCTTTACTCTCTAGTACTTCTTTCTTTACTCTCCTCTAAAACGTGCGATATGCTTTAGCTTTTAAAATTATCCTATTGAAGACAGATTTAATATGATAGTAAACTATAAAGGATGGATTGCCTACAATTAATACATTAAACCCATCAAAAACATTAAATATAATAAATGCAAGTCTCGCAACGCAGTCGTTCATCCGCAAAAAGTTGTGAGATCTCATATAAAAACAAGTCAGTCTGTTTAGTTAGTGTCTATGAAAGCACCTAATCAACAACTTTGCCATATTATTGTTATCTAATTAGGTACTTTTCAACATTTATAGTAACCGTATCAATATTAGACATAATTAAATCTATATAAATAAAAATCAAACGACGGAACATCACTTAAGAACGGCTCGACCGATATGGCCTTTTATTTTGTAAATGTCAGGACAAGGTTTGTATGAACGAAAATTCCGGCAGAATCCGCGGGCAATATAGGAAATTGAAATCGTATTTTTATATGAATTGAATTAAATTACGTGAAATATATTTTTGCATAGATTGACAGGACAACGACTGTGTGGTCAGCTAGTCTATAATAAATGTAATGACTTGTCTGTGTGTGTGTGCGTACCTGACGTGAGCGTGACGACTTGCGCGGTGGCAGCGTTCATGGCGGCGATCTGTGACGTCACCACCTGCTTGTTGGTGTCCATCGTCACCTGCTTCCACTTCACTGACGACGCGTCCTGGCCCAGCGCAGGGAGGGACGCCTGCAACAACATTATATACGTAGGTAGTATTCATTCTTCTTCTCTCTTAGCCTTTATTAAGTCCAAGTCACTTGGGGTCGGCTTTTCTAGTCTAACCGGATTTGACTGGATATCAGTTTTTACACGGAGCGGCTGCCACCTGACCTCCGCAACCCGAAGGCTAACGATACCCTAAGGCTAGACCAGTGTCAGGATATTATAGGGCACTGACTTCCCAATAACGACTGCCATAGATGTTCATGGCGGCCGGTACCGACGGCTTAACGTGCTCTCCGAGGCACGGAGCAGGCGATAATTGTCAATCAATACGCACATAATTTTGAAAAGTCATATAATTTCCAAAAGTCCGGTTTCGGCGACGTGGATTCGAACCCGAGACCCTCTGCATTGCAGTCTGTTGGTCTCCCCACTGAGCTATCGCTGCTGATATTTATACTTAGTATTTATTATATACAAAAAAAAACACTTGTATTTTAAGGAGAACCCTAATTAATAAGATATATGCGAATATGATATTGAACTTTTTGTTACGCATTTACGCTTTAACTACTCAACCGATCATCATGAAATTACGCATACACGTTGTCAGGGCTTCAGAAAAGGATATAGGGTAGCCTGCATCAAAAAAAAACGAACTGTTTATCTAACCTACCATTCATTTACGCAAGCGAAGACGCGGGCGAAATCTAGTTCTTAATAATACTACCCGACCTGTGAATTGATCTAGAACCTTAAGAACAGAATAAACGTTGAGTATAAAATCAACACTACTCAATTTCATTTTTATGCTTGAAGATATTAGGAATTATTATTCACACTAATATTTACACCACGCCTTTTTTTTTTTCAATACTACATTAGTGGCAAACAAGCATACGGCAGATGGTAAGTGATCACCGTAGCCTATGGACGCCTGCAACACGCCTTGTTGGCCCGACCCGGGATTCGAACCCGAGATCTCATGCACTGCCGTCACTCACTACCTTTCAGCTATCGTCTAGTGTGTGATACTAACCCTGCTGAGACTCTCTTCGGTCTGCTTGATGATCTCCCGTCCACTGGTGATGGTGGACAGTAGGGCACGCTGTGGCTCCGTGAGGATTGAAGTCACCCTGGTCTGTTGCATCTGAGACGCCTGGAACACACACACACATGTTACATATATACTTTATGTATTTGAGATATATAAAGGTCATTATTAGGGCGCCGACTTCATCTATATATATATAAAAATCTCGTATCACGGTGTTTGTGACTGTACTCCTCCGAAACGACTCGACCGATTTTTATGTTTTTTTATGTATATTTGGTAGGTATGAGAATAGGTCGTAAAGTATATTTCATACCGCTTAAGTCAGTTTATTTTTCTTAAATGAAGACAACTGCTGCATCAGGTATAAGTCCTGTGTCGCGGGAGACTACAAACATTTAAACAACGGACTAAACACCCAGACTCGGAACAACCATCTGTGGATCACATAAAGTTTTGTCCCGTGTGAGATTCGAACCCACAACACTCGGCGCAGTGGCAGTTACCGATCACTTAAACCACTACGCCATCCGAGCAGCCATTGCTTTCAATCAGTGGTTCTTAACGCAGTGATTAAGAATGGTCTAATCAATAATGGTCACTAGACCATCAGTGATTCTTAAGCACTGGACCACCAGTGGTCTGTGAACCACTGATGGTCCACGGGCTATAATATATATATGTATATATACATATCGTAGACATAATATATACCTACACAACCCATCTCGATGACTAAGTAGCCATCAATAGCAGCATGGAACAAAATATATTTTATGTTAATACAAACTAGAAATAAGACTGATCAAATCACATATACTAAAAGATTATTGTGTAAAATTATACTTTGATCTTTAAACAAACAGAAGATTGTGAAATACACATATGAGCTATATTTTTTAAAATATCTTTGGGAGAGTTTGTAACTCGCCGCAAATGCTGTAAAATATATAATTTCATAATTATAGAGCATAAAGAGCCAAGAAAACTAAGCTCACCAAAACAAAAAATTAAAGTGAGAAATAAAAAAGAGTTCTTTATTTTTTGGCTTTTTTGGCTCTCCCGGAAATTTTGAATTTTTCACTACATTTCATCCTCAAGGGTCGATATGTCTCACAGTATTAAAGACCTCGAAAATAAATTAATCACTCACGCCCCTTCGCAGAAGGATAAGCACATACTACAAAATACGATCCTACCACACAATTTTTTCTTTATCTTGAATCATTCTCTTTCAAAATCTTTATACACACTCATCAATTAAGACTGCGCCGAGCGTAAGACAGATAATGACAGAGCTCGTGCGGCGCATATTCAAATCGGCGCGCGGCCGCCATAGTCAAATTGTATGGATTTGAAGTGCTTTTTTGATAAATATGTATCTTTATTGTCAACCAATAACTTAAATATTTTGGCCGGACAAATTGTAATATAACTATTTATGTTTCGATTAAGCTGTAAAATAGAATGGATGTCTACTGTTATAATCTAAAAATCACGTAACACGAGCTTACGTTTTTGCATATTGCAAATTTACGTAATTTTGTAGGCGAAGATATTAATTATTTTAAGTTATTCACACGGACTAATTGTAAACACATTCATTGTTATGGTAAATGTATATTTTATATTTGTATCAAACAGAAAGTGTTGATTTTATTTACTTAACTGTGACCGCCTGTTTTAGCACATTTCGTTCGGCGCAGTCTTAAGCATAAAAGTAAAAAGTAATAAAAAAATGTAGCAAAATAAATAAACAAAGCGGTACTAACAGCAGGGGGCGTGTGTCCAGTAATGATTTGTCCGGATACCGTTGTTTGCTGCGCCCCGGTAATGTGTCCCACCGCAAACGGCTTCGCACCTAAACACACCAGGTATACATACAAGCATGTGCTCAGCAAATAATAAATTAAAGCGAAATTATAGTGAATAAGTGTATGGTGAAACATGTCATTGTCATGCACTGATGGTAGAGCTTCTAGCTTTTATAATAATAATATTATAAATGCGAAAGTGAGTTTGTATGTTTCGCATTCACGCCTTCAATACTCGACTACGGCCTGACCCTTCTCACGCTGAGAAGAGGCCCGTGCCAGTGGGCGGTTTTTATACAGAACAGATATTTTTGTATTATATTAATTCTTATCTTGTAATATACGCTCGCAAATTAAATAAATTCGAATTTGTATCTCAATTATGATATATCGATTCTAGAATAGAATGTCAGTTTGTTTGTAACGCTTTCTCGCCTTAACTACTTGACCGATCATCATGAAATTTCAATTTTGCGTACTCGTTGTCAGGAGAACAGAAAAGGACCAACGGCACCTTTCATCTAGAAAAAAGTATTAACTGTTACTAACCTAACCTACATTTACGCGAGCGAAGACGCGGGCAACATAAAGTAACACATAACTAATCAATCGGTTCAATTAATTTAGGATTAAACACTAATATTATAAAGAGGAAAGATGAGATTATTTGTTTGTAAGGGTTTAACTCAAAAACTACAAAACCAATTATAAAAAATCTTTCACCGTTAGAAAGCTATATTATCACCGAGTAACATGAGCTATATTTTATTTTTAAAAAATACTGTTAACATAACTCGTACGCATCCGAAGCCGCGTGGAAACGCTAGTATATTATAATAGAATGAATGTGTCACCATGACACGAGCTAACAACCAAATATAAGTCTTATATGTACCAAGTTAAGGTGCAAATTACCTTCAGCGCCGGGTCTGTGCACGGCCGGCTTGGCTACAGACTCCGTATTCACTTTGCCAGATTTGAACGTGTCGTGTTGGATAATGTTGGCCCTGTACATAAATATAACACATTATATAATAATGTCCTCCAGACCGATTTTCGGTCACGGCGGCCAATCTTAACGGAGACTGGCCGTACGCAGGAGATATTATAGTGCACAAGCGTGTGTGTAAACACAAGTGCACTCTCTGTTCCCTCACTCTCATGATACAATGTGACGTCACGACACAACCGGAGAGAGATCAGGACCAACGGCTTTACGTGCTTTCCGAAACACAGGGGTGTTTGTGATTAATAATATCACGAGAAATGGAGTGAAGTGTGCTGATACTACACTCATGCTCAGGCCTGGATTAGACACGGGTCTCAGCGATCCACCCACCATTTAAGGCACAAAGTGGTAGGTTTAGTGGGTAAGACCGGGTACTTAGAACTTTCTCCGGGTGAGCCCGACATACACTCTCGACCTCAGCTGCGCATCAAGTCTTTAAATGGCTAAGTTGTTGGTCGAAGGCGTTGGTCGAAGTCGTTGGTCGTAGTCGTTGGTCGAAGTCGTGTTATCAAGTGGTGAGTTGTCAGTAGTTACTCACTTGGAGGGCGAGACGGAGTCCTCGAGCATAGCGCTGCCTTCGTCACCTTCAATACCAAGATGTTCCTTGGCTCGTTGTTTACGGACGATAATGTCGATGTATCCAGCGATCACCTGCAGGATCTGTTCCGCCTCAGTCGTCTGCACCGAGTAGTACTGGTCGCTGGAACACAATCAAGTCCAGTAAGTATGTAGCGGTAGCCCGTTGGATTACCACGCAGAGGTCTTGAATTCGCATCTCTAAATTTTTGAAGTTACGTGCGTATTAAATAGTTAAGACTGCGCCGAGCTTAAGTCAGATAATGACAGAGCTCGTGCGGCGCATATGCAAATCGGCGCGCGGCCGCCATAGTAAAATTGTATGGAGGATTTGAAGTGCTTTTTTGATAAATATGTATCTTTATTGTCAACCAATAACTTAAATATTTGGGACGGACAAATTGTAATGTTTGTTTCGTTTAAGCTGTAAAATAGGATAGATTTCTACTGTTATAATCTAAAAATCACGTAACATGAGCTCACGTTTTTGCATTTCTCGTGCAAATTTACGTAAGTTTTTAGGCGAAAATATTAATTATTTTAATTTTTTTACACGGAGTAATTGTACACATATTCATTGTTATGGTAAATGTATATTTTATATTTGTTAAACAAAAAGTGTTGATTTTATTCACTGAACTGTGACCGCCTGTTTTGAGAGATTTCGCTCGGCGCAGTCTTAATTATTGCTTGTTTTATAGTGAAGGTAAATATCGTTAGGAAACCTGTATGTCCGAGAGTTCTCCATAATGTTCTCAAAGATATGTCAAGTCTGCAACCCGCATTGAGAAGAAGCTCGTATCAAGCAGTGGGACAATTTAATACGGGGCTGATATTATATCGCACGCCCAATGCAATAAAGGCATAAGTACAATTACGTCAATGTTTTTTATTGCATATTACAAAGGTGCAGAAATAGATACACAAGCTCAATTATTTCCGTTGTGATTTGACAAAAATAAAGTCAATATACAAAAATATATAATATATACTAGGTGCCCGGACAGACTTCGTTCTGTCAAAAGTAATTTTTATTTTTTTTATGTTTACTTTATCACTAAGGGGTATGAAAAATAGATAGTAGCCGATTCTCAGACCTACTAAATATGCATATAAAATTTCATAAAAATCGGTCAAGCCGTTTCGGAGGAATATGGTAACTAACATTGTGACACGAGAATTTTATATATAAGATTTGTCGCGTCATAATAATAAATAACTAACCTAGGTACAGTATAATATTGTCTTCTATTTACGCGAATATTATTCATTGAAATTAAACTGCTATATACGGATTTTATCGCATGTGCAACAGGGGACCAACCACTACCTGAGATTTGACAAACCACAGATTCTCGCTAAAGAACACCGATTCCTACCAAGGATGCTTCGCGAGGCTATTGAAATCAAAAAACATCCTAATTTTAATAGAGAAGATGGTTGGAATGTACCACCAGCTTGGGATCCAGTAATAAAAATAGTCAAACCCAAGAAGAAGCAAACCACAGCTAGACGTCATGATATTTTGAGCTCATTCTGCGTAAATAGAAACACCAATGATTAAATTATGTTCGGGTACTTTGAAATAACTACACTGGAACATTGAGACAACTGCCATCTTAGTCTCCCCGTGACCATGGCTGCTGAAAAGCAACCGAAACGTCGGGGAAAGTGTAAAAATAAATTAAATCTAAATAGTTTAATAATAATTTAATTAGCTTAAAAATTAGTAAAGTTTAATAGTAGTAGTAGTATAAAAATTTTCAAAATTTTGTAATAAAGTGTCAAATAAACAACGCCATAAAATCCGTATATAGTAGTTTAATTTCTAGGTACAGTAATTCATCAAATTTGATAAAAATATACTTAATCAGCTTATGTCTTTGTTTCACCAAAATAAAACAAAAGTATATAAAAGTACTTTCTATGATAAATATAATGCACCCTTAATAAAACAGAGACTTATCTCAGTATTTTGGATTAAACAAATTTGAACTTTATTGCAAAGATTTAACACAAATATAATATTAGAATTTAACATATACAATTAGAGTTCAAATTGCCTTACTTTCAATTTTCGAGTTAAGTCGCTGTTTTATTAAGACTGCGATATGAGACCAAACAGATGTTTTGCTCTCCTCTAAAGTTAGCATATTCTTCTTACGTCTTTATTGGTCTGTTCATATGATATATAAACATAACTAGTAAACAGTGTAACTCTAATTAGGCATCTGCTCATGTGCAAGACAGATCCTTATCTTTTTTCTACACGTTTTAAGAAATGGCTGCTGAGGAACCTAAATCTTTTTTACTGAAAAATAGTTTTTATCGTACATCCCTATCCTTTCTAATATTATAAATTCGAAAGAAACTCTGTCTATCTGTCTGTCTGGTACCTATTCACGCCTAAATCATTCAACCGATTTGGATGAAATTTGATACAGTTAGTTTAAAACCTAGGAAAGGACCTAGATTTTTATTGATGTAAGTAACACGCGGGCGGAGCCGCGCGCATAAACTAGTATTAAATAGAGAGAAAATTGCTGAATGGGTGGTGTAGTCGTTTAAGTGGGCGCCTCGCTATTACTCCTACGGTAAGTGCAAGGGTCTTACCCACGCGGGACAAACCTGGAGTTGTCTATTGAAAAGGAAATAAAGAAGCGTGAATACAAACCTGTAATCTCCGAAGTCGAGGGTGAAGGTGTTAGGGCTGGCACACCAGCGCCGCACGGTGGTGAGCGGCCAGGTCTGCAGAATCTCTTTGGTCTTCTCGTCCAGTCGCAGCACAGAGTCCTTCGTCACACCCAGCAGACGAGGCACCAGCTTGTTCTTGCCTTTCATTTTCTCCTACGATGATCATCATTTTGATATAAGAACATTATTTTGCTATAATAATCTATACTATTTTTATAAAGAGGAAAGATTAGATTTTTTGTATGTACGGATTTAACGATAAAACAAGTGACACAATTTAAAAAAAAATCTTGTAGACAGCAACCCGCCGCGCACCCTCAGATTGCTCTATGCACCCTCCGATTGCCCACTCCAACTATTATAATAGAAAAATGTTGACAACACCGAACTCCTCTGGATAGGGATAGCCACGACGTGGGAACCGGGTGTACTCCGACTTGCACCAACTTGCAGCATTCCGCTTCGAACACTTATTATGCGTCGACACATGTTTCACCTCAGCGCAAGGCATCTTTAGGAACGTTTGGCATTCGTTCCCAAACGTTCTCATATTTTGTGTTCGAAGCGGAATACTGCAACTTGCTTGCCCTATCCAGAGGAGTTCGGTATTGTCAACCTCTTTCTGTTGCAATAGTTGTGGTGGTCTATCCGAGGGTGCGCGGCGGAATTCCTCTCTTCACAATAATTTTGCTACAATGGATTTCTTCAAGTTACGCCTAATACAATTCAATATAAAAGTGATTATTAGTAGTGACACATACCTTAACCAGGAAGAACGCCACGCCATAAGTCTTGAGGTCCCTGGCGCTCTTGGTGTAGAGTACTTTAGCGTCCAGCTCGCTGAGACCCACGTGTTTCTTATGTTCCTTGAACACCTTCTTCTCAATGCCTTTGACCTTCACGTAGGACGCTGGCAGGAACTCTTTTAGACTGGAAACAGACGGGGCCGTTAGGAGACTACTCACTTTAAGATGCCTTGTCACTGCCACTATGCCGAGTGAGGCGAAGCCCACACGGGACAAAACTTTGTGTGATCCATAAACGGTTGTTCTGAATCTGGGTGTTCTTTGTGTCGTTTGAATGTTTGTAAAGTGCCCCGCGACACAGGAATTATTATTAGTGCGGGAATTATTTAATAAAAAAAATGCTTTTCCGAGAGTGTAGATACAAATACAATATTAATAATATGAAGCGGCGGTAGCCCAGTGGATAAAGCATTGGACTTTCGATCAAGAGGTCGCGGGTTCGAATCCCACCCAATGCACTACTGACGTGAACCCACTCCTAACACAAGCATTATAGCTTAACTGGAGGGGTTAACAAGAAAACTAGTAATTTGAAACCCAAATAAATAGTAACCTTAAAAAAAATACACGTTATGGCCACCAATATTATTATATGCCTAGTGCAGTGGTCGGCAACCTGCGGCTCGCGAGCCGCATGCGGATCTTTGAGTCCTCGGCTGCGGCTCTGCCAAGAAATGTTTAGAGCAGGCACGGAATATTACTTATTATCTTGCTTTATAAGTATGATATCAAATTTAATTTAATTTACTGATAGTTAAACTAAGACTTATTAGACAAAGGCAAGCTTAAGACTGTTCTTTTAATCCTAATTATTTCCGTAATTACGTCTTCTGGTAAAGCAAAGCTAATGTTAAAAAAATGGTTCTTTGAGACGACAAGGTTGCCGACCACTGGCCTAGTGAGTATAGCGCAGTGATTTGTGTGGCCATCTATCTCTACCACACCAGACTCAAAATCCTCTATAATGTATTTATTTCGATATATTTTAAAAGACAAATCTCTGTCTGGCTTTCCTGTATCATGGCAGACTTATTAGCAATGTAGCAACGGCCACGAAGAAACCAAGACCCGGAAAAACTATCTTTCATTTTACTTTTTTTCTAAGGACTACTCGGACCGCTTTATAATTAATTCTTGTATCGCGGGGGACTTGACAAACATGCAAACCACGGACACAAAGAACATCCAGCTATAGTATACACCATAGAATCTAATTCACTGTTTTCCCGGAAAAGTATGTACTCAGTCCACGATATAGAAGCTTTCCATTGCATTGAAATTAAACTACTATATACGGCTTTTATCACGTTGTTTATTTGATACTTTATTACAAATTTTGAAAACTGTTACACTACTAATACTATTAAACTTTACTAATTTTTAAGCTAGTAAAATTATTATTTAAACTATTAAAACTATTTAGATTTAATTTAATTTTACACTTTCCCCGACGTTTCGGTTGCTTTTCAGCAGCCATGGTCACGGGGAGACTAAGATGGTAGTTGTCTCAATGTTCCAGTGTAGTTATTTCAAAATACCCGAACATAATTTAATCATTGGTGTTTAATCATTGCAATTATTATTCATAAAAAAATAGTATTAATATCTGGTCTTTTCTTTTTTAAGAGCAGCGATAGTTCAGTGGGGAGACCAATAGACTGCAATGCAGAGAGGGTCTCGGGTTCGAACCCACGTCGCGCACCTTTGACTTTCGGAAGTTATATGACTTTTCGAAATTATGTGCGTATTGATTGACAATTATCGCCTGCTCCGTGCCTCGGAGAGCACGTTAAGCCGTTGGTCCCGGCTGCCATAAACATTTATGGCAGTCGTTATTGGGAAAGTCAGTACCCTCTAATATCCTGACACTGGTCTAGCCTTAGGGTATCGTTAGCCTTCGGGTTGCGGAGGTCAGGTGGCAGCCGCTCCGTGTAAAAACTGATATCCAGTCAAATCCGGTTAGACCAGAAAAGCCGACCCCAAGTGACTTGGGAATAATAAAGGCTAAGAGATAAGAAGTGTTTTTTTTATAATTAACGATACAGAAATATTCTATATCATTGACTGACTTAAATACGTTTACGTTACGTTTCGGGAAAACAGTGAATTAAATTACATGGTGTATAGGATCATTCAAACACATTAATTTCAAAAGAAAAGCAATGGCGGGTTCAAAACTTCGTCAATAAGGTCGACCACGACTTATGTCATAATCAAATCAAGTTTTGAACAGTGCACAGCCAGTGGCAAGACGGCCAATTTGACCACTGAGCCATACGTCAAAAATGAATGTAAAATGTTGTGGAACACTTACTCTAAGAAGCCGGGCGTATGTTTATCCTCCCTGTGGTCACCGAACTGGATCTGACACTGTATACCCGCGAACTCGCAAGCTGTCGACAACATTACACAACATTAGATGTTACAACTACCTTCATCTCTACAAATATTATAAAGAGGAAACATTTGATTTTTGTTTGTTTGTTAGTAACTATTTGGCGGCCTCGATGGCGTAATGGTTAGTGTAAACGACTGCCACGCCTCAGGTCGCGGGTTCGATTCCCGCACAAGTCAAACATTTGTGTGCGTGGACATGTTTGTCTTGGTCTGGGTGTTCCTATGTATAATATGTATGTATTTACAAAAAAGAAAAGTATATATGTATGTTTATCCATTGTCTAGTACCCATAGTACAAGCTCTGCTTAGTTTGGGCTAGATGGTGTTGTGTGTATGTGGTAGGATATTATATTATGTTTAATATATGTACATATATACTTATTTAACTCAAAAACGACTGAAGCTTTCTGAGCTATATTATTACCGAGTAACATAGGATATATTTTATTTAAAAAGTTATTGTTACTAACATAATCTAACCTGACCTACATTTACGCGAGCGAAGCCGCGTTCAAAATCTAGTACTTAAGGCCCGGCGCCCATTGGCGGCACGGCATGGCAAGGTATTTTAAGGCGACGAATAAAATTATAGCCTAATCGTATGGAAATATAACTTCTCGAGTTCGATAGTTTGTCTAAGGCAGGACAACGACTGTCGGGTCAGCTAGGAAATTATAAAAATCTAGTAGAAAATCTATTCTAATATCATAAAGCTGAAGAGTTTGTTCGTTTGCTTGTTTTTTTAACGCGCTAATCTCAGGAACTACTGGTTCGAATTGAAAAATTTTTTCTGTGTTGGATAGCCCATTTATCGAGGAAAGCTATAGGCTATATAACATTACGCTACGACCAATACGAGCGGAGCAACAACGGAAAATGTTGCACAAACATGTTGCGCGGGTCAGCTAGTAAATTATAAAAAGCCGTAAGTGTCATACCTTTGTCCTGTGTGACGGGGTGGGTCCCATCCAGTATAGCATCTCTGGCCTGAACATACAGCAGGTTCAGCTGCACAGGGTCTCTGGAGTCCACGTTGCGGTCCGAGAAGAACAGCTTGCGACGAAGCAGTAAGGTCTCTGTCACGTCGATGCCTTGTTCCCGCAGAGTCTTTGAAGGCTCCACCCAGTTCACTGTTGAAAGAGTTTGTTTAAATATAAGACTAATCATAGATACGTGCATAAATATAATTATATCTAACATCTAAAATACAAAATACAGGCTCGACCAAGTTTAGGTGTTAGTGCTCATTAGTAGAACTTACAGTATGTTCAGATCTGCTGTTAAATATATCTACGTATTAGTAAAAGTGCATGTGAGTGAAAACTTGGCGGTAATAACCTACTATAATGTGTTTCTTTTTGTCAATAAATTATTATTATTATATATTATAATATGGTACTCCATACTCCATAATACATACATAGATGCACGCCAATTCCCAGAGGGATAGGCAGAGACTACGGATTTCCATCTGCTACGATCCTGACACACTTCTCTGGCTTCATTCACTTTCATCACATTCCTCATACACGCCCGTCGGTTCAAGGTGCTCTTTACCTGGCCTTTGTCCAGAACGCCTCCGATCTGATCAAGAAACGTTCGCCTAGGTTGTGTGATTAGAGAGAGATGCGGCATGAAAGTGGATATAGTGACAAGAATAGAAAAGGGTATGTTAAGCTGGTTTGGGCATGTAGAAAGAATGGACGAGGAAAGACTGACTAAGAAAGTTTATAAGGCTAGTGTGAATGGAACAGTCGCAAGAGGAAGACCTAGGCGAACGTTTCTTGATCAGACCGGAGGCGTTCTGGACAAAGGCCAGGTTAAGAGCACCTTGAACCGACGGGCGTGTATGAGGAATGTGATGAAAGTGAATGAAGCCAGAGAAGTGTGTCAGGATCGTAGCAAATGGAAATCCGTAGTCTCCGCCTACCCCTCTGGGAAACAGGCGTGAATCTATGTATGTCTATGTATGTTACGTGGAATTGAATACAATCCTGGAGTGCTGCGATACCTTCGTCTCTGTGTACTACATCGATACGTATGGCGGCGGCGACGTCCACCACTCTTAGTAGTACCAAACGCCAGGAACAACTTACTGGCAAAGTGTCCCATATCCAGGTCTATTAAAGTAATTAATATGATGAGCAAGAATGTTGACATATTTTGCTGTCACATTAGTGAGTTGACAAAGATTACTATTTACATAGTCTTGTTTCTGTTCCTAGTATTGTAATTAGTTACAAGTTAAAAGTTCATTTGTATTTTTGTATTTATTTAAGTTCTATTTTTGTTTCATTTAGTTACTTAGTTGAGTTTTATGTTAAATGTTTTCATGTATATAATTAAGATGTACCGCACTATCGAATTGGGTTTACCTGTAATGATGGTTGTAAGTTTTATAACATAAATTATTAACAATAATCGCATAACTGTATATAAATCCTAACAAATATTATAAATGCGAATGTGAGTTTGTTTGTTACGGTTTCCCGACTTATCTACTCTACCGATCGTCATGAAATTTCGCATACACATTGTCAGGAGACCAGAAAAGAAGTTGAGTTACTAACCTAAGAGGAGGAGAAGAGTTACTAACCAAGGCTACGCAATTTACGCAAGCGAAACAACATCAAGTATTTAATATGTCTCGTTGGTCATTACGTCATTATCTCGTGTTTGGACACACACACTTACGATATCACACGCCTACAGTGTACCGGTTGGAACTGTTTCATCCTCAACTTTAAAGAATCCACAAATGTATATTTACTTAGTACTTACTTTCAATTGATGTTTACAATAATTAATTTATCCATGTTCAACGCAAATGAATTCTGTTATAAATAAAACAAGGTCTCGATCGATATACAAACAGAAAACACCGTCCCACTAAAATTAGAATTCATATGGAGTGTATGCCGTACCTTCATCATCAGTCCTGAGCTTCTTCCGGAGCTGTTCCATCTTGGTGTCGCGTTCCTTCTCCTGATGTTTCCTCTTAAGCGTCAGGGTCCCGTAGTTGGGCTTCTCGCAAGGATCAGGCTCGTCTTTCTGATCTTCGCGGACCTGGACAACAATTATACTTGTTTTAAAGACCCGCGTTGGGTAACCTACGGGGTACGGATAAGCCATGTATCGCGGGAGAATTCACGAATATAATTAATGGACACAAAGTACACTTGCGAAATGATGTGCGTATTGATTGACAATTATCGGCTGCTCCGTGCCTCGGAGAGCACGTTAAGCCGTCGGTCCCGGCTGCCATGAACATCTATGGCAGTCGTTATTGGGAGAGTGTCGACACAAAAGATCCCACTGGGTCGAAGTGTCGCCGGTCTGCACTGACTGGCCCCCAGATAAGATAAGTACACATAGACTTGAAACAATATCAGCCCTTTATAAAATTGTTCCACTGCTGGGCATGAGCCTCTTCACAGTGTGAGAAGCCTGGCCCAAAGCGGGTTAGATCGGCTGCGTATAACGTAAGTAGATTGCTCGTGTAGGATTCGAACCCACAACAGTCGGCGCGACGCAGCGGCGAGGTGATTGCTTGCTCGCTACTCCGTGCCGTCTTCAGTATGTAATTGTATTAGACTTCATCTGGCTTCCTTATCTATACTAATATTATAAGGAGGAAAGATTAGATTTTTTGTTTGTAAGTATTTACCTCAAAAACTACACAAACGATTTTAAAAATCCTTTATGTCTAGAAAGCTATACGCGCTCATAGCTAATTGCACTCACTGATCGGTAAACGATTAGCGAGGTTAAGCAGCGTTGGGTGCGGTCAGTATATAGTTGGGTGACCGCTTAGTGGTATTTCATCTGAGCGTCTCCGTGCTTCGGAGAACACGTAAAAAGCCGGTCCCGGTTGTTGTCAAATTGACAGCAGTCGTTAAGTCATTTCAGAGGCCTACGGGCGGCTTGAACAACTCTTGACAACAGGTTGGCCACTAACCACACGACAAGAAGAAGCTATATTCTCACCGACCAACATAGGCCACGATTTATAAAAAAAAAGTACTTATACTAACATAACCTAACCTACATTTAAGCGAACGAAGCCGCGGGCAAAATATAGTTTAGAATATAAATAAGTGTATATTTACCAGTCCATACTCGTCGTAGTTGGTGATGCCGATCTTGGTGCAGATCACCACCATTAGATTGGCCACGACTTGACTGTCGTCCACAAGAAGAGTCTTCACAGTACCTACAACGAGAAGATACGAAGTCAAAGTTGGTTGCTGATCCTGTGGTTAGTCTAAACTCTGAATGTGTGGTGCCGTGTTTGACACGGATGTCTAACGGACAGAGAAATGGCAGTGGAAATACGCTTCGCCACTACGCCAAGTGTTGTCGACCCTTCGAGAATGCAATGTTGTAAAAGCAATTTTGGCGAAATTTAGTTATTGATGTAACCTTATTCAGTATTTCGAGTTGCATCGACCTGTGTATTTAAAATGATGATATTCCCAAAAAAATTGTTGTACTACCCAGAAAATATTGCAGCATGCAACTTTTATTTTAGATACGAAGGTGTAAATAATACTTTAATTCATCAGGAATATTGTCAAAAATATATAATTTCATAATTATAGATAATAAAGAGCTAAAAAGCAATGTTCACCAAAATAAAATCAAAACAAAGAAAAGTAGAATTACCTTTTCTGTTTCTGGCTCTTTTGCAAAGCAATATATTGGCGTTTACTACATTTCATCCTAGAGGGTCGTTGTGGATACGACTCCCGGTAAGGACACAATTGTTTGTCCCGTGTCGTCAAACCGACAAAACTTGACGCAGAGACAATGGCGAGGCGATTACTTGAGCCACTACGCCATCGAGCAGTCAATGTCAAATTGAATCTCTACTCACCATCAAGCATCCTGACTCTCAGATTCCTGGTCTTCTTATTATATTCCAGTAAGTCGCCATTCCTCAGCATATAGTAGTCCAAGCTACGGGACGCTTCCAGCCATATTCCTTTCTTGTTGTCCTCTTCTGACGCAAGGAATAAGCCGTATTCTTTTGCTATGAGAGAAAGGGAAGACGTTAATATCAGAACTTCAGAAAATGTCGACATTAAGGTCAGAATTAGTAGACCTTTAAAGATTTTACAGAAATTCAAACAACGGACGCAAAGAACATCCAAAGTCTGAACAACCATTTAACAACAACAAAAGTTATTAAAAACGTCAATGCAACAATAAAAAGAAAGCAGAGTGGATTTCATTTCATTAACTGATAAAAAAATTGTAGGCTTGCAATGTTCCATATTGCTTATTGTCTCCGATAGTATTATTATATTTTGTTCATAATCTCATATTATTCATAACCCTTTATCTAATTTATGGACGTTATCTAGTAATATTTTAATCAGAAATTTATAACTCTGTAATAATAACCTATGTCAGCATTAGAGTGCCTCTTTCGCCAACGAACTATATGCACAGTTTCATAATATCAAAATTATAAATATTAAGACTGCACCGAGCGAAATGTGCCAAAACGGGTGGTCACAGTTAAGTGAATAAAATCAACATTTTTTGTTTATTACAAATATAAAATATACATTTACCATAACAATGAATGTGTTTACAATTACTCCGTGTAAAAAACTTAAAATAATTAATATTTTCGCCTACAAAATTACGTTAATTTGCACGAAAAATGCAAAAATGTAAGCTCGTGTTAAGTGATTTTTAGATTATAACAGTAGAAATCTATCCTATTTTACAGCTTAAACAAAACATAAATAGTTATATTACAATTTGTCCGTACCAAATATTTAAGTTATTGGTTGACAATAAAGATACATATTTATCTAAAAAGCACATCAAACGCTCCATACAATTTTACTATGGCGGCCGCGCGCCGATTTGAATATGCGCCTCACGAGCTCTGTCATTATCTGTCTTACGCTCGGCGCAGTCTCAAAACCTGGCCTGCCCCATTTCAAAATTACATCTCGCTACATAAAAGGAAGTAGTACTCACGATCACCACTGCTGGCTTCAAGTATCTTCTCTCTGATGATGCGGCAGGCATCGTAGACGGTGGTGGAGGGGTCGAACTGGATGGTCTTGACGACCTTGCCTCCGTCGATGGATATCTTCAGGGATAGAGCTGCCATCTTTGTTAATGAGTGGGCTCTGGAGACAATGAGACAGAAGATAAGTATGTTTATAACCAACTTTTACTAATTGTACGCACTCATGCCATCTTACTGTCCATTACAGATGAATATTAAATCTAATAAACCCTAATTTATCATCTCCTTGGCCGCTGAAAAGCGACCAAAACATCAGGGATAGTGTAAATAGGCATGATGACAGGGTTAAAAATAAGTGATTCTAATTACTCCATCTTCTATATTTGCAAAAAATTATGTTTATTGTTACACAACACCTGTTTTTTGTTTAAACAATGCCATAATAATTGTCTAAGATATAACGCATTAAAGTTCGGAAGTGAGGGCTTATGACGTCATACTTTGTACTTAAAGGTGACAACGCGTATAAATTGTCTGCTGGAAATTTATACGCGTTGTAACAAAAGAAAAATACGTGTCCAATATTATTTGCTATTCTTAAAGACAGATTAAAGGCATGTTTTTCATCATCATGCCTATTTAAATCTTAATAGTTTTAATAATTATAATTATTATTATATTTATTATCAAAATTATGTATTAAAAATGAACAATGTGATAAAAACCGTTTAACGCAGTATAATTTCAACAAATAATCAATAGGTCAAATATATGAGAAAAATATTTACTTATGAATAGTGGCAGTGTTGTAGGGTCTCTGTTCGGTATGTTCGAGATCAAGGTCCAAAGAGTGTGCACTGGACCTCCGAGGCCGGGGTCTTTCTTGACTGAAGGAGCGGTGGCGTGGACGGCTTTGGAATGAACCCTGGAATCAGACAATACACGATACTTTATTTAATTGTTTATACCTTGACTCGGATTAGGCGTTACTTGCCGAAAATCCATTGTAATATAATTATTGGGCAAAGAGGAACCCGCCTCGCACCCTCGGATTGCCCACCACAACTATTACAATAGAAAAAGGTTGATAATACCGAACTCCTCTGGATAGGGACAACCACGACGTGGGATCCGGGCGTACACCAACTTGCAGTATTCCGCTTTGAACACTAAATAAGCGTCGACGTGTCTCGCCTCAACGCGAGGCATCTTCAAGACTGTTTGGCAACGATTGAGGTCCGTTGTCAACCTTTTTCTATTGAATAGTTGTGGTGGGCAATCCGGAGGTGCGTGGCGGGTTCCTCTCTGCCAATAATTATATGAGTTGATACTTTTTAAAGGGTTAATCGCGGGATATTAGGTAAGAGATCGCCCCTGTTAGTACTACGTCAAGTGATGTGGATTCGAATCTATAACGGGACAAACATTTGTGTGATCCATTCGCAGTTGTGTCGAGGCTCAATATTATGTGTTCCTTATATGAAAGTTTGTAAAG